>CM024621.1:54442453-55011040 GCA_014182585.1 Eucalyptus coolabah
TCTTTGAATAAGAGATTAAGAATTCTAGCCAAAAAATAATTAGACTGATCAAAATAAGGATCTCGCCCACCATTACATTTGCACCAGCATAGCAGTGGAATATTGTTCCATGCACATAGAAGGGACAGTTTGCATATATTCAAAGGGTCGTCGGATTAAAAAAAAATCCGGCTACCACTTATATTAAAAAAAGGAAAAATGACACTCCAAGCACGTTATGCACTACACGTGTCATAACCAATTATATTTTTCCTTTTATTCATAGCATGCGAAAGCACCACAAAATACATAACAACATAACATACAAGAATACACAAGTTAATAATTAGGCATATCTCTCATTATGCCAACTTCATATTTACAGGCCCATAATATTATTCCATACATCGCACAAAACACAAAAAACCTAGGAGTGGTTAGGTCGCCTATCTACATCACTACTCTCGCCCAAAAACCTACTTGTACAAAAGACAAACCACCCACTACGGGTCGACAACCTCACTCAACAATTCCTTATCTTCATCATCAAAGCCTCTTAATAATCCAATCAAATCGCCCTTAAGGTTCAAGTACCAAGCAACAAAGTGCTTAGGGATCCATTGTGGGAGCCCCTCGTCGAGCCATATAGTAGTATACACTTAGTATCATAGGCATGTTGGATGAAAATCGCGTAATCCTAAGATCTCCACAACCATAATAAGAATATGCATAATTGAGTTAAAAGATTATAGCACCTAATTTAGAAACCATCGTTCTTAAAGCAGAAGTAGAAACTGATGTTCTACACGCAAGTCATTCTCCTCTATTGCCCTCTGCATCACTGGCTCAATGAGACAGTCTCTCACCTTTAACATTAGGTAAACGCTCTTTATGTAAAGATACTTCTAAGAATTCGAGATAAAGGAGAAACTTGAGCATTATTTATAGAGTTTCCAACCATGACCCCTCATTACGAGCCAAGCTCAACTCGGCCCACACTAGCTAGTCCCATATTAAACTAATTAAAAAACCTTTTATCTAACCTTAGACCAAATCTTGTTTTACAGTAACCGTAAAATAATAAATTACAATATCAATTAATAAAGCCCACATCGAGAAAACTCTTACAAGGCAATCAAACAAGTATAAATATAATCTCATAATCATACTCATGATATATAGACACTCCAAAAAGCATAGGCAGTGAACTAACCATCCTACATTTCCGAAAAAATAAAGGAGTAAGCCAAAACCCAATAAGTGAAATCTCTAAATTTAAATTAGTAAATCATCTTACCATTCAACCTTGCATAACAATCAAAAGCATTCAAAAGAGCATAATCAATACATGAACACACACTTTACCTTCTATTACAAATGCCTCACACGAATGCATGGTATAATCTACCACTTATAGCATGTAATTTCTTGATGCATCAATATCATTCGATGCCTCATTAACGTGCAAGTATGTATGCTTATGAGCATGTATCATACTTATCATCACTCCTCCTCCCAAAACACTCCATGGGGCATTTCGATCACTAGGGGTAAGCGGGTCTAGGGTAGGTAAGGTCTAGACTTGAACCCTGTACCCGACCCTGTTATAATCAGTTCTCTTTTTTTTAACCCTATTGCCGACCCTGTTTGCATTGGATCATGTTCCCGACCCACCATGTTTTTCCAATCCGAGAACAGGGTTGACCCTATTTATATTGGAACCCGTTTTACATAAAAATTGCTGAATCTTTATATTAACCTTACAGAAATAAGCTAGATGAGTTGTCTGCTGAAACAAAAAAGGCCAGACCAAGCACATCTTTCGACCAAACTCATTAGGAACATGTATAAAATTTGAACCCCCCTTGAAAAAACAACCAAGTATATAATTCGACCATCTCACATTACTAGATCCCACAAGGTACATCGAGTTTCTCATATTCCAATAATATACAAGCTAGCAATTTAGCCAATTAACTAGCTGTAGGACAATTTTTGGCTGATCACATATCAACATTGTCCTTGATGCGCTCGATCTTCTTCTCCTTCTTCGGCCTTGCGTTCCACGTGGTACAAAATCTCTAACAAAAACCTAAAATTCATAAATAAAGAAAAATCAACAAGAATCCATACTCTAGAGACATACAAAAGTTATGATTTAATAAAGTCTATTTTCTTACCACAAAACCGGAGTTTCCACAAAATAAAGTTTATTTTCCAATGATAATGTCATTGGTAAGACAATCCAAATCTATAAAATAAAAAAAATAATAAAAAAAAGATTAAATAATGCATTCACTTAATAGATGGTTATACAAATGAATTACAAGATAGAAAGAAATATATATAACTTACCCGCCTCAAACTTTTCCGCATCCTCAATGTATTCTTCAACATTAATTGGCACGCGAACAACTCTCAACCAATCTTGAATACAAATTAAACCTTCCACCATTCTAGGAGTCAAAGAACTTCGAAAACCATCAAGTACACGTCCCAATGTACTAAAAGCCGACTCGAAGCAATGGTAGTCACGGGAATAGACAAACATCTCGAGCCATCAAAGATAAGATTTTATACTTTGACCCAATACTCTTCTACCACATCAAAAGATCAATATTAAGAATATCTTCACTTTCAGCTTCAAGATATTGATCAAGCTCAGATTTGTTTTCCTCCAACACCCTTTTCTTTGCATGGATAAAGCTTTTATGCCAAGTATCGATTTCACAATCATTGTCATCAATATCAACATTGAAAGCATTACTACTGTTACTCACATTTGAATCACCAAATTTTTCTTTAATAGAAGAGCCAACAGAAGATTACTCATAAGATTTATACAAATTCTCCAAGGTGACCTTCACTTTATCATGCATCTCATCAACTTTTGCTTTATCATCATAGATTTGTTCAAAACAGAACTTTACATAACTCAACTTCTTTGTAGGATCCAATGTAACCGCAATCAATGCCATCATATTAACTTTATCCAAACTTCCATAATAGAAGAGCCAACAGAAGATCACTCATAAGATTTATACAAATTCTCCAAGGCGACCTTCACTTTATCATGCATCTCATCAACTTTTGCTTTATCATCATAGATTTATTCAAAACAGAACTTTACATTACTCAACTTCTTTGTAGGATCCAATGTAACCGCAATCAATGCCATCATATTAACTTTATCCAAACTCCCATAATACTTGTTAAACTTCTCTTTCATTTTTAAACCCATAGCTTGAAACTTTGGGTCTAAAGAATTCGCCGCATTATTCAAATACTTGTACAACTTAATTATTTCCTCAAAATAACCATTTGAAGTAACATATGAACTATTCAACATCTTTTTGGTTGTATCATAAAACCGTCTCAGAAATTTAGAAAGAATGATGGCATTTTCCCAATCTTTATTTTCAAGAGGATCATTGTCAATTTTCCTTAAGAAAAATAAATCTTTATCTTCCATTCTTTTAAAAACTTTCTTGAACTTTATGATGGTGTCTAACATCATGTAAGTGGAGTTCCATCTATGGCAACATCAAGATAAACCGAACCATTGTATGCAATCATCTCACTTTCAATACAAGCTTTGAATGTCTTAGCTCTTGCCGGAGAACTCCTCATATACCTAACTATGTTTTGGATACCTGCAATAGAATCACGCACCTCATTCAATCCGTCTCTTACTATCAAGTTAAGTATATGAGCAGTGCATCTCATATGTAAAGTATCGCCATTCAAAATCAAAAATCATTATTTTGAAAATTTTTCTTTCAAATAACTAACGATCACATCATTTGAACTTGCATTATCCACTATTATTGTGGACACATTCCTTTCTATGCCCCAATTATAAATGCATTTCCCTACAATTTTATCAATCTCTTTACCCTTGTAACTATACATCATTACAAAATTGATTATTCTTTTTTGTAACTGCCAATTTTCATCAATATAATGTGAAGTAAGACACAAATAGTTCAAGTTTTGAACGGAACTCCACATATCCGTTGTGAGTGCAGTCCTAGATTTAAGCTTATCATAGTAAGCTTTCAAACAAGTCATTTCACTGAGATATAACTTCATACAATCTCTTGCCATTGTAAATCGTGAAAGATGATGGAAAAGAGGTTGCAATTCAGTAACAAAATCACGAAAACCAACACGCTCAATCATGGAAAATGGCTGCTCATCAATAATAATCATTCGAGCAAGCATATACCTACAACGTTCTTGATCAAATTTCTATGTCGTTAATACACTATCAGTAGTAGTATTTTCCTCAATCTCGCCAACCACATCTTTGTCACGTGATGCAAACAACATTTGCTTTTTATTTGTACGATGATACTTTTTTGCAGTTTCTCAAGTGCTTCCATATAGTAGAGGTTCCATAATCAATATTATATACATAATCCATCACGCAATGAATGCACCGCACCCTAACTGTTTTCTGTGTTTTTTCATCTATAATTCTCGAAAAATGATCCCAACAATCTGATTGATTAGCTCGCCTTTTACCCGAAGCAAGTATGAGAGTTAGGTACCCTCAGCTTATTTGTCGCACCTATGGTTGTAGATTCCACTTTATTAGCTCCATGGAATGGCAATTCCATGAGTGGACTCATTTCATTATGTCCCTCTACTTCCATTGATATGTCTTTGTCTTGATCCATTGACTGAAAACTGAAAAAAAAAAATTATATAACATTAGGATTCTACAAAAACATATTAGTTTTCATAGTAAATCAAATCTCTCAACATAACTTTGGAGACAAAATAATTCATGGTCTAACATAGTAAATCAAATCTCTCATTAGGTGTGCATTGGAAATGTAGAATGCTGATCTTCTAGCATTATATAATTCATAGTCTAACATAAAAAATCACTCCATTTTTACTCAACTTCAGTGTTATGGAAATACGAGTTTCCTATTATCTCTGTCACAAATAAGAATTACAAGCTTCACATAATACTCCATATGGAATAACAAAAAGCCTGCCTTTTGTTGATAACTCAACGCTGAAAACAATGGCTAAATCTTCATTGTATAACTAGTAAAGAAAAGAATAGCATGTGTTCATGTGATAAAGATTGAAGAACAAGAATCAATCTCGTACGAGGGCGGATGCAAACAACATTGATGAAGAAAGCAAGTCATCGTACGTGGTACCAGTAGACATAGTCTGATATCATTAGACATACGTTGGCTTCCTAAAGTAGAAAAGAGATTAACAAAGCAAGACGCATGAAAAAAATTAACTTCAAGAAAGCAAGTCACCCTATTACTTGCTTGCATGCAGGTTGCCCTCTCTGGTTCAAGTCTCACAACCCTTAGTCGCTCCTAACTTGACTGCTTTTGTTCATCTTTTATTTTAAGTCGTTTTATTGCTTATAATATTTCGCTGGAAAAAATGAAAGAAACAATAGAAAAACAAGTTTTCAATAGACATTGGAAGCGGAGAAGAAAAAAATTGTAGGTTCCAAAGTTGGTTCCAAGGCAAATGAGTGGATTTAAGTTTAAAAAATCAAGGACCGATCACTCCTAACTCATATGATCATTTCTCAAAATAATCACAGGTGGTAGATTACAGATTGGTAAATTGGGCACCATCACATGGATAATTGCAAAAGCTGCCTCTCAATTTTCCCCAAAACTTATTCCCAGCCAATAGAAACACGAAAAATGAAGTCACATATCGCCAATCAATCTTCAACCTCAAATGCTCGTTCGCTCGTTTGCTCAACTCCTAACCAATTCTCAAGATTCATCCCATTGAAAAAAAAAAAAAAAAACACCAAACTCGCAATACAAGAATGGTCCAACGGATCAATATCTTCTTTAAATATCAAAACGAATCAAAAGAGCAAATAGCGACGGCGACGGTGTCGACGCGGGGGATAGGGACTTGCCGAACAGCTCGGCGAGGAGGAGGATGCTATCGATAGTGAAGATCGCAACTAGGGTAGAGTTGAGCACCGTGCTGGCCACCCGTGAGGAGTTGACCCCAGTGACGAGCGCAACGGAGTTGCCGGCGGTCTTCACGGTGAAATCGTACTTCCCGACGCCGTGCTTGGATGGATCGCAGAGGTGAGAGGCTGAGAGCAACAAGCGTGAGAGTAAAAATAGAAACGACTAGGGTTTTGGTCTTTTGGACTTTTGGGACCCAAAAACCGATTCTCAAATCGGTTCCCGAACTGGTCTGGTCAATCCGGTTCCCAAACTAGTCCGGTCGATCCGGTTCCTAGGTGGGTATTCCCTCGGAACCGGTTCCCGGACCAGTTCAAACAGGGTTTGAACTTTGGGAACCGATTCCCGGACCGATTTCAACCGGAACCGGTTCCCGACCCTATTTTTCGGGTGGGCCGAAACGGGAATCGGGTTGACCCGGTCTGGTTGCACACCCCTACCGATCACACAATAGGGCATCTCAATTCCAAGACATCCTGCACCATCTATCCACAATGCATCCTGATCATACGGCAGGACATCTCAACTCTTGAGGCATCTCGAAAACTGCCCAAGACATCCCAATCACACAACGGATCATCCCAACTCTAGGACATTGTCACACACCACTATACAGGTAACGAAATCACATCACACTTCATATTTAGTCATATGATGCCATACACATATTATTAATACTACATGATTTCATGTGCATTAAGAATAAAATCAACATTCATTTCAACAATCAACATCCATTTCATAATGCCTTTCACACACTCGTCTCTTTTCCATTTCTCAAATAAACATATATAATACTCAAAAACCAACATGTTTGACACATAATTCTGATTAGTAGATGATGATTCTCGACAGATTAGTCCAAAGCATAAGAAAGTGTTTAAAGTTTGAAACATACGCAAATGATTATAACCGAAAAGCGTGATACAAAAATGAGTAATTATGAACAGGAAAGCCTAAATGTATGAATATACGCATGAAGTAAGTTTTGACATGTCATAGCGTAAATGAATATATTCAGGCTCAAAACATAAATATTATCAAGTTCATAAGGCAATATATTTCTAAGACTTACAACATAAGTATACTTAAGTTCAAAAAGTAATATTTTGAAATTCATAACATAAATATACTTGAATCCAAAAAGTAAC
Source organism: Eucalyptus coolabah (assembly GCA_014182585.1). Classification (NCBI taxonomy): domain Eukaryota; kingdom Viridiplantae; phylum Streptophyta; class Magnoliopsida; order Myrtales; family Myrtaceae; genus Eucalyptus; species Eucalyptus coolabah. Next base: position 54,449,562 of record CM024621.1, read on the forward strand.
ATTTTGAGGTTCAAAACGTAAACATACAGAGATTAAAAAAAACTATATTATGGTTCAAAACATAAACATATTAGAGTTCGGAAAGTACTATTTTCAAGTTTAAGATGTAAAGGTACTAAGGTACAGAAAGTAAATATACCTATTATAGAAAATAATATTTTGAGGTTCAAAATGTAATATTTTCACACAGTATAAAAATAAATATTCTCGAGTTCATAACTTAAAGATACTAAGCCTTAGAGAATAACATATTTAGGTTCAGAACATAGATATTTCAAATTCAAAACATGTATATATTGAGGTCCATAACATAAACATATTGAGGTTCAGAAAGTAATATTTTGAGTTCAAAACATAAATATCTTAAGGTTCAAAACATGATTTGGACTCAACAAAGTATGGTCGGACGAATGGACAGATTCAATAAATAAAGGGACTCGGCTTAGAAAAATACAATAAAACAAATGAACAAATTCTGATTTAGCATTTTACTTATAAATTGTACTACACTTTAAGAAAATCGACTACACGCCTACCAAACATGTACAAGATCAACAAGGCTAATTTAACAATCATCATATCAATACCACTATTGCACATCAAAATCACACATCTTAACTAACTGACCAAGTACAAAGTGTTAAGTAGATTAAGCCAATTTAATGCCTAGATTTTGCACTTGCCTCGAAAGCAATTTCGAATTAAGAATACGAGTCACATTTAAACAAAACAAACATAACCAAAATTAACAAAGTTGATTTTCAAAAAATGGTAAAATATATTGGCAGAAAGTGAGGGAAATCTGTGATTTACTCGAACCAGAAAATCCACATAAAATCTTGATATCTCAAGAGTGGGACCTTTGCCGGTCTTTTTGAAAGCGAAAGATTGAAGAGAGTTGATGATTAGTGATAGTTGGAGTAGAAGATTTTAACCTTAGTACTTAAGAATCCTTCTATTTGGCCAAGAAATTATAAAAAAATAAGAAGAATTAACCATGGTAAAAACTCATGATGAGTTTATAGATAAAATGCTAAGAGCGCACATGATAACAATTATAATTCTATTCCATAACTATTTTTCTATTCCGACTTGTTTTTAAAACAGAAATTCGTTTGGTAAAACTATTTCATTTTTCCATTTCTTGAATAAATTTCTACTCTAGAAATAGGTTTGGAACAAAAATCAAAAGTAAAATTTTTTAACTTTTCTATTTATAAAATAGAAGCGAGAAATAAAAACTATTTTCATTGTTTGTCATTGCTATTAGTCAGTTGCTCATCCATTGTTGCAACCACCATTCGCCGTCCGTTCTTTGCCGTCCTCGCCGGTGACACCCGGTCGCTAGTTGCCGCCAGTCATTGTTCGCCACCGTTGCCGATTATTGCCACCGTCGGTATGGAAAAATTTTGTGTCATTATCAAATGAATTTCTATTCCGAAAATAGAAATTTTGTATCATTATCAAACGCATATTTTTGCTTAGAAACTTATCCAATAATAGAAATAGAAAAATCTATTTTTCTTCAAAAAATCAATTTCTAGACATAATGGTTATCATTCGTGTCCTAAGTGGCCCAATGAATGGAATTCGAGTATCTCTACAGAACTAGCTAGAGCACAAATGATCCAATGGATTGTTGACTTGACACAATAAGATATTTATGAAAGGATAAAAATGGGCTTCTCTCCTTGGGCCAAGCAAATGCATTAATAAATAAGACTTAAAATTGGTGATCTCATGCATAATATCATGGCTATCAAGTGCAATATATCAAATTAAAACACATGCTTAAAATTTTGATAGAACAATAAGAAGTGGCTTGTAGATGAAGAAAGAGTAGAGATTTAGGAAGTTGATTCTTGTTCGAACATATGTGCGGCCAAAATATTTTGCATCCGTAAAAATAATTGAAAAATATCAAAAATTAGGAAAATCTCAAGATAGTAAATTTAAAGCTCAAATATCTTCAAACATAAAATTCGAAACACACCAACCAAGTTCTACCAAATAGTTTAGCGTCAAATTATCACCATTCTACACCACCAACGAACACATCAAAATCTATTCACTAAATTCTATTACCTCAAATTCCTAATGATCTAGACATGAAAATAAATACCAAAATCACATATAGGAAAATCTGGATGTCACATAATAATAATAATAATAATAATAATAATAATAATAATAATAATAATAATAATAATAATAATAATAATAATAATAATAATAATAATAATAATAATAATAATGATAATGATAATAATAATAATAATGATAATAATAATAATAATAATGATCATAATGATCATAATGATCATAATAATAATGATAATGATAATAATAATGATAATCATAATCATAATAATGATAATGATAATAATAATAATGATAATAATAATAATAATAATGATAATAATAATAATAATGATAATAATAATAATAATGATAATAATAATAATAATAATAATAATAATAATAATAATGATAATAATAATGATAATAATAATGATAATAATAATGATAATAATAATGATAATAATAATGATAATAATAATGATAATAATAATGATAATAATAATGATAATAATAATAATAATAATAATAATAATAATAATAATAATAATAATAATAATAATAATAATAATAATAATAATAATAATAATAATAATAATAATAATAATAATAATAATAATAATAATAATAATAATAATAATAATAATAATAATAATAATAATAATAATAATAATAATAATAATAATAATAATAATAATAATAATAATAATAATAATAATAATAATAATAATAATAATAATAATAATAATAATAATAATAATAATAATAATAATAATAATAATAATAATAATAATAATAATAATAATAATAATAATAATAATAATAATAATAATAATAATAATAATAATAATAATAATAATAATAATAATAATAATAATAATAATAATAATAATAATAATAATAATAATAATAATAATAATAATAATAATAATAATAATAATAATAATAATAATAATAATAATAATAATAATAATAATAATAATAGGCTCACATTATTTCCAACCCTTTTCAAGTCTTGACACCCATTTTCTCTATATTATCCCTTGTAGATCCTACTCTTGAATTAAGATTATTTTTTTTGCTTTTCTCTTCCTTTTCCTTTCAAACAAATTTTTTTTCACCCCAATCGCTTCTTCCACACTCATTACATTCAACAATTCATTTATGTTTGTCTTCCTTTGAACTTATTCTCCATTGTTATAACATGAGCAAACACTAATTAATTCCCATCCTCATGATCATAAATTTTTTGACTTTGATATTATAGTTAATGTATGCATTATACACAATTTTACTCATTTTTCATTATATTATTTTTTGTAGTGTAATCCCTATGGCATACAACATTATTTTTTGCTTAAATGTATTTGTTGATGGTGAAATTATGAACATAGAACAACAATTAACACGTCAACATGTTCATTTGAAACTTTAAGAGAATCTTTTGATTAGTGTGCAAATACATCTGCTCTATAAAAAGATCAAAGAAAGACAAATATGTTTTTCTTGATTGTGATACGGGTGGTAATTATTATGATTGACATAATGTTTCTATTGAATGTCAAAAAAAAAAAAAGATTAGATCTTGTTTGATTAACTATCCTTTTGAATTATGTTGCTATACATAGAAGAACAAATCAAGATCACTTAAAATTTGCCTATTAGATTCACTAAATAAAATGAAAACTGTATAGTTAAAATGCACAGATTACAACATAATGACGCATGCTAAAGTTATAATTAAATGAAATCCTATTATAAAAAATAAATATATTACTCATTAGCATAATAATTAGCTTGTTTTGGTCAAATAACTAGCTAGCTATCTACCAAATAATTTCTTTTGAAAAGAGGTACACAAATTTTGTTTCAAATGGAGAAAGAAAAGAAAAAGAAAACTTAAAAAGAAGAAAAGAAATAAAACAATAATCTTAAATCAAGAAAAATTGAAATGAAAAAAAAAGGTCCTATATTTAACCTTAATAAATGTTGGAGAAGAGTTTGGGTAATTTCGTTTCTAGTAAAATTGAAACAAAAGGAAAAGAAGGAAAAAAAGAGACAAAATATAATCTTAAATTAAGAGTGAGACCTGCCAGGAATAATATAATCAATTCAATGTGAAATGAGGGTGTCCGGCGCTAATAAAGGGTGGAAATAGCGCGAATAAAAAAATAGATAAAAGAAATAAAAAGCAGTTGGTCACCGAAACGGGGCCGTTCGGGTTGGCCAAAACGCGACATCGTTTTGGCATTGAGATCTCCTTCTTGACCATTCCCGTCGAATCGGGGAATCGCTCGCTCGCTAGCTGAGTGAAAGACTCTGCAGACGATCGATTGAAGAAGGAAGAAGAAAGAAGGAAGAAGACGAAGATGGTGAAAGTGGCCACGTTCTTCGCGATGTCGCTCGGCGCCTTCGTCTTCTGGCAGTCCATGGACAAGGTCCATGTCTGGATCGCTCTCCACCAGGACGAGAAGGTCCCTCTCCTCTCTCTCTCTCTCTCTCTCTCTCTCTCTCTCGATCTCTCTCTTCACGATTGGGCATTTCGACGCATTCGATTTTACTGTCTATCGGGAGAACCCTTTTTGCAATTCGAACGCTTTTTGCAATTCGATGACGAGTCCGTGCTCGCCGTCGGTGTGGTGCTTTTTGGTTAGGGCGTGAGGCTCGCGGGGTTTCGATTCGGAAAAAAAAAAAAAAATCGATTTTTTATGCGTTTGTTTGAAATTAGCTGCTTGAGGAGACTGCATTCCCCAGTTACTCCCAATTGTTATGATTTGTGGCGGGGGGAAAGATTAAAGACAACCAGCTCTGGGGATGGGATGTATGGCCATCTCATGCTTCAATGGAGCTGGCTTCTGTGGGAAAAATGGTGCCTTTTTTGGCTTTTGACGAGCTAATTGATCTTTAGTGAAGCATACGTGTCCTTTCGGCTCGTTCGAAGATAATTGGTTCTTTGGCCTGTTTTATTTTGCTTTGAGCTTGGGAGTGAGTATATGTGTGTTTGCTCTATGTAGAAAGAGAGGATGGAGAAGGAAGAGCAGATAAGGAGGGTCCGGGAAGAACTTCTGCAGCAGCAGGCAAGAGAAAAAGATCCCCTCTCGTGATGACTTCCGGTTGGTTTCTCGAAAAGGTTTTCTGTGTTTTGTGACCCCGTGATGGATCATTGCTTCTCTGAACTTCCGTGCTCTGATAAGAACTCTGGGCTTAGATGCATGAATTTTATTATGCTCCCTTGTGGAGTTAGCATTGTACTCATTTTTCTGTCTCTGATGCATCTTCAATAAATTTAGTGTTTCTGAATGAGAGATGTTTTGGTACACGCTCGTGGATGATTTCTTGATGATGGATGTTCATCTTTATCTTTGTCAAATCTTTATGTTACTATCCAATGCTGGGTCAGTATATGCTCTTGATATATAAAGAATAAAAAAGGCCCGGAATGAAGCTGCGTCTTTTTTGCCGAGATTTCTTCTTTGGAACCTTTCTAAGTGATTATGATCCTTGGTTGTAAACACGATAAACTTATATTTTTACTTACTTTATACTTTCTAAGCAACTCACTTGAGAAAACTTACAGTGGTAGAGCAGCCTTGGGTCAAGAATAGCCATTGCAAATATCTCATTGCTTCCTATACTGAAAGTTAAATATAACTATGAGTCTATGAAGCTGTGGAGGTCATGGGATTGCATAAGGCTTAGTGATTGGTCTCCAGGTTGCCATCATGAGTCATGTCCTTTCGACAGGCTGATGTTTGTGATAGCCATATTCTATTCGAGCTGATTTTTGTGTCATAGTTGTTTATTTGTCTATAATTTCCCTTTGCATTTGAATGTAGATCTCTCATTCTCTCGGGTGAAAATCCACGTGAAATGTAACTCTTACTTTACTCATTTCCTTCACATGAAAGAAGATTAGCTGCTTCTTGTCGAATCTTTTAAGATAGTCAGCCATGGTGATTTGTTGTCGGTACCATACCAACCAATCAGTCTGTTTCTAGTTTAATTCAAATGGTTGGTTAATCAATCAGTTTGATGCCTACCTCATTCTGAAGAACAAATCTCCGTGTACCATGAAAGATCGAACTCCTATCTTGGGTGTACGTGCATACACCCTAGTTTTTTTGTGATTCTCATGTTTACCTTGGTAACATATCCAATGCATGCAACCGTGTGTGCACCTACTAGTAGGATTTAATTTTTTTAATAATCTCCTGTTGATTTCACGTAATCAAGCATTTGAAAATGCACCTACCCCTATTTATCTGCCTCTAGAGTGCCCGTGCCTTGGCATGTTTGAAGTTTGGTGCAGTGAGGCTCTGGGATGGAAGATCGGTAATGAGCATGGGCTCTTAGATTTCTTCATCTGCAGTATAAGGATGAGAGAATCGAATTGTCTTATGCAACATCGTCATGAGGATTGTGGAAAAATGTGCCAGTTGTTTGATAGTCGAGACTGATTGAAGAATAAATTTGATAGTTTCGCATGGATTAGAGTCAGTTGGGGATTCGAAAGGGACAAGGACATCCTATCATTGATCCCCGAACTGGAATTTTGGTGCGGTGGATGATTACACTACCATGTTAGAGGACATTATGGCGTCTAGTGGCCTTGTCCTGTCTCCATGTTTCTCATGAGCCATTAACACAGTTCTCGTGGGTGTTTGTATCGAATGAGGGATCGATGCCTCAACGACTCGACCCATAGAACCCCTGTGCTAGTGAACGTCCATCTGTCCCTCAAGCCGCAAGAAAGGATTGGTCACCTAGAAGAGCTAATGCAACAGCTTGTAGCACTGTCTCCCTTAAATTCGACGTAGACGTGATGGTGATGGCAAGCTCCGTGATCAAGACTTTGAAGGCGGCAGAGTAGCGTAGATCACCATACCAAGCCAATAGACTTGGAAAATGGCCTTCGGACGAGCTGGGGTTTTATCTTTTTGGTATTTTGTCTCATAATTTTTTAAAGATTGTTCACATCAAACTGAAAAGATTAGTTCACTGAAAAATTTTATGCTATAACAACGATATGTCTAAATATTATTGTTAATGGTGAGAATATTTTTTGTCATCTCATTTTGACATACAATACAAGCAAATCATATTTACAAAAAACTTCCTGAAGGCATCGATTTCCGGTGAAACAACCGCACTGGAATAAATATGTTTCATTAGATGATTTGAGTGGACAAATTAGCTGGCTAGTTTGAAAGACCCATGTTTGGAACTAGATTTTAACTAGTGGGCAGTCAATATTTTCCAAAATTTCCCAATGTCGCAGAGACAAGCTTTTCCGTATCGGTCACAGAAGAGCTTCCATTATTCTGCTGTTAAACTCAAATTGAGGGATGCGATCAACTGCCTCGAAGCAAAAGATGTTCGGGACAAATGAGTTCATCAAAAGAAATACATCTCCGCCATGCTCAATCTTCGTGACTTTTCAACGGATCAAAAGGCTGCATAGCTCTAATTGCAAAGCCAAAAGGCTGTGTCGTTAACAAATGAAAGGATGTAAGAGAGGAAGGGCTTTCCTACAGATACCTCCACGATAAACTAACCTGTACCAAAACTAAAGTGAACCCTAGCCAGCTTTCTCCTCATCAAACAAAAAAGCCACCTCTTAAAATTCAAGCACTTGCATCATCCACAGTGATAAGAAACGAAGTAGAAGATAAAAGAGGAAAAGGCAAAGAAGAGGATTGGGAAAATGCGTATGCGCCTATATTCAAGACAAGCAGGAGACATATCTATCCTCCCACAGTGCCGGGTGAAGCATCAACATTTTGGCCGAATATGTCGGGGATTCCATCCCAGTTCGTATGCTCTCGAGCTTCCCAATACCCACCCATGTAGCGATAACATCCATCATCATCCTTCCCAAACCATCGCGGTTGCCAACCTCCCTCCTGTAACTTTCTTGCCTACACCATAGGGAACACATGGAGAGTAAGCTCAGCATGCCCTTTTCTTGCTGAATTCGTTGAGTAAATAGAAATATTGTCAACACAATTTACGAAAATGAGTGACATGCAATACATATATGTATGATCCTACCCTCTTCTTTGATCGGTAGATGGTACAGATTGCCTGGTTATATGCTTGTCACATAAATAGTCAACTGTGAGAGAGTTATGCATATACAATGCTGTGTAGGTTGAAAAGTTGGACTTAAAACTTTCATTTTGCTTGAAATTATCAGTTACAGATTATGTATTGTCTTAATGAATCACGACTCAAGTCTCTAGCACTTAAAAAAGATGATGGTCATGTCAAGTGGTTCGAGCAACAAGAAATGCGTGATTCTTACCTATGTGCGTCTTAAGACATTTCCTTCAAGATTGAGACTAGAAAGGCAAAACAGAGAAGTGGTGGATATTACCTGTCTCTGTATATGTTCCAGTCTTAACTTCTCGGCATTTGCCAACTCATATTCCCCATTTTCTAAGTGTCTCTGATCAGGTCTCAACCTTGAATCAGTTGGAGGCAGTTTTTCTTGTAAGCCTGGTGTAAGCTCATTTAGGGATATTGCAAACGGAGACAAATTGTATCTTGTCTTGGTGAGGTACTTGTCTCTTTCCCATAATAAAACAGCTTCTGCCATTGGATCATACCCTTTTGTCGTTGGATCCCCCATCACATAGTACAGCGCCCCATCCCACTTTCCAAACAACATGGCCACCTTCTCCCCAGTTTTATTATCTTGCACAAACCCATGAACCTGAATAACAACAGAATCATTTTAGTTTTGTTAGTCGTGGCTTCACACTGTAAAGCAAACTCAAATGCTAGACTTGATTTTTACATATTCTCCATGCAATCAATAACCAGAGTAAAAATGAAGTACGTTAATTTCCTTAAGACAGTTTATGCAGGAATATTTTTCCCAAACTGCCATGTCAAATGAGATTGAGGTGCGTGTCATCAAGGGCAATTCAAAAGGAACCGTGTCTTCTGAATAGTGAAAACATACACAGTTTATTTGAATACACTGCTTTGTTTTATCCAACTCCAACGCACAATACTGTTTCTTTGCTCTAACAGAGCATGGTAGCTCATACTTGAAGGCAGACAAAAGTAGTGCCATATATCATCATTTAGTGCAGCAATGTGACAAATCCAAATTTCATGGTCAAGCCAACGGCAATGACTTAAGCAGATCTGCGTATACCTGGTGGGGATTTCGGTCTATGATGGACTGCTCCTTGAACTTGAGCTTGCAGGAATAGTTGCCACTGCCCCTTATGCGCATTGTTCCATAGTGGTCACAATAAATTTTACCGAGAATGATGTTGTAAATGGAAGTTGTGACCTTGCTCCATTGAAACGTCTCACCATCCTCAAACTGCAGGGTGAGGACACCCACAGGATCAAGCTGAATAGAACGCCCCCAAAACTTTCCCTTGAGATTGGAATCTGCCCAAAATTTCCAGCCTCTTCCTTCACAGTGACAAGCAACAACCGTTGGGTGGTGACTCACCTAAAGTTGATCTTCTCATCAGATAACTAGGTTGTGAAATACCCCAAGCAAGAGTGCATATTTATGTATGGTCATTGTTTAAACGAAAGGAAAGTAAACACAAGCAGTCACTCCAATTATACATCTGAGATGATAGTTTGTTTTCTTGGCCAAGGTAAAATAAAAAATAAAAAATCCATATGAGATGATACTAGAGTGAGCTTTCGGTTTGATCATAACTTCGCAGAAGATGAAGTCATACCTTCTCAGAGAAAAAGCGAAGTCCTTTGTCTGGATAGTCAGCTTCATAGGTCTCTCCTAGGAGAGGATTGAATGGTTTGCACTGCCTTCCTTCTGTTGATGCATAGCCTGACACAGCAAAAGCAGCTACTTTTAGGATTCTCATCAAGTCATTACCCTGCATCAGATAAATCCGATTATAAGCAATAACCGTCAAATGAATCACTCTCTAATATTCAACTGTTATAGCTTATTTTAAAAATGTACATAGAATTACCAATCTTACTGCACAAACATAAGTACACATTTGTAGCAGAAAAATTTTAACAAATTTTCCATGCAGCATACTTGCGAAAAGGGATATCCACCATGCAACTATACTGGTCATGATTCAGCTGTATTTTTTGCTAAAATCTATCAGTATTGAGAGGAATGAGTGTCTTATAGCACTTTTGAGAAGAAAACACGGTAAGAACTCTTGAAAGAGCCTGTTCGTCAATACCTTCTCTTTTTTTTTTTTTCAATGGTAAGAGCTGACTATCGTTATAGCTTGATATGTGGCAAAAGCAAAACCCTGAATGGGCAATTAATCAGAACTGGAATACATAGGTAAGTGAATTTACTGGCAAAGATAATAGATAGAATGACATCAATTTCATCAAAACTATGTATGAATGCAAAAAGAAAGCCAAATCTATTCAGCAGAAGCATTTTTCATGAAATCATTCTTAAATTCTTCTCTCCTAGCTCAGAGAAGGAAAAGGTTTAAGAGGGTCAGGAGATAAATCCCTAACTTCTATTCTGCGGCCAAGCAAGCATTCTCTTCATACAGATTGACTTTATAAAACAATCGTTTGGCTCCTCACACACAGCCAAGTTAAAGCAGGGACTAAGTCAGCTAATAGGCTAAACCAAAGGCCAGTTTAAGTCCAAATGGCTCATGCAGATCTTTTGGAGTGACATATCCAAAAAATACCAACAACTTATGCAACCATGCGCGTTGTGAACAAAGGATTGTCTTGTCATGCATTTTCCAATGAAAAGTTTTGTCTAAGTAGGAATACTAAATTAATCAGTCATTAGAAAAGTAAGGCAAGTTGTTCCTATATTTAGTTCAGTTAAATAATCTAATATAATAGTTAGAGAAAATAGAATTGAGCAGGACATCATTCAGAATGAAACCAAATCGAGGACCTGACCTGCTTTCCCCATTCCAGTGCTTGATCAACCAAGCAGGAGTACTCAAAATCTTCATAGCACTTCTGCAACGAGGAGAGAGGTTCATTAAAATAAACAGGGAGACAAACCCCAGATAGATCCTTTCCGATATTGTCCTTGATAATCGACCATAGACCAACAGGCTTCTCCTTCTCCTTTGGTTCAGGTAAATCATCCCTCCTCTCAACATATGGATACCCAACTGCCCTAATCAGTTTGCCATTTCCACTCAAACGATCAGAAAAGAAACTATCTTTGTCAGCTATACAAGAACTGCCTGTGATTTCTTTACTGCGGTATGAAGCACTTCTTAAAGCTTCAGAAGACAAAAAATCTTCTGTGTCAAAAAAGATGTTGTCTTCTTCATCTGTCTCGGCATCCACTCCATCCCGGCTTTCAATATCTGCGCCAGATTCACTTCCAGATCCCTCTGACATGACTGAGTAGAAATCTGTAAGTTTTAAAAGCATTATCAGAAAATCGAGACAAAGGCCAGCTATACAGATAATTGGAGAATCTGGCGTGACCCTACTTGCTTTAGACTCAGATCAGGATCGTAACGAATGACAGCCTCAATTATATTTAGAATTCTTCTGACAACATGAATGATATTCCCTTCTATCTAATTATCTATCAAGGACATAAAGTGACAGTTGAACAGTATCATTGTGGACAGTTTCATACCCCACCGAAACCCAGTTGGCCTATAGCTAGAGGTAAATAAGTAAAATGGATATCAAGCGTGGAACACTAACCACTGAATCTTCTGTTTCCTTGTCCACAAAATGAATCGCGCTCCTTTGTTTCATCCACTACAGTTGTCTCTAGCTCTATCTTCTCAGCCTTCAGAAAAAGGCAGCAAGTATTACATCATGAGATGCATACAGAGTATACACAGTTGAATTTATACTGTCAACACATGTAAATTTTTTTTTTTTTTTTTTAATAAAGATGATAAAGAGTTCATCATGGCCAAGAAATTACGCCATAGTCTTACACTGGAAATCAAGAATAAAATATGCAGTTTTTAAGAACTGCAGAAGGAATAAGCATGGCAAGTGTTCTCCTACTTATAAGGCATCCACCAAGATTCTTGAATCTTGCTTCAGTGGGTCCATCACTCAACCTACTCTCTAAATACCACTGCCTTATAAACATGTATATTGTCATCAAAGCAACTTAAATTATATTGTGCCAGTCATTTCATTTAACACCAAATGAACTAAATAAATATCTGAAGTCCCTAATTCCAAGTTCAAAACGTCTCATGCCCAAAGATGATGCTTATGGAATCATCAGCAGGTAGATCGTAGCAATGGCAGGAATGTCTGATACATGCGTCATAACAATCATACCTTGCACATCTCGTCAAATATCCGCATGTTAGATATAGCATAAAGAAAGAACAAAAATGCATGCAATTTACACGGTTCAGTCATTGTGACTGTCCTACCACCATGGGATGGTAAGATATTTATTAGAACAACCGAGGTGATAACAAGAGAACAACCGTGGTGATAACAAGAGCAACTCTCATTCTCGATCCAAAGCCAAGTACACCCAATCTCACAATGCATACCACTCACTCTAATATGCTAGGTCTAAACCCCCACGGAAAATAGGTTGTCTGGTTCTCGTGCTAGCACCAGGGACCTCTTGAACAACCTCTAAATGGAAAATTGGATCTTATCGTCAAACCGGGTAGGAAATCAGGGCTGCAGGTCAGTCAACAGGTGGCTTAAACTCCAGAGTCAAGACACCATTGATGATCACAGGCATCATTCACATGACAAGTGACAATAATAACACCAACAAGACCAAAGAAACCGAAGATGTCAATGTTAGCTTACTACTATGTTCTTCTCTGTAGCAGATCAGCGGACAACAAATTTAAGAAATAAATTCAATACCTCCAACCGACTTAGCGTGTTTAACAATATCGAATGTTTCCGGTGGAGAGAATCTAGCTGGCTTTGCAGCTCAGAGAATTCAGATAGCATGATTGACTCACAGTCTTCAATGACCGCCTCTGCCAACCCTTCTAGTAATAGTCGAGATCGAAGCTTCTCAGTTGAGGCAATGAAATTCTCAGAAGGTGCAAAATCGCTGCTCGTTAAAACTCTAGGAAAAAGATCTTTTGCTGCTCCAAGTGCCTCAATCCATGCAGCTCTGTCATCTCTAGTTGCACAGCGCAAGTGAAGAGTTTTCGTTCCCGTGAATATAGAGAGTCTTTTGTCATCTGACCGACTAGCACGAATGGATGAAACCTGTGGAATAGGAGTTAAAAACCAACTAATAAAAGGGATATTAATAAATGAGGAAAAAAAAATCTCAAACATATATAGTGCAAGCCCACATGAATGTCACCAGAGGAAAAGTGTGGAATGTGGTCATGGGGATGCCTGGACCAAAATTTTTATAAAGTGGGACCAATAATCTTCTAAGAGCAAAAAAGTGTTCCAGTTTGTGACTAAACAATAGCAACAGTAAACTAGATACATGTACGAAGAAATTGAAACTAATTCAAGATCCTCATTGATTTTCAGTTCATTCCAATAACATGATCAGGTAGCAACAAGGGGGGCCCTTTCACTACTAGTATCCTCTGAGAGACTCAAGGCTCCTCTGTCAGTCCTATCACAGGATCTGGTAACAGGTAATCCTGGGTGAGGTATGACGCATTCTGGGGATTCCTTCGCGAACAGTCATCTTCATCTGGTGACTTGCCAAATTTGTCCAAGAATAAACCCACAAAGTTCCACTCTTTTTTTTTTTTTTTTTTTTTTTGGTGTCTATTGCTTGTTGGCACAAGATGATGCATTAGCAACATATTCTATTTAAAACAATCAGTATTTGCTAACTATTAGATCGTTAACCCAAATACTTATTTCAGTAAATCAACGCCTGCACTACAAACAGCTCCTTGAAAAGCTCGATCAGAAAGGCAGTAGTTCCTAGGTGACTGGAAATCGGACGACGATATACCAAAAGGCACGAAGAGAAACGAAATTGTCAACACTCTGGCGGCCCAGAACAGAAACATGCGCCCTCTTTCTACCCAACATGAACTTTTCCGAATTTAAAAAAAGGGGAAGAAAAAGAAGAAAAAGAAAAAAGGCAGGAAGATGACGAGCGAAGAGACGCCCCCACCAAGAACGTCACCTTGAAGCTCTATTTCCTAAACATTTTTCAACAACTGGCGGATCTTAACATCTCGCATCCGGACGCCGAAAAACCACCCATCCACGCATGTACACACGACAAAGAAAAGACAAAAGAAAAAGGAGCAGCAGACGCGAACACGCGTACGTACCTTCAAATGCACTTCGCCGAACGGCTTGCACTTCCTCGAGCTCAGAGACCCACCACCGAGCCTCCCGTTGCTGCTCCTCCAACCGGCCTTCCTCATGTACTTCCGCGACTCCTCTCCGATCACCCGGACGCCCTTGTCCCCGGTCGGGCTCATCACGATCTTGTCCGGCCCGTGGACCTTGTAGTAGGACAACACTCCGTCCTCGAGCGCGAACCACCTCGACCTCCACCCCTTCCCGTAGTTCACCCACTTGTACAGAACCCCAGCCACGCTGCCGCTGACTCCGCCACCCCCGCCGAACACCTTCGAATCCCTAGCCTCGGACGCGCCATCGTCGGCGCCGGCGGCTCCCGTCAGCCTATCGGATTCGGCGCCGACGGACGAGACCTGCGCCGAGAGGCTCGGCTTGGAGCTCGGATTGACCGGCCTGACGACCGAATCGGCCCCGACCTGGCACTGGCCGGGGCTGGAGCGGTCGCGATCGATCGAGACGGGGGCAATGCAGCAGAGCGGGTTCATCGCGGGGCCGCCTCCTCACCGAGACGGATCGGCGGAGGATCCGATCGCCGAGGGCGGGCGGCGGGGCCGGGGCAATGCGGGACCCGATCGGAGCTCGTAAGGAGGAGGAGTCGAGGCCGGGACTCTCGAAAATGACATAAGATCGAAACGGCACTGATAGAGAGAGAAAGAGAGAGTTAGAGAGAGAGAGAAAGAGAGAGATGTGGAGAGGAAGAGACAGTGAATTGAGCTGGCTGGAGGGGGAGCTATAAAGAGCCCTTCGCTACGCCCCGCAGATCTAATCAATACGCAGAAGAGAGAGAGAGAGAGAGAGAGAGTCAGTGAGGTTTCGCAGCAGTGTACAGTAGAGAGAGAAAGAGAGAGAATAGGTTAAAGAAGGCTCTGCGATTGTTGTGAGAAAGCATTAAAGTGGGGTGCGTTAATGGCGTCGTCTCCTCCTTCTTCTCTGTGGGTCTTTTGATCTTTTTGCCCCTTTTCTTCTTTTTTCAACGTTCCAGTTAATTGGAGGAAAAAAGAAGCGCTGTTCTTTCTTCGCATTAAAGCAGCAGCATGTCCTCTTCGTTTTCCTCCCTCTGCCTTGCCAAAGATTCGATCTTATTAATACGCATTTTTATTTTCATTTTCATTTTTTTAAAATTTTATATATGAATTCGTCGGCCAACGTTTGTGCTTTGGGGGGGTTTTTATTGTTCTCGATTGAGAAAATATTAAATTACGTGTCCGATTGAATAATAAGTAAAGTATAAAATTTCGGTGGATGTTAGCATCCGAGCACTCCCCGATAAAAACTATGTTCTATATACTGTGCCTGCACAGTCTAAGAAGATCTTTTATAACTATTTATTCGCTTATGTTTTATAAGATTGATGTCAATTCTTATTTGATAAGTTCACATGAGGGATCATAATGTGAACCTTCACATCATGAGTCGTTATCACGATTGTCATGTCTCGCATAAGGATATTTTTCATTTGAATCTCGTCGATGAGTATTTTCCAAATACTTATCAAACATGTATAAGAAAAAAATATGAGATTTTCGAGACATGATGCATGTTATTAAAATAAAATCAATTACAGCTCTTGTGCAATAACTTCACATCATAAATCATTATCCCAACCAACCACATCTGGCTTAACAATAATTTCCCTCAAATCTTGTCGATAAATGACTCTTGAGATACTTATCAAGCACATCAAATGAGCAAAGACATGCCATTTGCAAAATATCATGACGCATGTGACCAAAACCAATAAAAGAACTCTCTCACAATGACTCAACATCATAGGTCATTGTCACAAACCAATCACGTCTCATCGAACAATTTTATTTTAACTCTCGGTAACGAGTTTTCTTAAGATACATATATTCCACGCGAAATAAACGAAACACATATCGATGCGTACATAAAACATAATTATAATAAAGTTCAAGTGACGTGTGGCTCCGGGCTGGGCAATAAGAAAAAAAGGCAAAACAAATACTCGATGAATAATATAAAAACTTTTGCCTTATTCCTTTTTATCCATTTGGGAGATTTTTGTGGGCCCCGGAGCTGGTGATGATTGTCCGCGGGGCGGGGGAGAGACAAGCCAACGTGGAGGGGAAAGGGTGATGTGGAAATGCGACCAGTCCCGGAGCCTGCGCGCCCCCTTTGCCTTTGGACAATGGGCCCACTACGGGCTTCTTGGCCCATTAACAGTGGGGCTATGGGCCTAACGACATGACGCTTTCGCGCCCCCGACCGGGGTAGGGGCGTTTCGGGAGAACGCGAGGGCAGCCGAAAGGCGCACATGATAAATTTTTGGAACAAATATCGATGTTTTGTTACAAATTAATTTATCAATTTCTAGTCACTTGACAAGTTTTTAAGAGAAACATGTTTAATTATGATATTGAAGCAGAAATTTATTCGATAACAAAATAAAATTTTATTTTTAGAGAGACAATTGCTAACGTTCGACAGTCAAAGTCGACGTCCGAAGTGAAGGCAGAAGCAAAGATGGGTGTTTGACTGTTGCCGATCGGCGTTCAGCGTCCATAGGTGGTGAGCATTTGACGGTATGCGACTAGCATCCAACGTCTCACGAGCGGCAAGTGATGGTGAAAGTAAATGATGAGAATATTTTTATTTCTTATTTTTTTCTAAAAATAAAAAGACAAAATTTGAAGTTCTGATTTTTTTTTCAAAACTATTTATGGAAAAGAAACCTGTTCCAAAAATAAAAATATTATATTATATTATTAAAAATATTTCCGTTCCGGCCTGTTATGGAGAATATAAAAACGAATAAATAAAAATATAAAAATTTTGTTATGCACGCGTAAAGCAACGTGTGGAGTTTTGGTTGGAGAGGTGCGGGTATGTGGAATCGTGGGTACGTCTCCCGACCCTCCACGTATGTACGCGTCCCCCGCACACGAAGAAAAGGAAAATTCGTTCATTATGATCTGATATCTCTTTAATTACTTGCTCGTGACCCGCAGAATTTAATTACAAAATAAATATGGATGATTTTCACGTTCGTAATTTAATAAAGGCACATTTGGAAAAAAAAAAAAAAGATTTTCTTCGACTTCACACGACTCAATTTAAAATTAAGTAATTTCCTTATTAGAAGGGGAATCCTTTTTGTGATCATAAATGTTGATAGATTATCTTAATTGGAAGATCCCCTATATAAATAATATACATTCCAATTAATCGCGGCTAAGTTTAACCGTTTTGTTTCGAAGCAAATATATTCAATAAACAATTTGTACCATTCAAATGGTTATGATCAATAGGTATTTTGCTCTCTTTTCGGATAGGCCCTAAAGGGAGAAGGAAGGCTAGAATGCCAATGAGCGTCTAGTATTGAATTTACTAGATACAATGATAATCATTTTGAGAACATCCAATACCAAAAGTTATTGAATGGGTAAGTTGCCAATTTCTAAAATGAATTGTGGAATGTACTTTATATGTAGGTCACGTGATGGATAGACATTTTAACAGAGTTATATATATGCCTTTGCTTGATATTTATTGATACATATATAGGAGGGCGAGTGCATTGCAGATAATTCTAAAGTAGATTCTTCATTCATTAAATAGGAAAGATCATCGATATTTTGTAAATTACTACTGAGTTTATTTCAATTCAATAAATATTCTCAATATTATACATTGAATAAGACTCGAACCTTCACTCTTTAGCATGAGATTTTGAGTTTTGTGTGTCTACCATTTCACCACAAAGGAATCTCATCCCATGTTATAAAACCGTGTCAAAGCACAAATTTAAGTCCGAGTCATTGACTATATCATCATCTTTCCTTTTTTTCCTTATGATTTTCTCAAATTTTTTATTCTAAGTTATTTGCCTCGACATTATCACACAAGACATGATTTTTCCACGATTCTTTTTTTGTCGTTTAGCTTGACATATTTTGTATAGATTTACAATGTACATGTTATGCCATCCTAGATTCGCCGTTTCTATAGACGCCTCCATCGACATTAACGCAACTTTGAGAATATTGCGCACGTATATAATATGGCAACATGCGGCTAAAAAAAGGTAACATGGTTCGACAACATGCGATGTCGCTATGCAAGATCCCTTTTTCCAGTCGTCATTTCCAGGTTTTAATTGCTTCCATTAACGTGATTATATTTGAAAAATAACAAAAAGATTGCACCTGCTATGTTCGTACCTACATTGTACATCGGAGCGGGGAGGTTGTCATCGCGAAAGTCGCAGCTGAAAGACAAGCGACATTATATTTTTACTCCCCAGCCCGGCCCGGCCCGACATTCGGCTTAGAAGAAGCACCCAATCACGGCGGCAACCACGACGCTCACGGAGACACTAATGCGAGAGGCTCCGCTGCTGCCAGGGCCAGGCGCGGGCCCATCCGGCGTTGAAGGGAAAACTCCTGCAGACACCGGGCCGCCGACGGGCGCCGCGAGCGCATCTCCTCCTTTGTCGTCCCCCGATCCGTCACCGGTGTTGCCAATCGCGCTCTCAGAAACTGGTGCAAATGCCGAAGGAAGAGGAGGAGGAGGAGGAGGTAGCCGGAGCAATGGTGGTAGTAGCAGGCTCCACGGCCGGGGCCAACCCGAGCGCGGCGATCAAAGCTAGGCAGATGAACAAAACCTTATGAGCCATTCCGCGAAGAGTTCGTTAGCTTATTTGGGTAAATAAGGAAGATGGAGAGATCACTTCAAATTGGAAGGTAAAATGGCGATGGAGAGCATTAATTTATGGAGGGGTCGCGGCGGTTTAATTTAGAACGGAGGACTGTGGGGCGGCGAGCGTGCGGGCAATACGGAGATT
The DNA here is from genome assembly GCA_014182585.1 of Eucalyptus coolabah. Taxonomy (NCBI): domain Eukaryota; kingdom Viridiplantae; phylum Streptophyta; class Magnoliopsida; order Myrtales; family Myrtaceae; genus Eucalyptus; species Eucalyptus coolabah. The sequence continues at coordinate 54,468,706 of CM024621.1, forward strand.
GGCGTGCGGTTTGTGAGGAAAATCAATAGGGATCGCATGCATGGTCTCTAATTTGGGCTAATTTTAAGTCCATACCCCGCCTTATCGGGGTGAAAACCCTTTTAAGTTAAACACATTTGTATTTTCCCAAGGGGCTTTCCAAATACTTAACTAAACGCACCCTTATTCACAGTGCGTATTTAGGCATTTTCTCTTGTTACACGCATTCATGAGCTTAATTGTTGGTTGAAAAAGAGCGATTGAGATTGCACAAGATTGAGTCGTGGTTATATAGCTCCAAATTCAAGCAATGTTTCCTTCTTCACTTGTATCTTCTAATATATTTAGATTAGGAATGAGCAGTTCCGAATTCCTTATTTATCGGTACAGATTTTCGTTTTTTTTAATCTTGAAGCTACCGTGCCAAGGTCTAATAGATTCTTTTCTTTTATTTCATTTTCAGTTAAGCAAAACAAAAGTTAATACAACAATAAAAATGAAAGTTTATCATTTATCAATAAAAACAATTCACAAAAGATGAACATCTAAAATAAAATATAAAATAAAATGCTAAAAACACGTGACATGAAATCTAAATATAGAATTTCAATTCTCGATCATCCATGAAAAATTGTTCCAAATTCTTATCACCCAAAATCAAAAGAAACAATAATCATAGTTAATCACTTAATAATAGTTTTAAATTCAAAAATTTCTATTAACTATTACTAAAAGCATTGCATATATTCATTTTGCTTCAACCGGTAAACTCTACTTACCAATGATAATCTCCTCATCAAGACAATCCACATCTAAAAAAATAAAAACATAAGAGATTAAATAAAGCATTCACTCATTAAATATATAAAAGAAATTACAATATATAAAAATATAAACATCGCTTTAGGTTTTCATTCGAGAGAAAAATTAGGGATTTTATTTTAAGGCTCCATTCGTTTTGCGGAAAATTCCAAGAAAATATTTTCCGAAATTTCCGGTGTTCGGACGGCGGAAAATACATGGTCAACGGAAAATCCCTCTTGAAATCGCAGAAAATGATTTCCTCTTTTGAAAAGAGGAAATCATTTTCCGCACCTCTCGCACAAGCTCTCGCGCTCCCGCCGCTTTTTCCTTCCTTCATCGGTTCTCGTTCTCTCTTTCTCTCTCTCTTTCTTGCTCTCCTTTGCTGCAATGACTTCAACGATGTCCTTCTTGGGATCAACCTTCGCCCTCCCTGGTCGATCCTGCCCGCCTGCTCCGACTAGGGCGCCGCCGCCGCCGTGGCGCTTCGCTTCCCGCGGCTCGAAGTTGCTCGGGAGGATCCGGCTCAAGAGGAGCATCGCGGCAGCCGCCGGGAGGCTTGCGGGGAGCCTACCGTCCAGGCCGCTCATCGTGCGGCCGCGAGCCATGAGCTCGTCGAATCGGTAGCGAAGCTTGCGGCTCGCGGGATCTAGCGGTAGAGCTCGGGCTCCCAATCCGGGTGAGCTCGCGGCTCACCGGATCTAGCGGCAGAGCTTGGGCTCCGATCCGAGCGAGCTCGAGCTTTGTCGGTAAATCCGAACTCGAGTGAGATCGGCCAAGCCTCGAGCTCGCTAGATTTGGCCACCGGGTCTTGGTCGGCCGGCGGGGCGTGGCCATCGTCGAGGCGAGGAAGAAGGTGGCGGCGGCGGAAGGAGGAGGAAGGAGGAAGGAAAAGAAAAGAAATAATAAAAATTTCTATTTTAAAAATATAAATAATTAAAAAATCATTTTAAAAATATAAATAAATAAAATAATTTTTTTGGTCAATTAAAAATATTAAAATTTAATTTTTGATAATTTTTCCCAAACAATTAAATGAGCTAACGAACAGTGAAAAATATTTTCCACTCAAATTTTAGATTTTGGTGAACATCGAAAAATAAAGTCATTTTCCTAGAAATCATTTTCCGAAAATGTTTTATGGAAACGTGATATTTTAAGTGAAACGAACATATAGCCTAAATTGTCAGTCGATTTTGATTCCTAGCCTTAGTTCCTACAAAAGTGGAACAGGAACCAAACCATCTTTCCTATAACCTGGAATCACGCTCACTTTTGGTTTAGATAACTACTCTTGTTCGAGAGCATGATATCCATTCGATAGGGCAACAAGGCATTGATCCTTCTATCTCATTGGGCTCTCGTAGGGGTGTCTTGTTGCATCTTAATGATCAATGCCTATGTTGTTTACATACATTGACGGTCTAGATTCAACTGGGACACCAATGGGAATGCCTCGTGGGAGAGAGAATCTCCATCAATTAACAAGACCTAAAATCACAAGCTTGAGAGGTGGTTTGTTTGAGTGAGATTTTTTTTTTTTTTTTTTTTTGTGAAATAATTTTACTTAAGCTTCTCGATCCAATTTTGATTCCTAGTCTTGATTCCTACAAAAGTGGAATGGGAGCCAAACCATCTTTCCCTAGAACCCAGAACCAAACTTATCCTTAGTTTAGACGACTGCTCTTGTTCAAGAGCATGACATTCATTCAATAGGGCAAGGAGACGTTGATCCTTCTATCTCATTGGGCTCTCCTATGGGTGTCTTGTTGCATCTTAATGATCAATGCCTACATCATTTACATACATCAACAGTCAAGATTCAATTGGGACGCCAATGCAAATGTTGCGTGGAAGAGAGAATCTCCATCAATTAACGAGACCTAAACTCACAAGCTTGAGAGGTATGTTTGTTTGAGTGAGATTTTTTTTTCGTGACTTAATTTTCTGAACTTTCACGTGTTTATTTTGCCGAAAACAATCAATCAATGAAAAACCATATATTGCAACAAAAAAAATGCACACTTCAAGTTAGCAAAATGAATTATTTAATTTGCAAGATTTCCTAGAAAAATTATCTATCAGAAAGCATGAAGTTTTGTTGAAAATGACCAATCAATGGACTCGTTTGTTTCATGAGCAATAAATTGATTTAGAATATATTATTTTGAAAATGATTCAAGTGGAGGGAAAAAAAAGAAGGTTCCGAGGACGGTCGAGAGAGAGAGAGAGAGAGAGAGAGAGAGAGAGAGAGAGAGAGAGAGAGAGAGAGAGAGAGAGAGAGAGAGAGAGCCTCAGGGCCCATTCAATTTCAATTTCGAAACGGCCCAAACAGACCTAACGAGCACAAAGCCCATCGCCATGGAAGCCTCAGGGCCCATTCAATTTCGAAACGGCCCAAACATCGCCACCTATTCAATTTCGAAACGGCCCAAACAGACCTAACGAGCACAAAGCCCATCGCCATGGAAGCCTCAGGGCCCATTCAATTTCGAAACGGCCCAAACAGACCTAACGAGCACAAAGCCCATCGCCATTTCCATGGAGTCCCGGTCGCTCTCGCATCGCTAGGGCTTTGCCTTCAAAGAGACCTCCACGAAGTGTTGAACCCTTCTTCACCGCGCGCGACACTTCCATCTCTCTCTACACTTCTACACTGTTCCGATTCCATCACTCTCCTCTCAACCTCCGTCTCCATCTCCATCTCCATCTCCATCTCCTTCGCTCGAGCACCGGGACGAGCGCGATCCTCGGAGAGAGCTCGCGAGCTCCGGCACCCGAGTCGTCAGCGGCGAGCGGCGGCGGCGGGAGCGAGAGGGGGAAGAGAAATGGCGCTGGCGTTCGACGAGTTCGGGCGGCCCTTCATAATACTGAAGGAGCAGGAGCAGAAGACGAGGCTGCGGGGCCTCGACGCTCAGAAGGCCAACATCGCCGCCGGCAAGGCCGTCGCCCGCATCCTGCGCACCTCGCTCGGTCCCAAGGGCATGGACAAGATGCTCCAGAGCCCCGACGGCGAAGTCACCATCAGTGAGTTCCCCCGCGCTCTCGCCGCCCCTCCCTCCCTTCCTTTCTTTGCGTTTCCTTAGGGTTTAGATCCTCGCGTTTCTTGCCGGTTTTCGTGCCTCTCGGTGGGAGTAGGTTTCGCTTGCGATGCTCTCTCGGTGAGATGGCGTGCTCCGAGTGCTGAGTTAAACCTCGCGGAGAGTTGCCCAAAATTAGCAATAAAATGTTCGTCGGTGGCGATGGGAGGGGGATCTGCGGATCTCGTCGGTGTTTTGCCTAATCATGGAAAGACTTTGATGAGCTGCTGTTCTGGAATCTCTACTTGAGTTGCTGATGAGCTTTTATTTCACCGTTTTTCGGGTTTTAGCCCTCTCGGTGCGCGTTGTGTATTGTGCCTGGAGCTTACGTTTCTCTGTGGATGTGTAGATTCTGGGTCCTAATTGCCCCCCACTTTTTGGCATTTGAGTTTGCTAAGGAAGTTGGTTATGTCAATGCAATTTAAAGTAACTTGAGTTATGTTTGGTGACACCGTGGCATGGAATAACAGATAATCTAGTTTGATTTCAAGATCGTTGTTCTGGCGGCGAGGTAGTTTATTTTCGAGATCGTCTATGGAAGTATGCTTTGCTAGTGTTTTGCTTTGCTGCTGGAAGATGTTTATAGGTCTTAGTATGTGAGCGCCTTATTTAGGCAGTCTTCTTGCAACTTTAAAGGGGATTTCGTCACTGTTCCAGCGTCTTAATCTGGGTTAGAAATTATCTTTAAAAAAAGGGGGTTTTGGATGTACACATCTAAATCACATGGAACTCGCACATATTGGTTTTTATTGCTCTTCTGGGTTTAGTCCCATGACCGTAAGTTGACATGAGAGATTAAGGTGGAGATAACTTAAACTTATGGAAGTTGAATGTGATTTGCTTATCTTTGTTTGGTTGCTTTGAACTTCACTTACCCGTGTTTTGTTTTTCTTGTCAGCAAATGATGGTGCGACAATTTTAGAGCAGATGGATGTTGACAACCAAATCGCGAAACTGATGGTTGAACTATCTCGCAGTCAAGATTACGAAATTGGTGATGGCACCACTGGTGTTGTTGTCATGGCTGGTGCACTTCTTGAGCAAGCTGAGAAGTTATTGGACCGTGGAATCCATCCGATTCGGATTGCAGAGGGATATGAATTGGCTTCTAGGATTGCTTTTGAACATCTAGAACGTATTGCCCAGAAATTTGAGTTTGGATTATCAAACACGGAGTCTCTTGTGCAAACTTGCATGACTACTTTATCTTCAAAAATGTATGTTACTCTTCTCTTTCTGCTGGTTAACTGTCATCCTTTCCTCATTTTCTTTCTGTATATTCACATGATGTTGCCTGTTAACTGTGTCCATCTTTGCAGCGTTAACCGTTGCAAGCGGGATTTGGCTGAGATTGCAGTTAAAGCAGTTCTTGCGGTAGCAGATTTAGAGAGAAGAGATGTGAACTTGGATTTGATAAAAGTGGAAGGAAAAGTGGGAGGGAAGCTTGAAGACACGGAGCTCATATATGGAATTACTTTGGACAAGGACATGAGCCACCCGCAGATGCCCAAGAGAATTGAAGATGCAAAGATTGCTATCCTCACATGTCCATTTGAGCCACCTAAGCCGAAGACAAAACATAAGGTGGACATCGATACAGTTGAAAAGTTTCAGACTTTACGTGTGCAAGAGCAGAAGTATTTCGACGACATGGTTCAAAAGTGCAAGGTGATTCTGTCCTTCTTTTTCTTAAATGTACCCCTGATTGTTCCTGCTTTATTCAACTGATCAGCTGTCCTATCATCTATGCTGACGTTCAGGGTAAGTTGACTGGATATATCAGATGTTAACCTTTTATGTGATGCACCTATCTTTTTGGTTTATCATCTGAAATGCAGATCTTCTAGCTCATTTAAGTTTTTTTAAGAAAGTTGAATTTGAACCTTTTATACAATGCCTTAATGCATTAGTTTCTCCTGATATTCTAGGATGTGGGTGCAACCTTGGTCATCTGTCAGTGGGGATTTGATGATGAAGCAAATCACCTTTTAATGCATAGGAACTTACCTGCTGTCCGCTGGGTTGGAGGTGTGGAGTTAGAGCTCATAGCCATAGCCACAGGTTTGCAATTGTTCAACTTTTTAGTCATGTTTCTCCTTTGCTAGATGGATGTCACTTTTCTCTTGCCTTGGGTCCTGCTGCATTAATAATCTTGTGGCTTTTGTATTGGTAGGCGGAAGAATTGTGCCAAGATTCCAAGAGTTGACTCCAGAGAAGCTGGGAAAGGTATTTTTCTATCTTTTTTCCTGCCTTTTCAATTTCTGAATAAATCTATGCTTGTGCGCATTACTACTCCTGTCCAACTTATATTCTTCATTACTGTTGGGTGACTCTTGGAGGTCAACGAGCTCAAATGTTAGAGGAATATGAGGACTGGTGGATAGGTGCTACATAATTTGATGCTAATGATGGTTACTGGAAAGATTGTGTTCCTGCTGATCTTGTTGAAAGGACAATCTTGTCACCTGCATTTCCCTTTAGGATGTAGAGAACTAGTTTGATTCCAGTTGATCTTTAATGGGAAGCAGGCACTTTTATTGACCTTTCTATGTGAGTGCTAGAATGGGAAGCAGGCACTAACTTCCCTATTATTGTCTTGTTTTTTCGAACTGATTGTAATGATCCTATTGTTTATTTAGGCTGGACTGGTGCGAGAAAAATCATTTGGTACTACAAAGGATCGGATGCTGTACATTGAGCACTGTGCAAATTCAAGGGCTGTCACCATTTTCATTCGAGGAGGTACGTAGTATTCTCTTGTCCGATTGTTCAGATAAATAAATGAATCCTACAACCTCCTTTTAATCTTTAGCAATGGTTAGTGGTGATTTTTTATGGCAATATTGTTCTTTTTCACTGAAGGTTGTAATGTTATTTAATGAGGTAAGAAATAGAAACTGGAAGAGGACTCTGTAAATGCCTAATTATGAACATGCTTTGCATCAGGTAACAAGATGATGATAGAGGAGACTAAGCGCAGCATCCATGATGCACTTTGTGTGGCCAGGAATCTCATACGCAATAACTCTATTGTGTATGGTGGTGGTTCAGCTGAAATTTCATGCTCAATTGCTGTTGAGGCAGCTGCAGATAGATATCCTGGTGTCGAACAGGTGCGTTCTCTTTCACTTCATCCACTCATTTTCATTTTCGTCAATCACTGCCATTGAAATTTTTTCCCCTTTTTTGTGCATTCACAGTATGCAATCAGAGGATTCGCAGATGCCTTGGATGCAATTCCCATGGCACTAGCTGAGAACAGTGGTCTACAACCTATTGAGACATTATCTGCTGTTAAATCTCAACAAATAAAGGTAATGGGACACAAGGGGTGGTTTTATTTTTTATTTTTTTCCTTTATTTGTTTCTTTTACTGCTTCTGCATTTTTATTCTGTACACTCATGTTTAATCTACGTGGAAATGTAGGAGAACAATCCATTCTGTGGAATCGATTGCAATGACGTCGGAACCAATGACATGTGCGAGCAAAATGTCTTTGAGGCTTTGATTGGGAAGCAACAGCAGATCTTGCTGGCAACTCAAGTGGTCAAAATGATTCTGAAAATTGACGATGTCATTTCGCCATCCGACTTCTGATATTAGGTGCAACCATTCCCAAGACGGAGCTCATTGTTTTTGGCTTGCCGTAATGTGTGTAGTGTCATTCTGGACACTGCACTTTTTGTCGTTGATTGCTGATGTTTTGCAAATTTTCAACTGTGTTTGATTGAACATATGTATGTTTTGGTCCATTCCGGAGTAGTGGATTATTCTGCCACCACGCATCTTTCCTTTCTGGTTGATCCTTTGTTAGAAATGATTGGACCCTCTAAAGTATTTGTTTGAGGTGGGGTAAGAACCATTTTTGTAACAAGCCATCACGGATTAAGATATAAGAAGGTTGAAGTTGCCTGTTTTAGTAATGATTACGGCCTGTACCTGCGTATTGGAGACAATACTTGGCAAAGGACCCTGGATGCTGTTTCCTTTGACATTGGGGAAGAAAAGGAAAATGGGGAGAGTGAAAGTGGCCGTGGAGACCAGGAGATTGTGGCAGTTTTGTTGAGGGGATTATTCAGGGTAACTTTTAAGATTTTGCCGTCTGTTTTCTTTCCCTTCTTGGCTTGCAGAGAGCATTACCCTATAACTCGATCGGACTTAAAAGGCGTACATAGCGATGATCGATGAACAAGTGGAAACGACGTCGAAATCTAGTGTTTCCCGATATGTCCGAAATTCACCGCAGGAAGGTTGGCCTGTTCAATCTAATATGATGTCAGGAGAGCACGATGAAAATGATGTTGTGTCGACTGCTTCTGCAAAACATAGAGCTTTGCATTGCCTCTTTAATTAGGGGGTGAGCAACATGAACCGACTGAATTGGGAATCACTAGGATTAATCAGACCAGTCTCCCATTGGGAATCACTAGGATTAATCAAATCATGAAGACTAGTCGCCCATTGGAATCACTAGGAAGTCACGATTTAGGGCAGGCCCATTGGGAATTGATTAATCAAACCAGTCAATTTTGGGCAATTTGGGGATGTTCGTCCTGTTCTAGGTTCATAAATCGGAATTGGTATTATTTGATTTTCCTTAGTTTTGTGAGAGAACCAAACCGTTCCGATTGGATCGATGATTTTTTTATTTTTATTTTTTCATGTGTCCTGCCTTCTCTCCTCAAAATACTTTCCATTTCCTTCTCATGTGTCCTGCCTTCTCTCCTCTTTCCCTAATTCTAAGAGGGTATTATTTGTAAATCAACTGATTCTAATGGATCGTTCCCTAATTCTAAGAGGGTATTATTTGTAAATCAATTGATTTTTTAATCGATCGCTCGGGAACCAAAGTGGACTGATCGGTCCTGCTCCTCTCCTCTTTCCTTGATTTCAAGAGGGTACTATTCGTAAATCAACTGATTTATTGTACCGTTCGGGAACTGGAGTGGGCTCTGACAAGTTGGTCCTCAATTCCAAAAAGTTCGGGAATTGGAGTGGGCTTTGATAAGTTGGTCCTCAATTCCAAAAAGCAAGGACTGAAATAAGTAAGGATCGGTCATTTTAGTCTGATTCTCAATTCCAAAAAGCGAGAGGATTGAACGTTTTGGTCTAATTCCCAATTTCCAGATAAGATTTGGGCTGCATCGAAAATCGATCGCCTCTTCCGGACATGACTGGGCTAAATCGAAAATCGATCACCCCAGCTCTTGATGTTGGTACAGGTAAAGACACTATGTACACCAAGGTCCTTATCAGTAGAAATTTTGAGGGGCCATTCATTTTGAACGATGAATTGTTGCTTTCCTGTTTAGAACAGTCACACGTGAAGCTATGGACCAATTACAGATCACATCGAGGGACACCCCTGGTCCTTCTTCCTCAATTAAGTTGGACACCATTTCGACATGTTCAAGGGATGCCCTCTCAAGTATACACCGGTATCACAGCGAATCCAGCAGTCGGTTCGATGACATATCAAGATTCGAAATAAATCAAATTCATCAAATCCATTGAATGAAACTGGACGAGTCCTGCATCCAACTATTCACAATTGGAGTCCCTAAAACATCAGTCCATTTTTTTTTTCCCCATGAAATCAAGTCAGTATCTGCATAGTCCCCACCCTACCTAATTAAGGACTAAAATCTATGTACAGAACATATGCACAAATAGTGCTGAAAGAATGTCATCGGGAATCAGTTTCGGTGGTTTCTTAACTTAGGTCTACGTCGACTCCCTCCGGAGTCTGCTTTTCCGTCTGGTTGGCGATGGGGCCTATGCCCAGCTGCCCCTTGTCTCCTGCCCCAAATGCGTAGAGCTTTCCTGATTCGGTGAGCGCAAACGTGTGTGCGTTCCAGTAAATAGAGTTAGTGAGACTAATCTGTACAATCCTCTCGTTGACCTCCTTCAGCGAGGTCACGAGTGCCGGGCTCAAGACGTTCGTGTGCCTATTTCCCTGCAAGAACGACCCTTATGATCAATGTTAAAGAAATGTCCGCCCAAAACATGAATGCATGTTCTTCGGTTGTCAAGGAGCGTGCCGTTAATTTTAACAGGCACTTTCCATTGCATTTTAGTCAAGAGGAAAGAGTAGCTGAAAAGAAATAACAAGGAATCATCTAAAAACACAGAGTAGATACGGTGAAGGGGAAGAGGAGACCTGTCCATCGACCATGGCAACATGTCCAAGGCTAGCAGACTCTCCGCAGCCAAAGGAATAAACTTCGCCCGCTTCGGACACCACAAATGTCGTATAGTCCCCCGTTGCAACATGAACTGCTTTGACATTGTTCAGCGATTCCACAACCTTAGGGACCAATTCGCACTCTTCATCGCCATGTCCCAAGCAACCATAACGACCCCATCCCCAGGTGCAGACCCGTCCATCCCGCCCCACCACAGCGGCGTGCCAAGCTCCAGCTGCAACCACCATGGGTTGAACTTTCAAATGCCGAAATTGTTCGATCAAGCGAGGGTGCCTCTCGTCAGTCTTTGCCCCATGTCCAAGCTTTCCACCCAAGCCACACCCAACAGAGTACACCTGACCTGAAATGTTCAATGAAGTTCCATGGCTCAGAGATTGTTAAGGAAAAATCACAAAATGATGGACACGCTAGAGCTTGGAGGCAGCAAACATTGGGATCTGGCACTATTTGGTACCATCAGGGATCTAGCATCTGAAGTCAAACAAAGCTCTATCAAAGGAGATGAAGGGAACAAGGTCTGAGTGGGAGCGTGCTTCATTGTTGATAGGATAAAAAAAATGTAAGCATATTCATTACGGTCACATACTCCATACTCAGATGGCTCACATTCAATGCGAGCTACATCTAAATTTAAGATGCTAATGAAGGGTTTAAGGCATGAAGGAGCTGCAAAGATGGAGTGTTGGAGTATTTCTATTGAGATTGGTCACAATAGAAACTAGAAAAATAGAAACTAGAAATATTGGACGGAAACTCACATGCCACTCGGCTCAAAAGCCAGTGCAAGAAGGTAGCAATATCCTGCGGCTATTTGCACCACTGGTATATTCTCCAGAGCACCCAACAAAGGCGAGGCTCCACATCATTTGGCTCAGTGTGATGTCCAAGTTTGCCATCACTTCCCCAACAGAATGTGTAAACCCTGCCTTCTCTAGATAACACGGCCGTGAAGAAATTTCCAATTGCAGCTTGAACCACGAAGATGCCTTTCAACGATTCAACTAGCCGTGGTGTTGTCACAAGATTAGATCCTTGGCCCCCCCATTCCGCTTCGCCAAATGAATCCTTCCCAAAGGCATAAACCTGACCTGCATCGCTAATCAGCATTGTCCTGCCTGCTCCTGCAGCTGCCTGGATTATTCGGACGCCTTGAAGGGATCTGTAACACATGAGCTTCCATTAACTTTTCACACACCCAATTTCTCTCTCATTTTTCTCGCAGAGCTACGTGCTTGTTAAGTCATTAACCTGATTAGCCGAGGTCGCCATTCCTCTTCGGTGGTGCCATGTCCCAATTGCCCATTGATGTTTGAGCCGAATGTGTACACCGCTCCTTCAGATGTTACAGCAATACTATGACCAGGCCCAGCTATTGCCTGTGACTTCTCCCTCCTGCAACATATTTCCCCGGCAAGCAAGAAATAAAGAACTAGTTTCCAGGAACCCCCGCATTTTCGCTTTAAATCTTGGCGCTCTTCAGGCGTCATCGGCTTAAAGATAGCTCTCTTCTGGCACATGTCCAAAGCAGCAATCTCTGTCACCGATAAATCTTGGTCAGGATCGAAATTTGCGGGTTGCCTGAAGAAGGAGCAGGTCGCCTGCAAAACGTACAACAAAATTATCAAGCAGCAATACCAATTCTAGCATCTTCAGTCACATCAGCATGAAAAATGAAGAGAACTGGGACGACTTGCCTCTAACTTGGCGAGATCTTGCGGAGTGAAATTACATGACGTAAGGACGTGAAGAACGATAGAAGGACTAGCAGCCAATGGGAATTCTCCAGAGCCAGAGCAATGCCGCGTTTGGCGTTGAAATGTACGAATAGGAGATGCCACGATTGCAGCGACTGGCTGGTCAGAAATGTCATGGTACTGTACAGCTTGGCTTTCACTTGTGGTGGCATCCATGGGCACCGCTAAATGAGGCAGTGCCAAGCTTTGTGGACGTCGAGATTTTCAAAATGCTAGAGCATTCAAAAGGTATGTGCATATGTCAGCACCTTCTTGACAGAGATTTTCCAGAAGAAGGATAAACTTATACGCAAAAGAATTTCGTGACAAAAGCTACCTCGATATACGTATCAACAACCTTCAAGTTCGAGACCTACAAACAGAGCACGTCACCGTGAAACTTAAAATCACGAGAGCAAATCAATGTTCAAGATAAAATAAGTGGAAATACTATATCCACTTCTATGACGGGGCTGATCAAACGACAATCAAGACAATTGAAACTAATACAGCAAGACATCATCAAATCAGCAGGGATTGGAAATGAGGAAAAAAGAGAAAAACACTTGGAAAATCATATAAGCAAACAAAGAGTTTAACAAATTGCACAACCCACGAAGCACTTGAATGACCTGATCGAAATAAAGAGCAGATCATGCTTGGTGGACAGGGGAAATTCCACACACATCCAATAAAGAGGAAGCAGAAAAGCAGAAAATGCTGATGAAGCAAAATCGACTCCAGTGTCGTAACATTGAACATGTGCTGGCGAAAAAGAAGCCAGGAGGAAATTTCGGCACACCAAAAGATGAAAACTTGGGAAGAAAGAATGCTAATCTTCCATTTTAAGGATATTCCATTGCCTTAAACAACCCAAAAAGGAAAAGATTCTCATGTCAGCTGAGGAAAACAGAAACTCCTTGCACGCAATCTCAACTCAATCCCAGCAAACGCAAAATTCAGTGCCATCAAAACAAAAAGTTTCACCAAAAGTAAACCAAATTCTGCATCCTGAAAATCGGACCCAGACCGAGAGGATGTAGTCCTCAACACAGATGATGATGCATCAAGAGATGAACCCAAAAAAATTCGATCTTTCTACGTACCCAGATCAGCAAATCATCACAACATCATCAATCCGATCAAAGAAAACGAAAAAGCACACTCGATCATGCAAGCCAAAAGAACCCACAAGTCAAATCGGCCAAAACAGAGAAGGGAAAAAGAGAATTTTGCAGGTACCACTCATCACATACAGCAAGAACAGAAGCAATTCAAAGATCGGCGATTACGACCGCGATTCATCCACCGATCTCCAGAGAATCGTCAGACGCCAACGTCTTGCAATCTCATCAGCTGCAAGTGGAATTCAAGCGGTCCCCTTTCGAAACTCGACAGAGAAAACAGAAAAATTTACAAAAACAGAGGATTGGGGATCAGTCACGTCCCCAGGAATTGCTGCAGCATCAACCGCAAATCCGGCGAGGAGAGATTTTTGGGAATTCTCTTATCGCCCTTTTACGGATTAAATTCGGGATGAATAATTGATAGCTTTTCTAGCTCGTGTGGGGATGTGTGTGGGATGAGGAAGATGACGATGGTGAGAGAGAGAAGAGAAGAAAGAGGAGAGAGAAAGAGAAAGAGAAAGAGAGAGAGGTGAAGTCTTTGTATTGTGCTTGTGTGTGTGTCTAACAAACGTTTTTTCTAACGCGATGAGGTGTCTCCCTTGGATGCTGAGCCTGCCCCCCTCCCTCCCATATATATATATATATATATATAATATATATATATATATATATATTTACATGTCTATTCCCTATCCTTTCTCAAAATTAACCTATGGTAAATTTGGTCAATCAATAATCATGATGATATGAGGCTAGGGGAAAAGAGAAAAGAGACTTGTGGAGTTATGTGGTGAATTGCACTTAGATATCTCTAAACAAGTAAGTCGCATTCGAATAACGATGATCCCGCTTTTGTGATCGGGCCGTTATGCCTCCGACGATATCTATAAGCCAGCCCTTGTGAAGTTTGGGTTTAAAATGTGAAGGTATATATGCTCGATTCTGCATTTAAACGACCGATCTTTTTATGCCTCGAAAATCAAGGCTGTTTTGTGTTTTGATACTTTGCTTCATGAATAACCCTCGTTGCACTCTTTCAGTAATTTTAAATAAACATGAGATCTGTCTAACCCGTGAGATGTTGTTGTACACTTAGTAATTCACTTGGACAAGGCGGATTTGAATGCATATGCGAGTATCGGTGGAGCCAAGATCTCATCCCCTAATGAATTTTGGGGATTCCATTTCATAGAGGATAATGCATTGTTTAAATATCATCTTTACTATTAAAAAAATAAACCCAATAACATCTCCAACAACTCTAAACTGCCACTAGATGGAAAATTAATTAAATTTATCTCAATTGTGTCAATACAATCTTAAACCTTTCAAATGTCAATTGAATCTAAAATTTATTAACTTTTTGCTAGTTGAATCAATTCATTCAATTTTAGCCAAAAGTCATGCCAATTGTCCTACGCGGTATGGTTGGTATAGACATGAACAGATTTTATAATTTTTTGAAAAATCATAAATATTTTTACATTATATACCTTTTACTCTTTCTCCTTTTCCTTTTTTTTTCTTTCCAAGCCTAGTAGGGTTGCCAACCCTCACTAGCCATAGGTGTGTGACTGCCAACCCTTATTACTCATAGGCAAGGGCCATGAGGTCCTCAAACTTGATAGCAAAAAAATTAAAGAAAAGAAAAACTAAAAAAATTTGATTTTTTAAAATATATTGTTTAAGTCAATGTAGGTCGTCTAACGTGGTACTTTTGGCATCCACGTCAGTAATTTTGTTGTTTGGATAAACTCAATCGACAAATCGTAAAAATGTATAAACTCAATTAACGCAATTAAAAGGTTTAAGATTAAATCTGTACAAATACAACAAGTTTACATCTTTTTGGTAATTTTCAACAACAAGACTAATTTATGAAAAGCTAGTATGGATAATTAAAATGAAAAATTGTACATAATAAAAGAAAAGAAGAAAATCAATCCCAACGACCAGGAAACTTGTCAAGTAATCGATGGAGTCCGAGTCCGCACTTTTTCTATCCTCACTTTTTCTATGGACATCTCTCCCCTGCTTTTGGTATTATGACAATTTCGCTTCACATTCTCGAAAGCAATCCATTCTTTACACGTCATTATATTAGTTATAAAATTTAAAACTCTTTCTCATCACTTCTTCTTCTTCTTCTTCTTCTTCACAAATCACGGGTACGGTCTTTACAAAGATAAGGGTCATGGGTACAAAAACAAGTCTTCCAAATTTCTTGGAGCTCGATCGACCCTCTCTAGACGATACGCAATTTTTATGAATTCAACACATTGTACTTGGTAATCCCGAAATTCCGGAATAGCACCAAGTCGAACATATCATTACCACCAGACAAAACATGCTTTAGCAATCTCCGTCGATTGAACATAATTGGCAAATCCTGGGGCACTTATTCTCCAAGGAAATGAAATGCTGCACATTCAATTCGACATGATTCTTGTTCGGATGATTGTTCTCAAGCACTCTTGATGAAATTAAACCGTCATAATTGCACTAGGAACTAATAAGTTTAGTTTGGGGGGGGGAGGGGTTTAAAGCATCTTTCTGAACTACCAAATACGTCAAAAAGAAACTTATTACTGTAAATTTCACCATCCATGGAGAAAAATGTTATTCAGTCACAATTCAATAAGTGACATGCGTAGCTGGAGTTGGTTGCGTAGTAGAGCCCTTTCTACGTCGATCATCCAACAAGAATGTGTAAAATAACTTTCTGTTCTGATCACGCGCCTAACGAAAGATTAAAAAAACGAAGAAGAAGAAAAGAGAAAAAAGGAAAATATACGGAGCAATCTAAGAGCTCTCTCTGCCCAGCTAATTGTCTCAAGCTTTTCTAGTTCTGAAAACTACTCAATCATGCAAGTTTTACAATATTCAATATGTCAAGAGATAAATAAACCATAATAGCTCAAACTAATTTTTTTAAAGGAAATTTAAATGTCAACTGCATCTTTCGTATTGTCAAAGCACTCTCAATCTTTCGTTGCACTAAACTTCTAGTGTACCCGTTAAGATATTCCGCCTCCTAAATAGAGCGGCCAAGAGAAAAATTGAAATTACGAGCGCAGCACATTAATATATACACGTCCCGATCAATGTCTCTGTCCTCATGCACCGAAAAACCTGTTACAGCAATCCAAGAGCTTAACCCGTCGAAGAACATTAAACGAACCGTCGAAACCCGTCACACGTAAAGGAGGACGGGCAACGTCAAACTCGAAGTCCCTTGCTCTTTATACCGCGTCGAAGTCGGGTCGTGCAAATCTCAGTACAGACAGCTCAGGATGATTTTGTTTCCTTCACGAGAAAACCCTTCACATGCTAAATCGGGAACAATCTCAAAGCTACGGCCGGGCGATGCACACGACGCGGTCTCGTCCGAAGAGCACACAATCATCTCGTCGAGGCACGCATCGCGCCACCAGTCCCCAGCTGACAAACCTGGCGAGTTCTTCCCCCCCTCATGATCTTCTGTCCGAGAAAAGGAAGGTATCGAAACTCATGATCCATTGACTCTGGCGAAACCTTGCTCGACAGTTCGGTCGTTGCGAACATGTGTTCCTCCGAAAGGAAGCAAATGTCGAGCCGAGCAGACACTTTTATTAACGATAAGAGGACAAAATCATTGTGGAAAAGCACCACTTAAATATATCATTTAAGGGAAAAGTAATGCTCCGGGTGAGTGAGATTTTTGGAAGAACATGACCATGTAATGTCCATTCTCAGCTCAATCATTAGGCATGCTGATGAAGCTTAATATGCTGTAATTAGCGTGAGGCACCAGGACAATTATGTCTTCGCTTGTGTGACACGCAGCTTAATTAAGAGTTTTCTTTGCGACGGTTCTGTCTGCCATTTCGCTCTCTCTCTCTCTCTCTCTCTCTCTCTCTCTCTCTCTCTCTCTGAATAGAAGCATTAAGATACATGTAGTGCCCAGCTTCTTGAATTGTAATTTGGATCATGAAATTGAAAGGCACTTGCGGTGGGGTCAGCGTCTTGAGTTCCCTTTCTTTATTAATGATTAACATTAGTATTAGGACAATGGAAATAGATAATTAGGGTTGATGTTGTGATCATGGAAATGGTTTAAGAAATCACTTGTGAAGTCGACCCTCGAACGGCTATGTAGAAGACTTTGTGTATTGTAGAATTCCCATTATCTTTCTAGGTTCTCTTCCAATGGGAGTGGCATCATAAGTTATTGGAACGGGGACCTAAACCTATTACATCCGTACCAATTAGTCATAAGCATTACAATTTGATCAATTGAGTTCTAAATATTTTGACAATGTGCCAATCTAGTCCATTTGGAAAATCACAAACATGAACGTGGGCCAGCGTTGACATAGACAATTTTATAGTGTTTACATTATTTTTTGAATTCTTTCTCTTTTTTATTTTCTCTTTTCTTTTCGCCAATGGTCGATCACCGATTGTTAGCCATAGGCAATAGCAAAGGGCAAGTGCCAACAAGCCCCCATTCTTTATTCGGGGGCTGCATGTTTTTATTCTTTATTTCTACTTAAGAACATAAATTTTTTTTTTTGTTCCCAGGAAACAAAAAAAGAACGAAACGCGTTTGTTTGCGTTTTTGTTCAAAATCAGATTTTTGTTCTCGAAATACAAAAATAAGCAGAAATGAGAAACAAAAAAAAATTATTTCTTGCTCAGAAACACTTCTCCATAAACACTTTTTTCTTCTTTTCTTCTTTGGCCGGCGAGGCCAAGCTCGCAAGGCTCAAGGAGGCCGAGCCTCGCCGCGGCGACGTCGACCTCGCCTCAAGCTCGCCCGGATTCGGCGAGGCCGAGCGTCGCCGGGGACGGTGAGCCTCGCCATGGTTAGGCGAGGTCGTCGGCCCGCGACCCGGCCGAAAAAGAAGAAAAATAAAAAAGAAAGGAAAAAATGAAAAATAAAATAAAAATATTAAAAAATTAAAAGAAAAAAAAGAACATAAATTTACCAAACGTATTTCTATTCATTTTTTATTAGAATAAGTTTAACAAACGTATTTTTCGATAAAAAAATTGTTCTCGTAACGAAAAACACTTTTTTATATTTCTTTCCCTGAAACAATTTTTGAACATAAACATTACCAAACGCGCCCTCACTATCAAAAAGAAAAAAAGAAAGAAAAACCAAAGAAAAAAATTTCAAAAATGTTCCATGTTAACATTCATGTCATATAGAATAGCTGACATTCATATTAGTGATATTGGCATGCAGAATAGCTGACATTCATATTAGTAATATTGGCCGGATGGATTATATTGATAAATTATCAAAATATTTAGGATTAAATTAATCGAATTAAAATGTTCAAGACCAAATTGTTACTAATGTCATGGGTTATCCAATGGGACCTTGCTTGCTATTTCTCACGCTTTTGCTTGCATGGTTAGCTCAAGAAATTTCTACTTGCGGTTAGAGCAACCTTTTAAAGAAACTTTCCAAACATGAATACAATCGATGACCTCGGTGCTTTGATCAGCCGATCAACCTTCCTTCCCGGGGTGTCCCATCAATGGGGACAAGGCAACTCCGCAAAGTTCGGAGCTGTTGCAGAGCTGCTCATGGACAACACAGCAAGTAACTTCGTTGTTATATTCGTTGTTATTTCCGAGACGCACCGGAAGCGAAGGAAGACAACTCCAACTGGTAAATGTCTTGAAAGGTTAAAGTACACGCATCCTTCGTTATCACATGCGTGTGCTCTGGGCTGGCCCCAGGACCCGCCGCCGCATTCGTTTCTATTTTCGTTCGAGTGAATGGAACGTGATATTTTGCGCACTCACGATCTCCTCCGGCGCATCGATCGTCGGATGCATTCTCGATGCGAGACTTCCTTCCCCCACCTCGTGTGTGTCGGCATCCAGAGAGGGAATAGAACGATGGAGATGGCGTGGAAAAAAGTTCGGACAAAAAGCGAATTGATTGGGACGAAGAAAGAGTATGGAATATGCCACTTTTCTCGATTCCTGTTTTAATATGATCACGTTTATGGAAAATTCCTTCTCCAAGAATTGAGATGACAATCTACGTACACGCCAAGGCACTGACACTCATAACTTTATGTAAATAAATAAGAAAAAGAATAGCACGACCAAAAGTTAACGCGGTTTTCTTCCTTGCCAAGACAAACGTCCGAAGTTTTGTACGGTTGGCAGGTCAACGGAATTCTGCATATCTTCGACAAGAAAAGTAGCCATTTCTGCTAAAAGACGGAACCTGGGCTCAATTGAAAGATGATCATTTTGGACCGGACGTTTGTCAAGGTAACAACTCCCCCGCACTAGACCACAATGATCACCCCCAGGAAGCTGTTTAACTTTTTACTTAATTCCATTTGTGTCAATCAGAAAATCAATAATAAAAGATAAATCAAAAAAAAACATTTTCATTGCTAATAATAATTTATGTTCCAATATTTATATTTTAACAGATGATGAAAATATTTTTCATTCATTTCATCTTTATAAGTGATGCAAGCAGTCTTGTTTAAAAAAACATTTTCAAAATCATTCGTTTTTCACAAAATAAACGGAGTCTTAATTTCCTAAATTTGGTTCAACAAGCTCAAAACTTCCGGCCTCAATTTTTATTAAGTTGGGATACATTTGACGAAGCCTCGCCAGTCACATCCTGCTTTTGTACAAAGAATACAAAGAGTATACTCTCTCACTTGGGATAATATACTGAACATGAAAATCTAATTGAATTGGTCTTAGTTACTCTTCATGATGGAGTCGAAGAAGGGAGGAGGAAAAGTCGCTTAGATGTCGGCTTCACACATGGCATATCTTTCACCCAGGCTCTTGTTATACCTGCAAATTTTAATGAGAACTTCACAGAAGAGGCAAGGCTGTCACAAGTGCAATGAACGAACTGTCATCTTCGAGCCAGTATGCTAATTCAAGGGCTTCAGGTTTTTCCTCATCAGTCCAAGACAAAAGTATCCCAGTCTCCTGGACTAGCTGGTATTATTAGTTGCTACACGGCTTCTTTGCCTCACAACGGCTCCTCTCTTTTATGTCTGTGCGTCTTTGAGGAACTTATGCAGCTCAGTTGATTGCCTTGACTGCTCCCTGTAATTTAGACCATGTTCAGTGTATAATCAAATCACCCATGTTCGATGTCATCGAAGAGCATGTTGGAAATGAGTAAAAGATGAACAGTTCTACAGTTTAAGGTATCACTACCTTTGCCATGTTTTCGTCTACATTTTAGTTATCACTCCTTTCAGCATCATTATTTGTGACAGCAGCACCTTTATCTGTTGCATTCTCATCTTCCTGCAGTTCAGGACTCGAAAGGTTGCCATTGACAACTACTCCACCATTTGACAAATGATAAGTGCTATCCGCATATTGAGGTTCTTCAGTGCTCTTATTCACCGACAGTGGTCTAGTCTCATTATTTACCTCCGGCATACTACTTTCTTTTTCATGCCCTTCATCTGCTACTGGGATTTCTTTAACAGCCACTGTTGCATCTTTCTTTTGCTGTTCTCTCTCCCGCCGCCTTCTCTCCTCTTGCTCCTTTAATTGCTTGAACCTGGCAAAGAGCAAACAAATAAGAAGTTAGGCAATCTAGGATTAACTCCAGTATATTCATTAATGAGCAGTAAGTCACAGAAACCAAAAAACTGCAACCTTTCACCAGGGCGGGGTCCCTCCACAGTCAAATTTTTCTTTTCTTCAACCTTGTTGGTAGAGATAACCTCAGATTCACTCTTCTGATTTTGCGCTTCATCTAGTTTAATTATGTTGTTGCGAAATTGTTTGAGCGGATTATTAGCACCACCTAACTTTTGAAGCCATACTTGTTGTGCAGTACTCAATATGTTGTTTGTCAGCCTGCAAATAGATGCACATGAAAATAAAGAAAGGGATCCTTGGCAGAATAACTAGTCACAGAAAGTAACCCAGAACATTATAGTAAGTAAGGCTTAGCAGAAAGTAAGGAACATTATTTAGAGAAAAATCGCTCAGAAGATCATCGCAATGCACTCACCAATAAAGGCTTAGGCCAGAAGGAACAGAAAGGGCAAAATATCCAATCATTAGAGGTAGGAATTTTGTTATTGCTTGAGAACTCTTCATGCTGGGATCATTGCTCTGACAATCATAAAAAAGAGTCAATCCGTTTGTTATGTAAAACTAGCAAATTATCAAGACATAGACAACAGACTTATCAATAATCTTATTCTCAGAGCCAGTCCTAAACTCTTACTGACAAAAAAAAAAAAAAAATCCAATCCGTCCATCATGTTAGGACCTATTTGGTGATCATTTTGTTCTCGAGAACAATTTCTACTTAGAGACGATTCATTTTTATTCTATTCTTTGAATGAGTTTGTGAGAAGGCATTTTATAACTATCCAAAATTTCAATTTCCTGGATAGAAATGTGTCTAGTAAGACCTCAAATTCTTTTCCAAATTAATTTTTTTAATTTTAATAATTTTTTACTATATCTTATATTTTCCTTTTCTTCTCCTTCAATTGGCCAGCGACCTCGTCGGAGCATCGCTGGGTGCTCGTGACACTTTGACAAGGTTGCTGGCCAAAGGAAGAAGGAGAAGAAGAAAAGGAGGGAAAAAAAGAAATAGGAAAAAAAGGAAAATGGACTTATTTTTGGAGTAGTTCCCAGGAACAAAAAGTAACTTTTTTCTACTTCTTAATTTTATTCCAAATCTATTCTTGGGAACAAATTTGTTTCCAAGAACAAAAAAATTGCCAAAAATATTTTTGTTCTTTTTTCATTTTGGGGAACAAAAGAAAAGAATCAGGTTTACAGGCCCTTAAACTACACTTGCAAATTGTCAAAACATAGCCAACAGACTTATCAACAATCTATTCCCAGAGCCAGTCCTAAATTTTTATCGGACATATGGTCATCTGCTCCAATGTATTATGCATAGAGGAATAACAGGTGGATTTAGTATAACGGTGCAAATGCAAGAAGAGACTGAACAGAAAAGCAAGACATGACAAAGACTGTTCAAGACATAGAGCAAAAGCCTACACCCAATAATATATGAATCAAGATTGGATGTGCTGGTGAAAGTGATGTTTGACCATGTATGAGTGTTCAAGAAGGAACAGGGGAGGAGGAGGGAGTCCATCTGTTAAAAGGAATGAAAAATTTTCATCGTGTGGATAATCATAGCTCGAGCCAATTATGTAGACTTATAGATGTATCTCATTATAGATTGAGGGACCTATCTTAACCTCGGACGTAGACTTAGACCTTCGCCAATCCATGCAAAAATGACATCTTGCTTTGTTGCATTATGTGACACACTATGTCCTTGGATGAAGACCTAAACCCTCCCAATCCATGCAACAAGGACATCTTGGTTGGCTGTAATATGTGATACACTGGTCTAGCAGGCATGTGTTTCATCCAAATCCACATACGAAGAGCTTTACATGAAAGCATACAAGAATAATGAAGGCAAGACAAGAAAGTCTTGTGCAATTGTGCTTCACATATCAACTTATATCAAATGAATTGACCAACTAAATGACTAACCTGAGATGACTGCATGATTTGGACAGACAAGTACTGACTAAAAACCAGCAACACGGGCAAAACAAGGTATGCCAGTGTATCTGACCATCCAAGGGGTGGATGACCATCCTGCAATGAAATTTAAGCGGTAAAGACATAAATATATCCAATTCATGTAAGATGTGACAGCAGCTAAATCTAAAGCACAACTGCAAGAACTTAGGCATGACCAAGGACATGATGCAACATAATTTCTGCAGCCGAATAGTAAAGTTTCCACAGAAATACTGTCAAAACTGAACTATACAAGCTTTCTAGTCTTGAGGTCACAAAGTAAGGCTTGCATTCACTTACTACAAAAGGAAAAAGCCAAGAGATTCCACTTCCGTTTTGTCGAGATGCAATTGTTGTTGGTCCAGCCAGGGAAGGTATCCAGAAGAAACCTTCTGTAAGGAGTCCCTTATTATTCAACGGGAGTTTCCCATCAGTTAAAAACAGAAGACAAAAGCAACTGCCAAATTGACCTTAAATAAATAGCATCCTTACCTCGTCTGCCACATTTGAAAGAGCCCTATAAAGCCCGATCCACACTGGTATTGTGGCAAGTGTGGGCAAGCAACCTTGGAGAAATATGAAAAACATTAAAATGATAAAGAATATAAAAGATGAAAGATAAATAAATTAAATAGATCCACCTCCCTTGCTAATCTTACTCATTATAAGAGCAGGGGATCCAGTAATAAATCATATAGGACGAGTAATCTATCTGAAGCTATAGAGAGCCATTTTCTTTATTTCTTTAAATAACAAACTATAACAGACGATTCCTTACCCAAAAAAAAAAAAAAAAAAAAACTATAACAGACGACCAGCGTGAAAGATCTACCATCTCCTTACAACATTCTCAGTCATGAACAGAATACCAGCGTTGAAAATAGTAATTCACCTGCTAGTGGATTTATCCCAGCTAGTTTATACAATCGAGCAGTTTCAAGTTGAATTCTCTCCTGTAGGTAGATATTGAAGAATAAATGTCAGTTGAAGATTAACTACATAAATAACAGGCCATAGCTCTGAGGGAACCCTGAAAAAATGATAAAAGAAGAATAATACTCCCACCTGATCACCTGCATATCGTTCCTGAATAGCTTTTATCTGTGGTTGCAGAGAGCGCATTGCCATAGCTGATTCTACCTGAGGAAACAATTTAAAATACCAGTTTACAGTGCTGCTGTACCAAAAAGAAGAAGAAGAAGAATAAGAACTTGCCACAAATAGATGTGGCAGAGGCCCTTTACAGTACCACCCGCATATGGGTTAAAGGTTCAAAGATGTGATAGGAACCGCAAGATGTTGCAGTTGCAAAGAACACTCTATATGAGATAAAGGGCATAATATACAAATATTCTTCCTCTACCCACTCACTAGTTAAATAAAAGCAAACCTGTTTCTTTGTCAAGGGAAACGTAGCAGCCTTGACAAGTACCGTCAGGAGAATAATTGCAAATCCATATGCGTACGGTACATGCACAGTAGAAAGTCCGTCCTTTAGGACCTGACATAGAGACATTTGAGACAAGGGTTTAATATAGCCTTAAGGGAATTATCGGCCATGTATAAAAAAATAATAAAAAATTCATATGCAACACAATAAAAAGTTTGACAGTGACAATTAGGTTCAGGGAGGCATTATCCATGGAAGTTTTCGCATGGCCCGACATAGAATGATCTAGAGATAGATTCTTCCGACTTAATGATCCTAACTGGCGCAACTTGGGCGTAGCAATTTCCGAGCGAACACTCTTCAGAGCACAACTGCAGATAAGCTAGGGACTGGGCAAGAGAACTGCGGGGGAAGAGATGTCATTCAAGACTAAGTTCAGACATTAGACTCCAAACTAACTCTTGCTTCCTTCTTAATATTGTGCCCAAAAATCATTGAAAAAACATCTCAAGCTTAGCAGCCTAAGTTGTTTATTTCCAATTCGTACAATTCATCAGTCGACGATACGTATCCAGTCATTCATGCTTCCATTGGAAATGCACAATTCGCCATCCTCAAAGCAATTCCAGCAAGAGTTTCGACGTCGGCCAATCAATCACAAGCTAATCGGTATTTTAGGAACAGTTGCAGAAGACCACATATCTGCTGAAATCAGCTATCCTGCACACCTTGAGAACGCTCTCCATGTAATTGGTGATGCCGGAGAGCCAATCGCCGTTCTGCTTAGCGACCGTCTCGCCCGCGACGGCATCGGGGGAGGACGACGAGACGGCGGCATCGGCGATCGTGTAGAGCAACCCCTCGGCCCTGCCGAAGACCTCCCTGACGAAGACCTCCGCGCTCTCGGGGTCCGGGTTGAACCCTAGGCGAGCGACGCAGAGCGCGCCGCGAAGGGGCGGAGGCGGCGGAGGCAGCGGACGGAGAGGAGGCGAGAGGGCGCCGAAGAGCGAGCGGCGGAGGAGAAGCTGGCTCGTCGCGGCGGCGGGGGCGCCGGCGGGGCGAGGGAAGGGGAGAGGACGTGGTTCGAGGCGGTGACGGAGAGAGAATGGGACATGGTCGGTGATGGCGAGAGAGAGAGAGAGAGAGAGAGAGAGAGGGGTTTTAGGAGGAGAGAGGGTTTTGGCCGTCGAAGGGAAGAAGAGGAGTGGCAGATGCTGATGCTGATGGCCCCAATATCGTGGGTCGGAAAGCTTGATTTTTCCTTCTCCTTTTTTTACCCCAAAAAAAAAAAAAAAGAAATGCTGTGGAATCCATTCGCATTTTTTTTTCTTTTTCGAATTAAGAACAGTAAAATATTACAACTATGGCAAATTCACTTTCTATTAGATTTTACTATAATATTTTCGATTTGGATTATATGTATAGTTAAGAATGTATCAATTTGAAGTTTTATCCTTTATGATTTATCACGAGTGTACCGATTTATGATTTTTCGCAATATTAATCCAATTTAACAAAACATGGGTGTTAAAGCGTATTTAAGGTATTTGCTATTGCATGGATTCAATCCTAATTCATTTGAGGCATTGCAGCCTTAAATCATGTACTATGGGGCATCTAATTTATAGCACTTAATGGTCTAGTTGTAACCGCAGCCTTAAAGCATGTACTATGGGGCATCTAATTTTTAGCATTTAATGGTCTAGTTGTAACACAACGCAGCCATAATTCATTTGTTAGAATGGAAAATACACAAGAAGTGCCGCAACCCACTCGAAAGGACGCGTCCCTATCCCAACAAGGAGGTAGGAATTTGAACCCTCATCTCTCCCTTCCATTTGGAAGGGTGGCAACAACAACAGAACTAATTTTATGCATCTACTTCTGTCAAACGAAATTAGAGATGGCCTTTGGTTTAAATTCTTTTTAAGGCATTTTTGCTTTTAAATCGAAGTCTATAAAATGTTAAAACACCTCAAATTCTCGAAATATATAAAATGTTAAAATATCAAATTATATATATATATATATATATACACATCTTCAGCGTGTGATCCGATTTTTCTTCACGTTTTATTTTAGGTTATAATTCCAATATTATTTTCATTATATGGGGGAAGTCCTATAGGTGGGGCTTGAGCCAGACGGCCTATGGTTTATGGGGCTACTTCTTAATTTTGGGCCATGGGCCTCCCCCGTGTAGGAACGACGTCATTCAGGGGAGGGCTAATGGGGCTGGAAGTGCTGGAGAAGCTGGTCCCCGATTAGCCCCGGTCAAGGGATCGAACGGGTTGGGAGGGTGGGGGTCCCGCCCGAGCCCGCCGCGTTCGGCCTGCCCGACTATCGTCGCTAGATGCTTCGCAAACACACGGTCTGAGCTCGCCGGTTCCGGCGATTGATCGGGTACAATCTCACTCACTCCCTCGATCGACCACGTTAGTAGTATCGCAAATCATTCCGTGTTGCCACCACTGTCCTGAGCATCCAGTAATTGATGTGTCTAGTCTTACGCATCATAAGTCGGTGAAACGGCAACAAAGGAGTTGATCTTGCTGTTTTTTTATGCCATTCTATAACAGTTAATATCATGGATTTAAATGACAACTTGGTAGCATCACGACATTTGCTTGGACAATGAAGAGAAAATGATACAAATAGTCCATCTTCTGTGAATTTTTAATTTATTTAATGTGATTCATAAAATTTAACCCAATTACAATGTCGTTTCTGAACTTTTAATTTATTAAATGTAGTCCCTAAACTTTTGGTATATGTATAATTTAGCCCATAAACTAAATAAAAATGTTCGATATTATGCTTGAATTTGAATTATTGCAAGGATAATATCAAATTTTTTTATAATTCTAGACTAAACCGAACACTTATTTGAAATTCGTGAATCACACTGGACAAATTAAAAGGTGAAGAAACAAATATAGCATCTTGAGTTGAAATTTAGATATCACATAGAATAAATTGAAAATTTATATATGATATTATATATTTGGCTAAATTTTAGAAATGATTCGTGTCATTATCTTGACAATGATCGATATCCAAGTGAGAACATGTAGAACCCATCCAATCGCATCTTAACTTTCATATGGAATGGAACTCCGCGGAAGTTCAAGGAGAAAGCCTGTAGTACCTTAAGACAATGAAACGGCAACAAAGGACTTGATCTCAGTGTTTCTTTCTTTTCATTTTTCTTTTTTTTGTACTTTTTTTGCCTTGTTATCACTATTAATATCATGGACAAAAATGATAGCTTGGTGGCATCACAACATCCGCTTGGACAATGAAGAGAAAATGGCACAAAAGATTCACGAAATTTGGCTCAACATGCAATGTTCCATAAACTTTTAAATATGTTTAATGATTCATGAATTCTAACTTAACATCGTCTCGAATTTTTAATGTTGTGATCCTCGAACTTTTAATCTATAAACTATACGAAAATGTTTGATATTATTCGCCAACATGAATTAATATAAGGATAATCTCGAAATTTTTTATATAGTTTAGGGATTAGATTGAACATTTATTAGAAATTCAAGATCAAATTGAATAAATTGAAAGTTCAACGACGACAATATACATTAGGCCACAATTCAAGGACACAACAATATCTAAAGCAAGAACGTCCAGAACCCACCCCTTTGCGTCCGTAACTTTCATAAGGTATGGAACTTCACGAAAGTTCCAAGGAGAAAACCAGGAGCACCAGAAGACCGCATGAAGATCATATCAAATTCACTCCCAAGGCAATCGCTAACGCAACGAAGGGATAAGAAAATACCCCAAGTGGGCCATCCAACGTAAGGCTGAAAGCCCTCCATTCAGGTCTCTCCGGATAAGCCCCGAATCCAAAGAGCGCGATCCCATTGGCCACTTCGCGTCTTACTTGGCACCACTCCTTTCCGCTTTTTACTCCTCAATCTCATCAGTCATCATCTCCTCAATTCCACTCCGCCAGAAAGAGAGACAGACGGCTCAAGCTCAAAGCTCAAAGCTCGAGTTCTAGCTCAAAGCAAACCTCCAATCGATGGCGGCGACGGTCTCCACCATGGCCATGCTCAACGCCAAGTGCTTGGCCACCTCCTCCGCCTCGCAGCCCAAGCTCAACCCCACGAAGCCGTCCCTCAAGCCCACCTTCCTCAACCTCCCCGCGGGCCTCCTCTCCTCCGCCTCCGCCTCCGCCTCCTCCCCCAAGCCCGCCCATACCCTGGCCGGCTCCGCCATCGCCGGGGCCGTCTTCTCCGCGCTCAGCCACGCTGACTCGGCCCTCGCGGCCCAGCAGATCGCCGAGCTGGCCGAGGGCGACAACCGCGGGCTCGCGCTGCTGCTGCCCATCATCCCCGCCATCGCCTGGGTCCTCTTCAACATCCTCCAACCGGCGCTGAACCAGATCAACCGGATGAGGAGCTCCAAGGGGGTGATCGTCGGGCTGGGGCTCGGCGGGCTCGTCGGATACGGGTTCGGGGCCCAGGATGCGGCGGCGGCCGAGCTGGCAGCGATCGCCGAGGCCTCGGGAAGCGACAACAGGGGGCAACTCTTGCTGTTTGTGGTGGCGCCGGCCATCTTGTGGGTGCTCTACAATATCTTGCAACCGGCTTTGAACCAGATCAACAGGATGAGATCTCAGTGAAAGATGCAATGCAGCTAGAAAGGAACTGGGTTTTTGTGGAAGTGTAGCTGCACTCATATATAACATGTACCTGCACTTTCTGTTAATGGAATTTTCTTGTCCCATTTTTTTTTTTTTTCATAAAATCTTGTTCATGGTCCATGTGCTGGAAGATGTAAAAAAAATATGGCCATCAACACTATTATGTACAACGGTTTCTCCCCTAGGAGTCTCTTTTCATCCTCACTTTCACATGCTCTTTGTGATTTATGTAGATTTACTTCGAGCTTTGGACGCAGCCGTGCAAATCCCCAGCATTAGCAAAGTTCGATCTTAGGTCGAGTTTGCATCTCTGGCCTGTGAATGCGACGGAGTCTACTAGAGTGGCTTTAGATGGACATTTTCACTAGACTAGGTCAACTAAGTGGTGAAATTTAATGAGATGATTGTCTAAATTGTTTTAAATTAATTATACTCTAGTCAATTTAGTTCTACATATTTTAATTTTGTTAATTTAATCTTAAATAAATAATCCCAAAAATTAAGAAAGTGCCTCCATGGTTCCTACAATCCAAAAAAAAAAAAAAAAAACTGAAGTTGACATGGTGTTGATATCCATTCGCACTTCAAGAATAGAGGCTTGACGTAATAGTAACTGCTTATAATGCCGTTTCCTCGTGAAGTCCACTGCCCATAAATATGATCCGTTCTATCGATAGGTGACTAGCGAGTCATTTTGGCTATGTAAGAATGAAATCAAAACCAAAAGGAATGGAAGTGGAACGAGTGCAACACGCGACAAATCCGATGTCCATGACTGCTCGGAAGATTTTAGTTGAGGTAATATTCTATCGAAGATTCTCGTATATATACAAAATAATAAACCGAAGAAGGTTTCAAAGAAAACAGAGAAATAGGACAGCACATGGAAAATACAAGGTGATCGACCCTGTAAAGAACAACAGAATCAAAAGCTACTGACGGCAAAAGCGAACTTCCATTGGGCCTTTGATGTCGGTATGTTAATGCTACAACTTCCAATTTATCAAACTCAATTAATCAGTCATCCACCCCGAATTTCACAAAATGGGGAGGGCATAGGCAGTGATTGCACTGCAGGAAAATTTCAAAAACCGGCTGAACCGGACACAATGACTCCAAAAGAGTCGGCACCAGGACGGAGCAGTGTCAAACATGAGTATCCCTTTTGCAGCAAAATGCATTTTAAGCTAATTTTGGGATCATTGTGACGTAGCAGAAAATAGAGAATAGGGGGTGAAAACTGGCTCAATAAAAATACAAAAATGTCAAAATCTGAGGAGGTTATGATGTATATGACTCAACCTCCAAATCGACCTCCTTGAGGTCTGCCTTCTATACCTGTTGTATTTCACAGGGCCACCTATGAATTGGCTTGACTATCAGGCGCGAATTCAAGTGGTTGGCTTTCAGAGTCTACAAGCTGCGATTGAGAAGCAGCTAGCTTGGCCTTCTTGTACCTGCTCGAACTCCTGAGGATCTTGTCAAGGGTTAGATCCTTCCTGTCTGAGGACCTATTGCAAGAAGAGCAAGAGAATGCTGTAAGGAAGCCATATCGGCAAATATGGAGGTGTGATCTCGTTTAGTGACATTAATTGCCATGCACTAATGAGATGGAAGAAGAATGTAAGTCACACGCTCACCATGCTTAAGACATATAAAACTGTGAAATCACTCAATAACAAAATGCCAAATGTATTGAAAAGCATCCACAAGGACAATTTGAAATGGCAACCAATCTATACAAAGTTCCGTATGTTTTTGGTCTCTTCTTCTAAAAGAGAGAGATCATGACACAGATCAGTTGAATGTACTTACTGTGATTTCTTGATGCCACTCCCAACATCATTTTTTCTTAGAAGGTTCCCTGAGGTAAATTTCACAAAAATCAATACATTAGCTATTACTAATTCCAGATAGTGGTCAGCCAAAGAGAGATTTTAATAAATGGAACTCATCAGCTAGTTGATTTTATTTAACATGGCAGGCCCAACTAATTCCCGGGGGAAAAAAAAGGATTTGAAGTTTACCATCCCAAGGTGAGTTCAGATTTGCATTACTGTCGCCATCCGAGTAGTCAGATAACAACTTATCTGATGGTGTCCTGGTGCTAGCATCGGAATCCTCAATTCCCTCAGCTTCTGCAGAACTCCCACTGCCTTCATCCTCGAAAATTGGGACTGATGTTGCTAACAAGCTTTTCTTCCGTTCAGATGTATCGACAACTTCCTCAGAATGCTGGTGCGAAGATTTCCTAAAAGCCAGACGATAGCGGTCAACTCCTGAGCGTCTCTTGTTGCCCGCTTTAACATTCTTGGTTCTTTTCATGTCAGAACCTGATGCAGCTGATGTTTCACTGTCTTTCTCTAGATTAGGAGTAACAATGATGACTTTGGCCCCTGGAACTTCTTCAGCTCTTATCTTAAACTTATCCGATTTCGAAGACAACAAAGTCGGGTCTGTACTTCCAGGACCTACAGGAGGATTCTTCTTGGAGCTACCTGATCGCTCATTCTTGTCATTAGCTAGTGATTCTTGAATTTGGATGGAGTAGGAGTTACCAGTAGGAGATTTTAGTCCATCTTGCTGACCATTTGATACAAGTGAACTCTGCAACCCACACGAGCT
This sequence comes from Eucalyptus coolabah, assembly GCA_014182585.1. Taxonomy (NCBI): domain Eukaryota; kingdom Viridiplantae; phylum Streptophyta; class Magnoliopsida; order Myrtales; family Myrtaceae; genus Eucalyptus; species Eucalyptus coolabah. The sequence continues at coordinate 54,499,893 of CM024621.1, forward strand.
GCCATCAACAGTTGCATCAGCTTTCTTTCTTCTTTTGCTTTTGACCTTTCCAGCTGCTCTATTTTCTTTTGTCCCTCCATCAACAACAGAATTGTCAGGAGCCAAGGCTTCTTGCTGGAGTTGCCTTGGTGCAAAATAATCACTGAAATTGATTATGTCACTTTCATTCACTGCCCTCACATGATCGTTCACTTCATCCGGATGGTCATCACTAGGGAGCACATCCCTAATTGATCGAGGAGGGTTGCCCTCATTATTTCCTTCATGTGTATGTGATGGAGCTGGAGAAAAAAGAAGATTCCTGGGATTAGATGGAGTGTAAATAGGATAAGCAACAAAGACTGATTCACGGTAGTACCTTTCATGGTCTTCATGTAACTGGAATGTCCATTATCAGTCTCATTCACAGTTGCACTAATGGGTAGTGGATCATTAGCATGAGAGTCTGGATCTTCCATATCTACACTGCGTATATTCTCCACAGTTGATCTTCGTGATTTTTTTCTTTTCTTATTTGTATTCTCTTCAGTGCTTTCAATGATCATTTCTTTGTCAATGATTCGTTCTAAGGATTCTGCCTTAGTCCCATGCACATCAAGAGGCTCTGCAGCAGCAGCCCTCACCATTGTACCTCCTCCCCTTGTTTGAGACAAGTTGTTTTCTCCTTTAGTTATATGGTCACCAATAGGAAGATCCACATTCACAATTGATTGAGAAGGGTCACCCTCATTATTTCCTTCAGATGTGTGTGATGGAGCTGGAAGGGAAAGAATACTCCCTGAATTAAAAAGAGCATGAAGAGGGACAACAGCAACCGCGACAATTTCCAAGGGAACATATTAAATACCTTCCACAGGCTTCATGTAACTAATATGCCCATTAGCAGTCTCATCCACGGTCGCACTAATGAGTAGTGGATCATTAGTGTTGGACTTTGGATCTCTCACTTCTACACTGGGTAGATTCTCCACGGTTGATCTTCCTGATTTCTTTCTTCTCTTCTTTGTCTTCTTCTCTTCAGTATTTTCAAAATTTACCTTCTCAGTGATTTGTTGTGAGGATTCCCCCTTAGTTTCATGAACATCAAGAGGCTCCACGATAGCTGTCCTCACTATTGTTTCTCCTTCACTGGCTTGAGACAAATTGTTTTCTCCTTTATCTAAACGGTCACCACTGGGGAGATCCACCTTAGCGATGGATTGAGGAGGGTCACCCTCATTATTGCCTTCGGATGTATGTGACAGATCTGGAGAAGAGAGGAGGATTCCCATAATTAGAAAGAGCATGTACAGGATTGACAGCAACAAAGGCAACTTTCTCGGGTTTAACATTAATACCTTTCATGGGCTTCGTGTATGTGGTATGCTCATTAGTAGTGTGAGTGGCACTCATCATTGTTGGTTCAAAAGCATCATAGTTTTGACCTTTCGTCTCCATATGGGATAGATTCTCCCCAGTTGATCTTCGTGATTTCTTTTTTTTCTTCTTTGTCTTCTCTTCAGTGCAATCAAAGTTCAATTTATTCTCGATGATTTGTTGTGAGGATTCTGCCTTAGTTCCATGCACATCATGAGGCTCTATAGTAGCAGCCCTTGCTACCGTTTCTCCTCCCCTTGCTTGAGACAAGTTGCTTTCTCCTTTATCTAGATGGTCACCGATAGGGAGATCCACATTAATGATCGATTGAGGAGGGCCACCCTTGTTATTTCCTTCAGATGTATGTGATGGAGCTGGAGAAGAGAGAAGGATTCACTGAATTAGAAAGAGCATATACAGGATCAACAGCAATAAGGGCAACTTTCTTGGGATTAACATTAATACCTTTAACGGGCTTCATGTAACTGGTATGCTCATCAGTAGTGTCATTCAAAGTGGTACTCATCGGTGTTAGCTCAAAAGTATCAGAGTTTGGATCTTTCATCTCCGCAAGAGGTAGATTCTCCCCAGTTGATCTTCGTGATTTCTTTCTTTTCTTCTTTGTCTTCTTTCCAGTGCCATCAGTTTTCACTTCTTTCTCGATGATTTGTTGTGAGGATTCCACCTTACTCCTGTGCACATCAAAAAGCCCTGGAGAAGAAGCAATCTTCACCATTGTTTCTCCTTCCCTAGCTTCAGACAAGTTTTCTCCTTTATCTAGATGGTCATTACTAGGCAGATTCACATTCATAATTGATTGAGAAGGATTGCCTCCACTATTTCCTTCAGATGCATGTGATGAAGCTGGAGAAGAGAGGAATTCACTACATTAGAAAGCATGCACACAGGATCAACAACAACATTGGCAATTTGCTTGGGATTAAGATCAATACCTTTCGTGGGCCTCCTGTGACTGGTATGCTTGTTAGTGGTCTCATTCACAGTTGCACTTGTCACTAGTGGATCATTACCATCTGGGTTTGGATCTTTCATCTCCGCACTCAGTAGATTCTCCACAGTCGATCTTCGCAATTTCTCACTTTTCTTCTTTGTCTTCTCTTCAGTGCTCTCAATATCCATATTCTTCTCAATAACTTGTTGAGAAGATTCCACGTTAGTCCCATGCATATCAAGAGGCTCTGCAATAGCCATCACCAGTGTTTCTCCTCCCCTTGCTTGAGACAAGAAGTTTTCTTGGTTCTCAAGTTTATTTCGGGATTCATCACCTTCAGGAACTTTTTGAAGGTCGGCTAAAGATCTTACAATTAAAGAGCTTTCAATGTGCTCGGTAAATGAATTGATGCATTTTTCCCCATCCGACTCCTTTAATCTTTTAGACTTCTTTCTTTTCTTTGGCGATGTTTTGAATTCCTCAGTTTTGGAAGCAGCTACAGATTCACCAGTGACAATAGCCTTCTCAATGCCCCCGGCAACTTTATCCTGGCCAAATTCTGTGCATAACCAAATTAATACTAGAAAACCCATCATTAAGCTAAAAAATTCTCAGCCATAGAATGCCGAATACCTCTTTTTGAGTGATTTGGCTCTCTGACTACAAGTGGACAAGAGTGGACACCATCTCCAGCACTATCTCCACTATACCGTTTACCAGAATCGGCATCAAGCATCTCACTATCTACAAGACGAAATAGCAACTAGTAACAACATGGACTATTGTGACTTTTACTTATGACTGATACTTAAATTGCCGAATAATTATGTAGAAAGGTAGCACTTATATCAACCCAATCGAGAAAGTACATTCTTACCCTTTTCTTGGACAGTTTCTACAAACTTTTCTGTTAAAGAAGCCTGTTGAGGTTCAGAAGATTTCGGGCTCTGAATGCTTTGATTGGGAGCCACAATAATTTTGGGTTCTCCAAAGAGTTTCGTGTGATCAAAGACCAAACTGTCCTGCATTTCCATCTCATTCCCGATAGCCTTCCTAGAAGAAGGGTGACTTAAATCTCCTGGATTGCACACCTTTGACTTTTTCTCGTTCTTTTTCCTCTTCTTATTTCTTGAACCAGTTGTGACCATGTCACAAATGTCCAAAGGTTCAGTAGATAATGCATTAGATGTAGAAATTTCATTGTTCTGATTCATCCCTAGAGAGGGCAGAGGGGTCATTCTATTTATGTCCGAACAATTTACACCATCATTCTGTTCAACCCCCAAATTTTCTGAAGCAAGGAGAGGACCAACCTTGTCACCATTTTGGTAGCTACCAGCCCTTGGTGATGCTGAAACCTCAAACCCAGACAGCCTTTTGGGCACAGTTTCAAGCTGGTCATCAGGTGCAGTATCAAGAAGATCACCAGAAGGTTTACTAGTGATTGCAAGGAGAACAGGTTGGCTGCTGGAGCTAGGATTGAGCATGTTTTGTCCATCAGAATTGACACTCAAAATGGAAGCATCAACTGAAAGAAACCAATTCTTTTTAACCCCATTGAATGCACTTTTCACATGCATGGAATCGGCTAGATGATAAAAGTCTCCTTTGCGCTTAACCTGTCAGATTGATGAAAGCTTGTAAACTTTAAATGGAAGAAAGGTAAATAAAAACCAAAGGCCATCGTCCATCCTTTGTACACATACCTTTAGAGCGTTAACATGTATCTCCCCCAAGGTTGGGAAGCATGCTTTGTGCTCAACCTTTATTTTCTCTGTAAATTAGAAGTATTAGCTGTAATTCACCGATTGAAACTATACCGCCACTTAATTTTAATAAGGAGTCGAGACGAAACAAGCATTAGTTGAAAAAGAAACTGGCAAATGATGAACCTTGTAAAGAAAACCATTTAGAAATTGCACAGAGGTGATTGCTGAATTCATGAGTACAGCCAGAACTACGATATTAGTGAACCAAGATAATGCAAATTGATTAAGACTGCAAGAAAATGTGAGGAAGGTGGAAACAACGAGAAGAACAAACATGAAAACAAAAATTTTCACGTACTCAAATAAAGATGTTTTCAAGCCTATATTTGCAGAGAGGACCTAGCTAAATAAAAGATTCGAGTTAGCAAAACACACCAACTGGCCCTTCCCAAAATAAAAAAAGCTCGAGCCAAGCCCAAATGGCAAATAATACATCTGCCCCGACAATCTTTGACAGCAAAAGATGATCATTGCATGCATCCTATAGCATTTGATAATTCACGAGTTGTCACATTTCAAAAACGATTCAGCGAAAACAATTCAAAAATTTAACATCTCAAAGATTCAAAGCTCGCCATCTCAGATAAGAAAAGGAGAGCTTTACGAAGTGCAGATACGCTATTATTCTTAAAAATCGAAAAAGAGCTCATCCAAACTCATTTCCAAATCGGTTGAACACTCTCGCATCAAAAGCCTTGTAAAGCTCAGACACACATATTCATCCGTCACGCGCATGTCCTCAAAGCGAATATGAGAACGACCCAATGGATAGCGCCACATTGCCATCGAAGAAGCATCAGAACACTTCTCGCAACCTCCCCACGCAGTCAATCAATTCACAAAATGGGCCACGAAGAAAGCACCGCGATGCGACTCCATTCGCCGATAGGCACTCGAGATACAAACCCATCGAGTTACAATCAGCAAGTCCCAACATTTCTCGTCCCTCCGAAATCAATTCCACCCCCAACCCATCAAACACGAGCAAACGGCACGAACACCAAAGGATAAAGGAACGCAGAGGGTGGAGAATGCAAACCGGATTACAGAAAAGAAAGGAAAGAATCCGACTTACTTTTGAGGTCGGAGACGGTATCGACGTCGGAGACGAGCATGGCCAGGTGAGTCCCGATGCTCGTGTCGATGAAAACCGCCGCCGCGCTCGGACTCGGACCCTCCATCGGCCACCGACTCGCTCGGCACTAACGCGTGACGACGACGACGACGACGACGGAACGCAAAGCCCCTCGCCCTGTCTCTCTGTGTCGGGGGTTTAAGGTAGGGTTCTTCTCCTGCTCGCCGCGAATCGGTTTATCTCCCAGCTCCATTAAAAAATTGAAGAGACGGGATTTTTTATTTTCGTTTTGCCTGAATAGAGCGGTGTCCGCCGCTGTGGCGCGAGCCCATCATTTTTCACCTACACGTGTCCACGGTTGATAGGCCTTTTGACTTTCTTACATCAAATGTAATTGGGTTTTTATTATATATATATTTCAGGAATAAGTGCTGTTTATTTCGTCCGAAGAATATCTCCCAGCTCCATTAAGTTACTGTTATGCGCTATTCAATTTAGTAATCTCACTATAAATTTTTATGAAAATATTTCATGAACATATCATATTGGAGTTTATAACAACTTTAGATTAGTTTGGGATAGACATTAATTTGGAATTTTTAATGATTCAAACAATTATTTAGGATAATTTTATCACATGTGTATCATTTTAACGTTTTTCATAATAAGGAAAATTACCAAAAAAAGTCATAAACCTATTGTAATTATGTCAATTCAATACTAAACTTATTTACCTAGCCAATTTAATTTCAAATCCTTTTGAAAATTTGCCCATTAATCTATCTACTAGAAATTGCTCACATGAATACTAATATTTTAAATGGCATTGGTGATGTTGATGTGAACAATTTTTTTTTTTTTCATTCATTCTCTTTAGTCACAAGCCACCTCCTCACCTACTAAGTGAGGGTTAGCCTTGCTAGATATCCACACTAATTTTGGCAGGCCTTTGTTGAGCTGGGTCAACCCTTGCCCAATTTATTGTGAGGGTGAGCCTTGGGTAGCTTGCCCTTATGAGGGTGACTCCTCATAACTTTGGTAGGCCTTTGTCGAGCTGGGTCGACCCTTGCTCGATTTATTGTGAGGGTGAGCCTTGGGTAGCTTGCCGTTATGAGGGTGACCCTCACATGGTGAATAAGGTTGGCCCCCATCAGAGGCTAGCATTTGTCGACCATCACAAAGGATGAAAGAAAAATTAAAAAGTTATAAAAAATAATAAAAAATTACAAAAATTATCTAAGCCAGCAATTGGCTGGATAGACTACGCTCATAAATTTTCAAAAAGTTAAAAGACTAAATTGATCAAATTAACAATTTTATAAATGAATTAACACAATTAAAATAGATTTAATTTTTTTTTTACAATTATCCCTTTGTGGTATTAACCCTATTTCATAAGTTATACTTTTCAATTCTCCTCTTTTTTCCACTCTAGCCAGAATCAATCATCGGACGATGCTTCGAATCGATTTAAAAGAAACAAGTAACAAAGCGTTCACGGACTCTCCGGTCAGAATAAAATAAGTATTTGTCGCAAGGAAGCACGGACACGTTCGGTCCGTGTCGTGTCGGACACGCTCGGACACGCGGTCAACACGTGTCGTCAACTCTTTTCGACACGCGCGTCGGAGCGAGTCCGGAGGTTTGTGGGCGGATCTGCAGGTGGGAAGGGAAGAAGGTGATGGAGGGCGGAGGCAAGGGTGAGGGAGCCGAGGCAATGCTGCAAGCGACGGTGAGAGAGCCGAGGCGACACTGCGAGCGACGGCGAGGGAGGGCTGCGACCGCCGACTGCAACGCCTAGATGGAAAACCGCAACACCGCGATGGAGGGCTGGACGCGAGGCTACGATGGCTAAGGGCGCAATGGAGGCGAGGCAGCAGCAAGAGAGGTGGAGACCGAGCAAGAGAGAGAAGAAAGAAAGCGATTGCTAGGGTTTTTGTTTTAGGAAGAAGAGCAAGGAGAGAGACGCGTCGACGACTTCTGGCTTTGGGAAGTGTTACCAAGGAGAGAGACGCGTCGACGGCTTCTGGCTTTGGGAAGAAAGAAAGCCTCGTGCAACGTTACCTCGTGCAGCGTGATTTAGGAAGTGACAGAGGCGCAGGCGGTGGGTGGGGTGGGGGAAGAAAAGGAGGCTGAAATAAATGAGTAGGATCCATTTAGCTCTAAAAAAAATAGTAAACGTTAAATAATTTTATTTTTTTGGTAACCAACGTTGAATAATTTTATTAACACATGGTAATGCTAAAAAATAAATAAATCAATGGGTTAAAAAGTTATTTTGAAAAATAAAAGCACTATATATTAATATTATTAGTGTAAATTTATTGTAAGTTATTTATTTATTTATGAATTTGAATTAAATTAATTAAAAATAAAAATATTTATTTAATATATAACGTGTCGGAACGTGTCGAAATTTTCTATTTTTAAGAAATGACATGTCGACGTGTCGTGTCGTGTCGCGTGTCCGTGTCGCGTGTCGGTCTACCTAGGCTGAAACCCTAACTAGAAAAGCTCGAGAACATAGTACAGAGAGATAAAACAAGAGCGTGGGTCATTAAGGGGCTGTTTGATAACCATCAAAATAGTACCCAAGTCTAATTTTTTGTTCCTAGGAGTAATTTTGGAATAAAATCATGTTTGGTAAAATTTTTGTTCTTAAAAACAAATTTCTATTTTTTTGTTCCCGAAGTAGATTTGGAACATAATCAAAAATAAAAAATAAAAAAGTTGATTCTTGTTATGGAAACAAATCAAAGAATCAATTCTTAAATAATTTTTTTTTTTTGGTAACCAACGTTGAATAATTTTATTAACACATGGTAATGCTAAAAATAAATAAATCAATGGGTTAAAAAGTTATTTTGAAAAATAAAAGCACTAGATATTAATATTATTAGTGTAAATTTATTGTAAGTTATTTATTTATTTATTTATGAATTTGAATTAAATTAATTAAAAAAAAAATATTTATTTAATATATAACGTGTCGGAACGTGTCGGAATTCTCTATTTTTAAGAAATGACATGTCGACGTGTCGTGTCGTGTCGTGTCGCGTGTCCGTGTCGCGTGTCGGTGCTACCTAGGCTGAAACCCTAGCTAGAAAAGCTCAAGAACATAGTACAGAGAGATAAGACAAGAGCGTGCGTCATTAAGGGGCTGTTTGATAACCATCAAAATAGTACCCAAGTCTAATTTTTGTTCCTAGGAGTAATTTTGGAACAAAATCATGTTTTAGTAAAATTTTTTGTTCTTAAAAACAAATTTCTATTTTTTTGTTCAGTAGATTTGGAACAAGGAATCAAAAAATAAAAAATAAAAAGTTGATTCTTGTTATGGAAACAAATCAAAGAATCAATTCTTACTGATTACCCAAAAAAAAAAAAAAAAACAAATCAAAGAATCAAAATCAACTCTTTTATTCTTCTTTTTTTCTCTTCTTCTCTTTTCTTCTTCCTCATCGACCACCATCCCGCCGCCATTGTTCGCCGCCGTCCGCCATCGTACGCCGCCATCTACCGCCGTCTGGCCGCCGAAACCGGTCCGACGAGCTCACGGGAGGCTCACCGAGCCAAGGCGAGGTTCGGCGAGCTCGCCGGAGGCTCGCTAGGCCAGGCAAGGTCCAACAAGCGCATTGGAGGCAAGCCCGGCCACCAACGAGGCTTGCCCAGCCTCACTGGTGGCCAAGTGGGCCTCGCCGCCCGACGTGGTGGGAGAGCCTCGCCTAGCTATTGGTGAGGCTCGGCCTGCAAGGGCCGGCCTCGCGAAGGGCCGCAACACTCCGATGAGGTCGCCGACCCTCGTCGGCCGATCGCCTAGAAGAAGAAGAAGAATAGGAGAAAAGGAAAAAAAAAAAAAAAAAAAGTAAAATAAGTAAAATAATTATTTAAAAATTAAAAGAAATTGATTTGGAATAGAACTAATGAGCACGGTATTAAATGCAATTCTATTCTAGAATAAAAAAATTTGGACGATTACTAAATAGCTTAAAATGCTTAGAAATGTTTCGGGAAAGAATAAAAAGAATTATTTCAAATCAAAATCGTTCCCAGAAACAAAATTGTTACCAAACGTGCCCTAATACAATAATGATAATCTGGCCTACAAATTTTTTACTCTTCTAATTTTTTTTTTTTTCGGGGGTTTGATGGCAAGATAAGCAAATTCCGACTCTATATAAACAAGGTATATTGGAGCTAGGGTAATGCAAGGCATCAAATCTACACACACACACACACACAACCCCCCACACGATCATCCCACGAGAGCTGATCTAGTTTTTATAATCAACAATGTCTTCTTCATCCAGAGATATGAGAGATTGGTTCAATCATGTCCATACTAATTTCAACGAAGAGCTCGAGAAGGACATTCCTTCCAATGTTTGCATTTTCCAAGTCCCCAAGTCACTCAGCTCTGCCAAGCCCGAGGCTTATACCCCCAACTCGTCGGCTTAGGACCCTATCACCACCTCCAGCCTCAGCTCACGGAAATGGAGCGCGTCAAGCTTGACGTCGTGAAGAAGCTCCGCAAGGAGTTCAACCACTTGAGCGTTGCTGAGCTCGCGAGCAATCTCTCCGAGTTGGACCTTTCTGTCCGCGCGTGCTACCACAAGTTCTTGGACATGGATTCCAACATGTTGTCATGGATCATGACTGTCGACTCGCTGTTCTTGTTCTATCAGGTCTGCCAGCACGGCACCAACAAAAGTTTCCTCAAGTCGTCACCCTTTTCGGAGGGCCTAGCCGACAACATGGGCAAGAAGCTTGCTGATGCCACCATCCGGAGGGATGTCATGATGTTGGAGAACCAAATCCCAATATTCTTCGTGGAGAAGATGTTGACGGTCGGCTGTGAGCCACTACAAGTTGTGGAGCGGAAGACTATTGTCGAAGAGATCCTCCCCGCATGCTTGTGGGGTTTTGCAAAGCGCTGTCACCGCTCAAAGAGACGATAAATTGTCCCCCGCCAAAGCTTTGAAGTGCGCACATTTGTTGGATCTTCTTTATAGCATGGTCGTGTCAAGAGAGGACGAGGTCAAGATTGCTATACCTGCTGACACCATAAAAATCGAAGAACATAAGATCGAGGTTCAGGAAGTGCTTATTCCTCCTCAGAATGTTGATCTTGTGGCAGAGAGTATGGTCGAACTTGTAGAGAACTCCAATTTAAGAATCTTGCGGAACATTAAACCCCAGGCTCAGATGCTGAAAGGCCTGATGGATGTCTATTCGAAACTAGCTTCACCCACAGACTCATTGGGGGTGGACGAGGCTCCCGCAGAAGAGAAGGCATTGATTCCGACGGCATCCTCTCTTGCCAAAGCGGGCGTAAAATTCAGCAAAATAAAGTTCATAAAGGACATATCGTTCAATGAGAAAACGCACACGTTTCAACTTCCCACTATCAAATTCGTCATCAACTCGGAAGTTGTGATACGGAACTTGGTGGCCTACGAGGCGATGGCCATCTCCGGTCCCTTGGTGTTCGCACGCTTCGTGGAGCTAATGGATGGCCTAATTAACACACTGGACGACGTGAAGTTGCTCAAGAAACACGGTATCATCACTGGCCGTCTCAAGGACGGCGAAGTGGCACGTCTATTCAATGGTATGAGCCACTCTATCGATGTGCACGGCCCTTCCCAACTGGACAAGACGATCAAGAAAGTCAACGAGTTTTACAACGCCGCGCCGAACATCAAGACCCAGAAAATGATAGAGCGATACGTGTATCGCCTTTGGAAGGGTGTGGTGTTGGTGGCCACCATCCTCTTCTTTCTGGTCATTGGGCTACAGACTTTCTGCTCGGCTTACTGTTCGACCCTACTCGATAGGACAAAATAAGCTCGATCCGGCTTCGGTCCCCACGTGTTGTTTGTCCTCTTGTATCTTTTATCCCTATATATTATCACTGGGTTACTCTTAATATTGTCTTACTTGTGATTTTAATTTCCTAGCATGTTTTTCAGAGTGTTATCACTATGTTACATTAATTTTATCTCTTTTTGTGATCTTAATTTTCTAGCCAGTAACAATGGCGGGGATCATCATTTTTGATGAGCAACATCTGAAAATGTGTTCTCTTGTCTTGGTTCCGTGCCAATTGTGAGAACAAGCAAAAATTACACCAAACCAAATCAAAGTTAATTAATGATCCAAACGGCATTATAATATAAGTACAGTGTTGTAAGTTGATGTAGAAGTGCTAATGGATCTTGCAATCAAATCAACGTGAAATCAACAAAGAAATCAACAATGAATAATAAAGAACATCAGAGATTTACGTGGTTCGATCCGAGTATTAATACCTATTTCATTTGGAGAGTTAATAACAGTTAATCCACTAATAATCGGAGAATCATAGAATTACAATCACTCACACACTCGATCTCTTAAGTGTTTCTCACGTCTAAACTCATTTTATTTACAAATAAAACAGTTTAATTGGATGTAAAACTCATAGTATAAAATCCTTTTGAAGAAGAAAATCATAAAGCAAAACCCATGATTTTTTTTCTTCCTCTAACAACCGCCTCGCACCATGCGCAAAAATATATTTGGAATATGTGAGCCTCTTCTTTCTGTACAGCCAAATTATGTCAATACCAAATTATGGTCATACTCAACACCACATGACAAGGCCTACACAAATTCTTCTTTGACATGGGTGTCAACCTACATTGGCTGGTGGCTCCAACCAAACAAGGTGTTTTGAGAACTGTTTGCATACTCAACCCTTAGGTGAGTACTAGTCATAATGATGAGCATAAATCATCAACAAGATCCTTCAACTAGTCAAACACCATTTCAATATTAATTTTATAACCTTTGGCAAATCCCGCCATCAAGAATATATATATCATTTTACAAATAATCAACTCTAAAGCTATTTCAACTTATACTTTACTATTTCAAAGAACTCAAAGGTAGCGAATGCCCAATCCAACTTTATGCAACAAATATGCCCTAAACACTACTCTCTCTCTCTCTCTCTCTCTCTCTCTCTCTCTCTCTCTCTCTCTAATAAATACATACTATGTGATGCCTCTTTCACTTTCAAGACATCGTTGACAAATCATAAAATAGTCAAACACTGCTCACCTGAAAATGCAAAACCAAACAACAAAAGTAAGACCAAAAATAAAAATAGATATAGATAAATCAACGAACCCGAATCGAAGGCATATCACCCCAAATGAGGCATTGTAATCTGCTTGGAATTTGTGTGAAGGAAAGGTATATGTATTGTAATTTTACCCTTTGTTTGGTTTTCTCGTGAACTAGAGTTCAAAATGGACTACTATTCACTGGAATTGTATTCCCACTTTCTCAGATGGAACTATATCTCTACATAGGATGATCAATGCGATGTGTTTACCATAAGCAAAAAATAATTTCCTGGCTTTAAGGTGCTAGTTTGATTCGTGGGGAAGTGTGAAAGGCAGCACTAATAAAGCAGGAAAGTTATTCCATTGGGGCAACATTTTCCACAATTAGATGCGTTTGTTTCACGAAAAATGCATGATTTAAAAAATAGTTTCTTGATAATGATTGCTTATATCACTTACACAATGAATGAACGGGAAATGTTTTCATTATCCACTAAAATGTTTAGATATAAATCTTTTTTTCTATAAAGAAAAGTAGTGTTTAGAGTTGGATTGGGCTTTCACTACCATCCGGTTATTCGAAATGACATAGTTAAAGTATTTCTTGAAATAGCTTGGGAGTTGATTATTTGTAAAATGATATATGAAATATATATTCTTCTTGATGGAATGATTTGGAAAAGGTTATAGTGATAATTGCTCGAAAAGTTGTAAACATATTGTATGGTAGTCAATTTAGTCTTAAACATTTCAATTGCGCCAATTTAGTCATTAACATTTTGACGATTTGCTAATTTAGTTCTAAACCTTTCTTTGTATCAATTTAGTTCTAAATGTTTTGAATATTTGTCAATTTAGTTATAAACCTATTACTTGGATATTTTGCAAGAATGACTAATTTAATAAATTATTAAGAGGCTTAGGACTAAGGGTGCATTTGGTACGGTTTTTCAAAGGACTTTCGGTCTCCAAAGCCCCTTGGAGAGCTAAGGTGTTTGGTAAGTTTTCTAAAGGGGCTTTTGGCCGATTGTTGGTCTTGGGAAAGCTGAAAGCCCAATAATAGTAGAGACTAGCATTGGGTATTTAGCCAAATGCTAAAACTAGTTTTTCTTTCCAAAGCTACCATCACCAATTCTTTAAATTTCCGATTTTGTCCTTGTTATATATACATATTTTTTTATTAAAAATGATTCAAACCCTTCATTGGTTCGATGGAGGGCTATGGTTGTCAATGAGCTAGATCTAGCGTCGATGGCCATCAATTAAGTCCCCCAAGGTTAGGCAACCTCCGACGAGGGTTGCACAACCTAGGTGAGGGCCACCTATGGTCACACGACCTCAAGTGACCCTCGCCGATAATCGCTTGACCAGGTGACTGTCACCGGGTCGAGTGACCTCGAGGCAATGGTCACCTAAGGTCGTGCAAGCCCTAGCTTGGATCTCGGCCACACGACCCGTGGAAACTTTGCTTGAGGCGGGACCTCAAGCAATGGTCGTCTAAGGTCGCGCAACCCTAGCGGTGGTCACCCGGATCACACGGCCTCTAATGACCCTCGCTTGAGGTTGCGAGACCCAAGCACCAAGGGTTATGCGACCTCGGGTGGCCCTCGCCGGTCGCGCAACCCTCGTCTGAGGTCGCCAAATGTCGAGCGATCTCAACCGACGCCTGTTGATGCCAAATTTGACTCACCTAAGCAATTGTAGCCCTTCACCAATTCGGCAAAGAGTTTGGGCCTTTTTCAATATAAAAATAAATAAATATATATATACCTAAGGTCCATTGCAAAAGTTTTTTACGAAACACAACTTGAACTCCAAGTCCATTTTTAAAGAGTTTTACCAAACACAATTTCCATTTCCTATATAGCTTTAACTTTTAGCATTTGCATTACACTCTAAATCTTTTTGCAAAGTTGAACCAAATGCACTCTAAATTGGCAAATCATCAAAATGTTTAGGATTAAATTGGCATAGTTAAAATATTAGGACTGAATTGACTTTTGTACAATAAGTTTAAAATTTTTTGGACAATTTTTCCAAATATTATATATGTATTAATTTGTGAATCCGATTTATGAAATTAACTCTGAAATGTTGTGACTAGTCGGAAGATTGTGTTGATGGTTTTATGCTCTTGTCGTTATGATCGGCACACATCTAAGGGTTGTGAGTAAGCATATTGTTCTCAGTAACGCTTGTCTAGTCGAAGCCACTGGCCAATATTGGTGGACACCTGTGTCAAAGATTTGTCTTTATAGGCCTTGTCACAGGACATTAAGTGTAGCCATAATTTGATATTGAGTACTTTGATCAATGGATGGGACTATTGATGTTTATTTTGATATTGTGGATCGAATGAGTATATTTAACATGTATAAAGCTTTATTGAGGTGATATAACATCTTTAATTTTATGAAATTATGTATCGAGTTTGAGTAATGTATAAAATTCAACTTGCTTGAAGGATTTTTATTTGTTTAAATTTGATGTGCCCTTTAATTCAAATCAAATTTGGATTTCTTGGGAGGTGGAACTTACATTTTATTTTGGGTTAATATCCTAAAAGATCTCAAACTAATATATCTATGATAAATTTACCCTAAACTAATTTTTAACCACCAAAAACCCTAAATTAGTACACTTTTGACAAATTTATCTCAAACTGGTATACTTGTAAAAAATTTACCCTCTATTAGTTTTAATTAAATTTTTCGATCAAATAGCTAGGTTGGATGACACATGACAATTAATTGATATATTAGTTTAGGATTTTACTCTGTTTGTTATAATTATACTATTTTTGTGATTTTTTGTGATATTAATCCAATTTAATAGATTGTATATTTATCACAAATATATTAGTTTGGGATTTTTGGCAGTTAAACAAATTAATTCGAGGTAAATTTGTTAAAAGTGTATCAATTTGGGGCTTTTTAATGTATTAATCTTTTTTTTTTAGGATTTTGTTTTTGTGAATTTCGAGTGCATGTGATATCTCAATAATGAGAATGGCACGTGATGGGGAGCTCAATCAATGGCAAAGTTGCAGCCTTTTCAGGAATATTTTTTTCAATATTCTTTTCAGGAATATTGAGGTAGACATAAAGTTGACAAGAATTAGAAAAAGGGAGATGAAGGTTTTATTTGGTTGGGACCTCACTTGGTTGTCGGAGAAGTAATATCCCTGGACCCAACCCCACCCCAAGATTATTTTCCCTCCTGTACATAAATTTCAGTAGTTGGCAATTTCTATTTATCCAAGTTTAGGGTCTGATAATCTGTCTTAAACCTGCTATCAATGACGCATCACATCAATTGAGCCATCATAGGTTTAGATACAGCACTAATGTGCACTAATGTTAACCACCATATTTCTCATATGCTAATTACAGTACATACAAATCATGATCCCCCTATGATGTCTCCCCTCCACAATCAATAAGCGATAATTATAATAATCAAAGTAATGATTAGATAATATATTTGGAAAAATGGAAATTCTTCCATGGTCATTCTGATTATGCCAATTTATGCCATGGAAATTGCATCCCAAGGCACGGCATTAATAAAATTTTCTAAAATTGCAACACACAAAAAACTTTTTTTTCCTTCTCCTGGACCCTTTTCTTTAATTAGTCA
Organism: Eucalyptus coolabah; assembly: GCA_014182585.1. Lineage (NCBI taxonomy): Eukaryota > Viridiplantae > Streptophyta > Magnoliopsida > Myrtales > Myrtaceae > Eucalyptus > Eucalyptus coolabah. Next base: position 54,515,796 of record CM024621.1, read on the forward strand.
ATGCCTAGGTAGACCGACACGCGACACGGACACGCGACACGACACGACACATCGACACGTCATTTCTTAAAAATAGAGAATTTCGACACGTTCCAACACGTTATATATTAAATAAATATTTTTATTTTTAATTAATTTAATTCAAATTCATAAACAAATAAATAAATAACTTACAATAAATTTACACTAATAATATTAATATCTAGTGCTTTTATTTTTCAAAACAACTTTTTAACCCATTGTTTTATTTATTTTTTAGCATTACCATGTGTTAATAAAATTATTCAACGTTGGTTACCAAAAAAAAAAAAAAAAATTATTTAACGTTTACTATTTTTTTATGGATCCCACCCATTTATTTCAGCTTCCCTTTTCTTCCCCCACCCCACCCACCGCCTGCGCCTCTGTCACTTCCCAAATCACGCTGCACGAGGTACGTTGCACAGGCTTCCTTTCTTCCAAAAGCCAGAAGCCGTCGACGCGTCTCTCTCCTTGCTCTTCTTCCTAAAACAAAAACCCTAGCAATCGCTTTCTTTCTCCTCTCTCTTGCTGCTGCCTCGCCTCCATTGCGCCCTTAGCCATCGTAGCCTCGCGTCCAGCCCTCCATCGCGGTGTTGCGGTTTTCCATCTAGGCGTTGCAGTCGGCGGTTGCAGCCCTCCCTCGCCGTCGCTCGCAGTGTCGCCTCGGCTCTCTCACCGTCGCTTGCAGCATTGTCTCGACTCCCTCACCCTTGCCTCCGCCCTCCATCACCTTCTTCCCTTCCCACCTGCAGATCCGCCCACAAACCTCCGGACACGCTCCGACGCGCGTGTCGGAAAGAGTTGACCACGTGTCGAAAACTCCGACACGTGTTGACCGCGTGTCCGAGCGTGTCCGAGCGTGTCCGACACGACACGGAGGCCCTCCGAACGTGTCCGTGCTTCCTTGTTTGTCGGATTATGAAAAATTTCTCTCGAATTTCAAATGACTTATATAAATATGCACGTGTGGATATGAAATTCGAGATGCTCAATACACTAAATGAAGATACAGTTAACAACATTTTCCTCACAAAATGTTTTCGTCGTTTGTTCTTTGCTAGTCGAGGGAGAGAGAGCGATGCAAATCATAAGACGTAAGAGTCTAAGAACAATTCATCCCATCAAAGCGCGCTAACACAAAACAAACATCTAAAGCCATGGATTTCGAAGATCATACACTTCTGGAGAGACGAAAATCTCGCAGACAGAACAAGCACAGAGCTCTGTGCATAACCCGCCCGCGAGCGAGCCATAGAGCCGAGGGATTTCCGCACTACTCCTTCTTCCTCGAGTCCTTGAGCTGCCCCCTCTTCCTAATGCCGAGGCAAAATCCCAGCCGCCATGAATCGATCGCCGACTCCGGTAACAAGCTAGCAACGCCCCAGAGGAGGGAATGGGGCCAGTAGGGGGTGCATCGAGGTTCATAGCCAATCGACCCCAGAGCTGCCCGAGCATAGCCTTCTGGCGATGGCACAAAGAAAGAAGAGCGCTTGATTGACGCCATCTTAGTGGCCACGTACAGTGGAACCTGCACGCGAAAGTAGAGGATGGGAATTATAGAGCATGGCAGAATCCAGCACACGAGCAGCACATAACTGAGAGTTCGAATCTGACAAGACGAACTTTCAAAGACACCAGTGATGACCTCTAAAATTTGTCGAAAGAGTTCCAACGACCTGCCCCTCAGAGTCAGATGTGTTCAAACAGATAAAGAATGGAATGTGACTCCTAACTATTGATGTTAATGCTTCTTAACAACGTGACACTTCTAATAATTCCAGCAAACCATCGTCCATTCTTAGGTTTTCTCTTCAATGACATGTAGAGTCGCTCGTGGATTACCCAGGTGTGTCCAACAGTTTATAGATTTAAACCATGTGCAACAATTCAAGTCTACTTTAAGACATCCACAAATTTATCAGCAATCTTAATACATGTCGACCACAGAGAGGTTTCAACGTGCCACAACACGGCTCCATCACAAGTATGATTTCGTAATCAAGTAAAACCTATGAGCTTGTCAGATTCCTAGAGAGTTTAACAGCAATGGAGACAACTAGGACAGATTTCCCATCATTAAGCTATGCAGTTCAACCAAAAGAAGCATTGGAAGATTGAAAAGCTTTAACAAGGTAGTGGTCCCTGTAGTCATCACATGCTCAACAGAACCCAATGCAATAAATCCAGTTCAAAAGGCACATCATTTACCATAACACTGTCAAGCTACAGTGCTAATTTGTTGACACTCTGTACAGACAGCCAATATGTGCTTTAAACAAACAAAGGTCATAACCAAAGCAAAAGTAAACACTTCCTCTACATAATTGCAAGGCCAAACAAATGGGGTGGATGCTGAATTAAGAAAGTGGGTGCGGGATTTCAGCATAAAGCTAAAAGTTCGGACAAATCAGCATGTCTAAAGAGACTTATTGATCATGGCAATCCTACCAGATCTCAGCAATAGCATCTTTTAATTATCTTCTGATGCTAAGCCTATAGCATCCTATTTAGTTGAGTCCCTGAATAACATCATCACGGACCTATATCAGCCTTCTGGATGGCCACCTACTCATCATGCATTAATTAAGTAAATGAGAACACAATGGCAGCATCAAAAGGCAATTCCTCAAAAAAGGTAGTTTACATGTTTATTGAACACAATGGCAATTCCTCAAAAAAGGTAGTTTACATGTTTATTTAGTTGAGTCCCTGAATAACATCATCACGGACCTATATCAGCCTTCTGGATGGCCACCTACTCATCATGCATTAATTAAGTAAATGAGAACACAATGGCAGCATCAAAAGGCAATTCCTCAAAAAAGGTAGTTTACATGTTTATTGAACATATTCATAAAGGCATGAACAAACTACAAAAGACACCTAATTCAATCCATGCATTCACAGATATTAGTCGAGAGAATATCTCAGAATCACCAACTAACCCTTTTCTTTTTTATAGATCTAGAAAGAAGAGAAAGACCACAAAAAAAAGGAAGGAAAAAAAAAAAACAATCATGCAAGTGGAATAGGATTGACGAGAAGATCATGGACAGAAATCCTCAATGAAGACACATTAAGCAAGCAGAACTTGTTAAAAACATCAGTAATCATACCTGACACTGCACATCGATGCCACTCTTCTTATATTCAACGTAGAGACACCTGGAGAACTGATCGATGTACCTGAAGTTGAACATAAAACGAAGAAAAACTCCCATCTCAGCATCAGAAGAGAACCCCTTGCATGCAACTCTATCAATTTTTTCTATCGTTTATCCGCCATTACGGACTAATTACTATTCCAATCAAAACAAAGCATCAGAGATGAACACTTACGCCTTCGTGGCGGCATAAACAGAGTAGAGTGGATCCGAGGGGATCACAATCGCAGCCCCCGATCCAATATTGACAATAGCTCCCTTCTTCCTCTTGATCATCCCAGCCAAAACAGCCTGGGTGACCTTGGTGGTCCCTTCCACATTGACCTTAATCAAGTTTTTCAGCAGCTCCTCGTCCAACTCATGGAAGAACCTCGCATACGGATATGACACGCCGACATTGTTGATCAGCACCCCCACGTCCAACCCCTCGATCGTCTCGCTGATCCTCCGGACGCCCGCGTCGATGTCCCCGGCGAAATCGACGACCACCGTCTTGATCTGCACCTTCCCGTACTTGGCCAGGATCGCGTCGGAGACTTCCTTCAGCTTATCGGGGTTCCGGCCGACGAGGACCAGATTAATGCCCTTCCGGGCAATCTGGAAAGCGAATCCCTTGCCAATGCCGTCAGTGGGCCCGGTGATGAGCGCCCACGAGCCGTACTTCTTCAGATTCTTGGCGGGCCTGAGAAAACTGACGTAGACCCACTTGAGGACAGCGAGCGAGAACTTGAGAACCGAGACTGAACCGAGGGCGAAGAGGAAGATGACCCATGAAGGCTGGTTCTTGAGCTTATCCAAGAAACAGAGCTCCATCTCGGCGAAGCTCCAGAGCACGAGGGAGCGGATCTAGGGGCTAATGGAGAAAACTAAGATGTGGGTTTCGTCTGGAAGGGGATTTATAGGCGGACTGCGGAGGATTCTTCAACTTTTTTGGTGATGTTGGTTAAGGTTGGACGGAGGGAGGACGAGGGCGAGAAAACAGAGGAAGGTGTTAGGGTTAGGCAACCGAGGACGGAGCAGGGTGTGTTGGAGACGGATGGGGAGCGATTGAATTGAATGCCGAAAGAGAGAGAGAAGAGAGTGAGAAGTTGGGTGAAGTGGATGAGCTGCCAACCGATGCAATTAAGACTCCTTGCACGTCTGATCAACAATGACGCTGGGCGACAGGGAGAACCCTCCATCGATGCACATGCAACGAGTAAATCTCACCTTTGCCAATTGTCAGGGTCGTCGAATCATATGCGATTCCGTTTGACGAGGTGTTGGTTTTTTTTTTTTTTTCCTTTCGACTTGTTGGGTCGGGTTTTGCCCAGGGTTTTGTATAGATTGGGATGGCTGTAAAATCCGACCGCTGTACTTGCTCAAAAAAAAAAAAAAAAATCCGACCGCTGTAGAAGCTGAGATGCAAAGAGGGATAAGGCGAGGGAGGCTCTTCTCACCGGCCCATCAATTGCAGCAATGACGATAGGCATTTCATTGTCCAAGTGCGACTTTTGTGCCTATTGTCTTGGTTAATTAAAGTGGGTACATTTTTTTTTTTTTTTTTTGGTGACCGAGGAGCTCCGAACGCGCTCGCGAGGAAACCTGAGAGCGCCCACCGCCGACCGTGACCGCGCGGGTAAAGACGCGCGTTATGACAAGACGCTTCCACGGAAGTTCGAACCCTTCCCCCTCGTCTTGGTTAATTGCAAAGTGGGTACATTTGTCATGTGCTACTCATGAAATGTCATGTCGCGAAAGCCATTTTTTTTCTTTTTTGAGACAACCGTCATTTTTTCGAAGACGACAGAAGGCCCTTTGGTTGCTTTTGGGAAATGCATTCGTAAAATGCAAATATACAAATAATGTTTGGTAAAATTTACATTGAGAAAACTTTGACCAAAATTTTTACAAAAAAAAAAAAAACTTTGACCAAAATACCGTTTGGTAAAATTTGCATTTGTAAATAACTTTTATTAAATTAAAAAAAAATTGTATTTTTTTGGAGTCGGCCCTTAGGATTTGCTAGATCTGGCGCAGGATGGCCGGATCTAGCCGCCCGGGTTGCGTGACTTCAGGCGACCGTCGCCTGGGGTGGTGCGACCCCGACGATCGTTTGCATGGGTCGCGCGACCCAGTCGTCGCCTAAGGTTCAATGACGGTCGCCGAGGTCAAGCAACCCTTAGGCGACGGTCGCCGGCGCGCGTGACCCCTTGGCCGGCGGTCATCGACCTCTGATCGGCTTCGTCGTGCGTTTTGGAGAAGATGAACAATAACTTGAACTTGCATTCCGAAAATGCAAATTCCCAAAGGACCTCTAGACATGCTTTGGATTAAGGCTGCGCATGACAACGTTTCTAATCCCAGGAAAGAGTTTTTTTTTTTTTTTTTTTTTTCAAAAATAGTTCTTTTTATTTCTCGCTCAAGGGAACAATTTCGAAAAAAAACCCGTTTGGTACGACACAAAATTTCTACTCTTGGAATAGAAAAAGAATAGAAATGCATTTGGTAACGCAACAATTTCTTTTTGTATTTATTCATTTTTTGTTCTTACTAATGGATCGCCGCCGTCGCTCGCCCGCCCGCCCATCGTCGCCATCGCACAACCGCCAGTGGATCGCACAACCGCCGTGTGATGTCGGCAGCCGGCGGTTGTGCGTGGTGATGGCTGGTGGGGGGCGGGCGGTGGCGGGCGGTGACTGGTAGTCGTGCAATGGCGGCGGCGGTAGGCGGTGGCTCCGAGCGATTGATAGTGGTCGCGGCAAGAAAAGGAAATAAAAGAAAAATAAAAAGAAAATCAGCTTATTTATAGAAATTGTTTTTCGGGGAACAAAAGGCAACTTTTTTGCTTCTCAAAACTATTCCCGAGAACAAAAATTAGAGAACTTGTTCTCGGGAACAAATGTTTTACCAAACAGGTTTATGTTCTTTTTTGTTAGGAAAAAAAGTAAAGTGGGAAAAACAAGAGCGTTACCATGCGCTACCTAAGGGTCTTAGAGTTCTTTGGAGATGCAATTACATCTTACCAAAATCGCCCAAAAAATCGAACTAAACACATTTGTACTTGGACAAGGGACTTTAGATTCCCAAAGCCCATTCCCAAAATTGAACCAAATAGGGCTAGAGCCGAGATATGAATGACACAATTTCATACACAGCCTTTTATGTTGAAAAATTTGAAAATGAAAGTAATGTTTTGTCATTTAATATAAATAATGCTTTCGAGTAAAGTTTGTATTTTCATATATTCTTGTCAATTGTTTTTTTTTTTTTTTTGGGGAAGCCCTATTCTCACTTGAGATTTGGGCTGAAGTGAAGACCAAAAGGAAAGAATTACGGTTGGAGAAGATTGTCAGGGACTGCCCTCCCTTTCTGCCGTGAAGATACAGTTGGAGAAAATTGTCAGGGACAAGGCTTTGTCTTTTCACTGGATTTCTCCCAGCACCACAAATCGTAGATCATTGCATTGCTGGTCAATAAACCCTTCCTTTTGTTGGAATGATCCACGTATTGGTTAGTAGACCTTTTCGAGTAGGGGGTTCTCTCATTTTTGTTCCGGTCAAAGGTCCTCCTTGGTTTGTGCAACTGAATAAGGTGTTAGTTTGAATTTTTGTAAGCTTCTCTAGTATAGTTGGCAAGCCGTCCTACCATTCCTACATTTGTATTCATCTCCCTATACTTGTGTAGTTGTTGAGATTTGGTATACACATATACACATATACATATGTATATATGTATATATGTATATGTGTATATATATATATATATATCTCTCTTACCTTTATCAAAAAAAGAAGAAGAAGAGAGAATTACGAAAAATTTCCCATGCTTATTTTTATTAAACATTGTTTTCCCATGCTTTTTTAGTCCAAACAAAAATGGAGAGAAAAATCTTCTTCCATCTCAACTTTCATTCATCCAAATGATCTCTCTCCACAAAATATATATATGCACACACACACATGATTACATAAAATGAGTTGTGTTGGAGGCTTATCTTGATCTATTCTGGTTTTTTTTTTTTTTTTTTTTTTGGAGGAACCACCTCAGTGCCAGAATGCGTAAACCCGAGTGCGCTTAAGCGAGAGGACCCACCATCTCCGTGAAGACACTTAAGACGCCAAGTAACTCCGCCAGCCCCTTTGCGTTGCAAGGACTTCGAACCTCTCCCTTCCCTCGCAGAGGATCACTGAAGCTTACTCAGCGGAGCCACCACGGCCGGTGGTTGACCTATTCTGTGTTGAAAGTGAGCATTGGCTCCAAAAACTATCTAAACGTGGTGGGTCCCGGTTGAGGACTCAAACCCCTTACGCTGGGGATAATATGTCCACTCTCATACGTTGAGTAGAGACCACTTTATTTTTGTAAATTGATAACAAGTATTTAAATTGTTAACGAACCAAACAAACTTGATTTTGGGTTGAACCGAGAGTCAGCCTGTTCGATTTCAGGAGTTCCAAGGCTAGCCGGCTTAGTTCCCAATCCCAATTTTTTGAAATCAAGACTTACGGGTTCTTTTCCCAGTTCTAGCCTTGAAACTGGCCCACGCCAAAACCGATCATCTATGTGTTCAATCTCTCCGTTCTAAAATAACCACTCTCCTTAAGACCATCCATATAATGTTCTTAACAAAAGAAAAACTTCTTTACTTTCAAAGACAGATAAAGATAAACTATCTTCTCAAATAAAGTCTTTTCGTCCCCCTACCATTCTCACCCTCTTAATGAACCTGAATTGTCTCTGCTGAAGTTTCTGCTAGTGTCAGCAGTCAGCACCATCCCATTACCTTTTCATCCTGCTATGTTTTTAGGCCCCGAGAAACACCAAGTCGTTACAAGCAACAAGTTATACAAAGAGCAACTCTACAGTCCCTAGCAAAGCACCCACCACGTGCACTATCCTTCATCACAATTTAAGCAGACACAAGAGTGTATATGCAGAAAGCACGAGTAGAGATAGTTTCCGTGTGATCCTAATGCACTTTCACAACTATGGCAGCATCATTGAGCTGCTTCACACCAACACAGACATTTGAGGATACAAATGGAGTTCATACCAGACATTGAATGCAGTTCAGAAGCAGAAGCATTCCAGAAAGAGTACAACCGGGCAATTCAGATTACCTCTTCATGCAAAATCGATCACCACAACACTTTAAGACGAGTGCATAATGCCCCTGGCACTGAAGGTATGCCCTCCAGAGACAAGACAATGATGCTTCTGCTCCAACACAACCGGAACTTCCTTAGAAATGGATATGGAGTATGCCATGATCGAAAAGTTGACATGCAGGCCAAGGTATGTGATCGTGCACAACTGAACAGAGAGAGATGTAGAATTGAATCATATACCAAGAAAGATAGCCCTACAGCATTCGGTTGATGAGTTGTTTTTATTTCTTTATCAAGAGAGGGATGCAACTTTTTGTCAAGGTGATCAGATTATCGTTGCATTGCCTTCTAATACTTCCAACTAACTTCTGCTTTATATATCCAAAAGACATAGAACAAGATGCACGTGATGCACTCTGGACATATTTGCAAGCTAGAAGGTTTCCACGATCAATATTCCCAGGTGATATAAGGGACAGGAAGCGATGCCATTCCCAGAATTAAATCTCAAAATCACCTCCAAATATTTCCATAAATATGCTCTACTGATTATCATTATCTGACACCAATCTGTACAAGTGCCTCCTCACCAAAACATATAATTTAAAGAAGAAAGGAAAAAGCTGTATAGAGAAAACTAATGCTAATCAATCATCACTCTGAGACAAATGACTACGTATAGCAGTTGCCTACAGCATGCTTGTACTGAATCCTTTCTTATTCTTGGCTAACCTCAGCCTTTGCAAGAGGTCCGATTCAACCGCAGCAAAACCACTTCCTCTGCGTTCAAATCCAGAATTGCAGGTGTCAACAAATTCGGCGTCTAAGGGGTTAACTTAAATGGGGCAAAGAGAAATAACAATTTGAGACAATACCTTAATGGAGTACTTGCGTTTATCGTTTTCCTTACAGGAACCACTGTACTTGCTCTGTGAAGTCACACTCTCAGCTTGTCCTCCACCCTTCTTCTCCTCTCTAGCCTTGTTGAATATGACAGTGAATCCTTCGGCTGAGGCCGGATCATTCACGTCCCATTCCCCAAATTTTGGCAATGGCCGTCCCTCCTCCTGCTGCACATGACACAGAGAAAGTCAACACTCCGCCTTTGCACATTACAAGAACTCATCAGGGGTTTGTGGGAAAAAAAGAAACAGCTTTTTCGACAAAAGAGCATATTGAGGAAAATGTCTGCACTGTTTACAAGAAAATGAACCCAAGAAATGTTCCCACTTCCATAATGCGCTATGGGTATCTGATGAGATCGTTATATATTTTAAATATCCGCGATTCCATCATGTGCATCAAAACATCAGAATTCAGCTGAATCGAATAAATAACTCCATACATTTAAAACCCTGATCTTTCCGGTGCCTCCAACACAAGTCGCAAGTGCTTAAAGCTTACCCAGACAAGAGAAAGGCATGGTTAAACACACGGACACAGGCATTATCACTCTGAACTTAGAAGAAATCGAAGAAATTGCAGAACCCAAATCGTAAAACGAGCCGCGTTGCGAAACCCAATTTGCAATCCCAGCATCGACGAACCTATCCGCCCCCATCAACACTCGAAAACCCCGAGAACACACACGAGAATCGAAGAAACTGCACAACCCAATTCGTTTCGGATCAAATGGCGACGCGGGTACGGATAAAAAGAGAATCTTCGTACCGCAGACATGGCTGGAGATTCCTAGGCGAATCGAGTACAGCACGGAAAAAGGACGCGAATGTGTACGGAATCGAATCGATCGACATGATCGGAAGGAGGGCACGGGGAGTCGATATAAAGGCGAAAGCGGAGGGAGATTTCGCGTTCCCCACGACCTGTACTCGTCTCCTACGCGGGGAAGGCTGGGAGCTCGCCCTCGCTTTTTCGGTTTCATCGTTTTCGTCAAAAATGGAAAACAGACAAAACGAAGGAGGGACGTTCACGAATGGGTTTTGCGGAAAACTAGAAAGTAGAAACGATCCACGCGGTGATGGCACGATGAAATAAAGATAATCTTTTTTTTTTTTTTTATGGTGGAAATAAACGTAATCTAATGAAGTGGTCCCTTGAATTAGAATCCATTTTAGTTTCGTTTCGTTAAGATTTACAGATGATTTAAAGAAGTAGGTGGGTTGGGGTTTTATTTTTGCATGTTGCGGAAAAGGATATCCTCAAATAAATTCACATACATGGATATGTAGCACGTGAAAATTATCTTTTCTGTAAATTAATAACTGGACACTTCACATGTTATACCCCGATTATTACTATGTGGGAAATGAAATCTAACGATACCCATCATTAGGTGTTTTAGGATGCTGGGCGGATCTACTTAAGAAAGTCATTTTAAATCGTTAAATTATTATAGAATCTTAGTGAAAACTAAAGTAGAAAAGTTTAAGGGCGCATTTATTTCATGAAAAATGAATGAATTAAAATAAATTCACCTAAAAATGATTATTTATATTATTTAGAAACAATATTTTATTATCCAACAAAATATTTAGATACAAATTTTTATCAGTGATGAAAATATTTTATTTATATTTATTAACTATTTCAAGCAATACAAGTAATCAATTTTAGAAGAATATTTTACAAATCATTTAATTTTCACCAACAAATGGAGCCAAGATTAAAATTAACAAGGCATGGGTAAAATTGCAAAAGTCACCCAGCCATCTTCATTTCATATTCTTCCCTCCATTTGGGGTTAAAAATATACTGACTGTTAATTAAGTCACTTGAGAAATCGAGCATCATATAAGCTCTTCTATGGGTTTGCTCCAAATACGACAGATCGTTTCCCTCCGAAATTCGAGATGAAAAAGACAATATTTTTGAAAATTTATGAACAAGTACGGATTATTTCTCATGATAATATTTGTATGTTGCTAAATAAAGATCAAAGAACAGCTAAAAAGCTTGAGAAAAAATTTAAAATAAAATAAAAGTCAATCCAAACGAGTTAATTAAATGAAAGACGAAGCTAGTCTCAAAATGCTATGCGATATCAAGTAGTTTTGTTCCAAAGATTCTTGGGAAAAGTAATGCAACTCCGGACAGGAAGCCAGACTGTCCTTGCTCGAGACAATCCCTCTTTTATTTTCATTCAAGGAATGTTTGTAGCAGGGACGAAAAATAACTGACTCTTCTCTCTGTCTGCCAATTGCAATTGCATTTGAATGAATCAAGGTGATTCAGTTTGAGGAACAAAAAAGTGACCGAAGAACAAGTGCGTAATTCTGTATAATGGTGTTAACATTATGGGCATGAATCTAAAGTACAAGAGTGGTGTCTAGAAACAGCAAGACAACCAAACTGATACAAATTTGCCAATAGCGAAGCATATATCCAGGCTCTTGGCCATCTCTCGTAGATATTCTACACTGTTCACTTGGACATCGTGATAACTGCCAGGATGTATCTTACTGCAGCGACTCTGACTTTGAGTAGCGCCATGTCATCCCTCCAACCAGATTGTTCAATGAATGAGAAAGCATCGGCACGACAATGCTCGAAGAGACCATGGTTGCAGAACCGTACATCAGTCCGACAAAGGTTGCCCTAAAACAAGTTGAAAAGCCAAACGTAAGCATATAGCCATGGGAAAGGACATTGTTCAAATCACACATACCAAATTGCAAAGGAAAACTTTCGTCCACTGCCCAAATGTAATATCCCGAATAAGGCGGCAACAAGCAGGACACTGGTCCAGTTGTTTCCAGTCAGTGGGAGCAGTGTTCCACGGAAAAGAAGTTCCTGGACAGACAAATTTCAAATACAACAATAAGCATGAAGCATGATTACTAATTCAATAGACTGAAGGACAAATAGATAACTAAGACACACGATCTGTGCAGCACCTCACTGATTCCAGGGAGAAATGAAACTACCAAATAATCCACAGGTTCAAATAAGAATGCACATTCAGGTTATATTGACTAAAGAGGTTAAGAACCAGCACATTCAAGGAGAGATTATATTGACTAAAGGGGTTGCACAGCTTAGACCACTAGTTTGCAAGTACTCATGATATGTGACCCGAGGTTGAAAAGAAAAGCAGCAGTCCAAAGAACAATAGGCCACAAAAATACCCCTCCAACTATTTATTTATATCTCTTTTTTCCTGAAAGTAACAATTTGTGCATCAAGAAAGCCAATCATTCATGCATGTAAAGACCACCACATAGAGGAGGTGAAGTGCATACTACCTGCTGATTCGCTGCTTCACTAGACTCTGCAAAGTCTGGCCAAGTCCTCAGTAGTAAGTACCGACAAGATGATATCAGAATAACCAGTCCTGTAACCAACTCAAGATGCCATGTCTCAAAACCAACTGTAAGCAAGGGGAAAGAATGATTCTCTTAAACACGTTTTATTTATCAAGCCCAGTCGTCATCAAGAGTAAGTGGCCAGACGCAATGGCAAGTCTAAAGTTTAATAAGGAGTCTATGGACTCTTAAATTGTCCAGTTCAGAAACAACAATTGGGACAGATATCTTCATTATTCAGATTAAAGGGGGAAAAAGAATGCATTTAGGATATGTAGCATCTAGGCTAACAAGAAATGTAATGGTGAACTTTCAACTAGTATCAAATGGCTATTGTAAAATAAAAAACCAATTCAATTGCCACACTGTTATCCACGCTTCTGTAAAAGAAGCCATTAAAGAAAAAGGGGCAATTTGATTATGTATGTTATTAACATAATACAAGAAAAAGCTGTCAATGCAACATGTAGGATCAAACTCACTTAAATTATGCACAACCCAGTTGTCTACCCTTTTTACTGGATGTCAGTCTGGAAGTATGGTTTAGAAAAAGTATTAGACAAAAGAGAACTATAATCGAATTTCTGGCATCATTGTCTTATACGAAATAGCCATACACCCAGCCAACCATATATAAATAACTTTTGGAAATTGATTTATGTTATTGAGAAGGGGTCATTCATATGGTTCTCATCAGTTCAGCTCTCCTTATTTTAAGTATGTTATCCCAGCATTAATACACTGGAAAGATTTCAAAAATGTATCACCCAGCAACCACCACCATTTTTAGTTGCGCAAATCCATACATGATATTTCCTTTGTACAGTCAATCACTGGCAATCCTTCCATGAAGGCAATGTGAGATGCCTGCAAAGTTTGGGTTGAGATTTAGAATCTGACAGGCGTAAAGTGGAAAGACAAATAGCTAAAATTCATACCAGTAAGGATAAAATATTACCACTTAAAGAAGGAAATTCAGTAAGAAATGTAAAGATAAGAAAAGCATATCACAATTTGTTGGCATCATGATGAAAATGGTCCTTTTATAACATCCAATGTGACCTTTGGACATTATCCCGACACTAGAATATAAATTCACAATAAGCAAACAATATGATGACCAAGCCAGTGATCCTGAAAGCAAGGACCCACCTCTCTAATTATAGCACCAAGAGCAACCATTAAGCCAGAAGTGACCATACACGCCTGAAGGACAGTACTTCTGGAGGAAATGGATGTGGTAGAATTCATAGAAGAACTGTTGGAGGAAGCGTCAATACTCGGAGCATTTTCAACTGTTGAAGAAGATCTATCAGTCACATTTGTATTGGATGAACTCTGGTCAACTTTCAGATCAAGATCAACACTTTTCTGCAGTCTTCTATGTCTTGATCTCTTCACTGAGCATTGAACTGAAGCACGACTCATGCTTACTCTACATGCCTGCAGAAGGAAGCAGAATCATGTTAGTTAAAAAAATCAAAACCACACGTGTTTATGACTTCATGGATATAAAGGGAAATTCGAGAATCTTACCCTGCAACAGGTGGCATGAAAATGCTTTGTTGCATCATTGAGGCCAATAAACTCCTCACCTAATTGAAGATGCACCATACAATCAAAAGGCAGCCCCTTGTAAAGCATACGGTGTCAGCAGACCACAGAAAACATAAATACGGATTCAGAGCCAAGTCCACATCTTACTAAATGTAAGGCCTGAATACTAGTTAATATTCAGATAGAACAGTCAGCATGCCCAGTAAAGTTGTATTCAACAGTGTTAGCTTAAAGTCTGCATTGTGAAGCAGGCTGAATTCTCGAGGTAAAACAATGAATGAAGTCTAATAGCTAAAGCTCTCATTACAAAAGAGAGCAGTCACATGAGATCAGAACCTTCAATAATCAAAACAATGAGACAGTCCCTAATGCCAGAAAGTTACCCACAATCAATCAACTTCCACAACATAACAACAAACTCCGGTGAAGACATACCGGTATCGCTGCCAAAGGATACGTTCCATATCAACTTTCACAACCGGTAATCAAATTCCGAGCAAAAATCATCACTTTCTTTTTGTCGACTCCCGCGAACAAGTAAGCAGTCACCGATCATACCAAAACAGGGTATCCAAAAACTCCATCCTGACAATTAAATCGCCGAACCCAGAAAAAACAAGAGACAAGACTCCGAGCTATTCATATCTTGGTTCGCATCCACAAAATCGAAACCAAATGCTTCGAACTAAAGAAAATGCAACCACGTGCCAAACAAACTGACCCTTGAAGACTGAAGCACCGATGAAGCGAGTCGGAGAGGTACCGCCAGCTTGAGCCCAGCAAGCATCGAGGGTGAGCAGAGGCATGGCCGACGAATGACGACAGCCTTCGAAGCGTCAGGCCGTGGCAACCTTCGAACTAGAGAAAGCAAAAAATACACGGGGGCTTCGAGACAGAATCTGCCGAGCTTCGATCTAGGCCGTACGCATTTTTCTTTTTTCTTTTGCGGCTGTCGGAGCTTCGATTTTTGCTTGGATCTTCAGAAGATTTATTATGTCGCAACACATATCTTTCTGTTCGGCCGAAATTAGAAGATTTTTGAGTTTGGCTATTGTAGTGTATATAGGCCTTAATTTCTACTTATGGATTGAAATTCGACTCCATGTGTCAGTATTAACATGCTTTGAAGACTTTGGTTTATAAAAAAATAAAGTAAGAATTAAATTATAAGAGCCAAAATAGTAACAGATAAAATACTCCAGATATGGCATGTGACATGTTTGGGACGGTGGAAGAAATTACACACTAGCGGTGATACATATCATACCTAAAAGGCCTCCGCAATTACTTTGCGACTTTTTCACACAATCAGGATGATCTTCCTTTAGACGATCCATGTCCGTTATCACTGATTTGAACAGCCGATCAATTTTTCCAATAATGACTACCCAAGTGAACAATGATGTGCGAGGATTGCGTAACGAACAGATTACCCAATGGGTCCGAGGTCTTAATTTCATTAGGATGGACCAATTCAGATGTGTGTATAAGCTTATCTTTAACAGAATATATAAGGTAAAACATATATACCCACATAGCTGGTGAAATGTTCTTTTCATGAGGATTCGGTGTATGACCTAATGTCAAGGGAGGAAAAAAAAATGAGAGATGATGAACCTCACACCAAGTAAGCCGCTCAGCAAGAAAACTCCTAGCCATTTCCTAGCATATGCTTAGTACTTTACTGCTGTGACTGCTCTCTTACCTCTCCAATGTAGTATTCAAACCTGACTGTTTCCCTTTACAAAATTTTGTTGGAATCGTTATACAGAGTTGTAAGACAAATTTCAAAAGCTCTCTACACTATCCATATTGGATCATCGGTATGCAAGCTTCAAGAGTCGTCCGGCCAATTTCCAGAAAGTATTTGCTCGTTCATCATCATCTGGCAGATGGGACTATGCAGCCATTTGATAACTCGGGGCTTTCGATTTCGAGAAAGCTCGTCAGCAATGTCTTGCGAGAGGATTGAGCCCTCGAACTGCTAGGAGAGTGTTTCAGGCGGCTCTCTGCGTCTTTCTCAATCTTGGTAGCATCTTGTATGGCCAATATGATCTCCTGCATCCTAGGGCGGGAGGCTCCATGCTGCTCAACGCATTGGAGAGCTACTTCCGCAACTCTCCACACTGATTCAATCTTGAAGCTCCCTATGAGTATCGGATCGACTATGCTCATCACATCCCCTTTGCGAATCAATGATCTTGCCTGCAAAAGAGTGTAAGCAACATGGAGACGATTGTCCAAACAAACACTGCTCCTAGATGTTCACGTTGGTGTAAGACTGAGAGCACATTGAGAAATAGAATAATTTTCCAATTATATGTCTGAAAGTGCTGTTACAACTCCATCCCTCCCTCCCTCCCTCCCTCTTTTAATCACTGGATTCTGAACATGGTACAGTACATATTACCAATAGATGAGGACAGGCGGAATCAGGCTCTCATCGCTCAAAATCATCAAGTTCATCAATCATTCCACCTAAGTATTCATGATCAATTTTAACACCCATTTCATGTCTTGTCATTAGTGAATTTACGGGTACATCGATAACTCTGCATCCTCTGGATGTGCCTCACGCAGGGTAAGCACAATAATCTTATGTGTCTCAGGAACATACAAAAATTGCCTTTCACTTCACCTTCGAATCACATTTATTGTACGTTAAAGAATGCTCTTCTGACATCAGTTGACTTTTCCTAAAAGCACATATGGTACTTTCTGACTGAAGTACAAGATGCTTCTATTGACCAAAATACGATGCCTTAGCACCTGTCTTGTCTCAACTAAGTTATCTTTCTCTTTATCTTGCGTGACTTATGAATCTTTCATTGGCCTCCAAATCTCTCATTTTGCAGCACGTACTTTTTCTTAGTGTTTTAGGTGAGAATCCAGAAGAAGGTAATCTTAGCAGTCTCAAGAAAACATTGCCCAAAGCTTTTAGCAAGTAAAATAATGGAAGAAGTAAATCTCATACCCAATGGACAATGTTCCAGTCGGAACCATAATCTTCTTCTGGCGACACGGGCTTTCTTCCAGAAATCAGTTCCAAAAGGACAACTCCAAAACTGTACACATCGCTCTTCTCTGTTAATTGTTGATTTCCATAATACCTGTGGGGCAAAATATCAAGCTATCTGATCGTGTCCAGGAGAACAAGAATAACAGACAGATTGTTAGCACATGCTTATGTATGGCTTACTCTGGATCAAGATACCCTACAGTTCCCCGGGCTACACTGGACACATGGGTCAAATCCTCCTCAGCTTGCCTTGAAAGCCCAAAATCCGATACTTTTGCTCTCATGTGCATGTCTAGCAGAATGTTACTTGTCTTCACATCTCGATGAATGATGCCTGGGTTACACCCCGTATGCAAGTAATCAAGACCTGTGTACACCTAATTAGTCTTTTATGCTATTTGCACTTGAAATAATTCCTTGAAAAGCTGCGTTGCATGTGAACAAGAAGATTAGTTTGCAATTTAAACCTTTCGCTGCATCTTCTGCTATACTGAGACGAGTAAGCCAGTCTAGCTCCTTTTGCCTGACAGAATCTGCCACAAAATCAATGATTAACCTGCCTCTTAGCCAACTCTCAGATTTGAGGAAAGCAGGAAAAACAAAAAGAACATTTGATGAGATCAAACCATGTATGTGATCACGCAAGGTTCCATTGTGCATGTACTCGTATACTAAGATGCGTTGGTGCTCTTCTTCACAGTACCCAACTAAAGGAACTAAATTCCTATGATGGATTCTTGACAAGAGTGCAACCTGCAGGCCCAGTACACTGGTTAGTAAATGCTAAGCCATAGTGACCATCTGTCAAATATTCTCACTTCTTGAAAACCTTGTGATACAGTAAGATGGACTTTTGAAAATCCAGTCAAATACTTTCACAATGTCACTCTTCTGCCAAGACTCCTTCGGCCAATGCTGGAGATAAACAAATTCGCAGGCAAGGCTTCTAGCCTAACCAATTACAACAAATGACGGAAGTCTGTGATACAGTTTCTTACTCATGTTGGTCATCCATAACCAACAATGACTACATTCCATGAGCTGTAGGCTCTACACCATGATCATTTGGGAGCACTCTACTGGTCCATTAAATTAATGGGAATGAGATCGGGTTTGAAACCCTATGACTGCAAGTTTACACAACCAGAAAGAGGAAGAGAGAAAAGATCAAATAAGACACAGAAAGCAAGATGATGTTGCCAATTGATGTTCTCAAGCAAATCAACAATGCTCTGTTATTATGTTCTGCACTGGTCATTCTGAAGATGAGCTTCAGCAAGTTTGACACTTAATAGCCTCTTCTACAAGAACCCGACTGCCTGACAGTCAAGATCTCTTTTTCCATGAGAAAAAGAAATTGTACTTTCTGCATGTCCAAGGTTTACACTTTAAACGGCTGGTTTAAACGATGATTCAAGTAAAATTTATGAACCCTTGTTACATTAACCTATGGCACATTAGTTCCTCAACTACATGTATTAATGCTTCCCACAACACATCTAACAAGTGAAAGTTAACTGTGTGTTACGTCTCGAAAGGCTTAAAGTGAAAGTACCTCAGTCACAAATTGCTGGTGCCCATCGTTAGATATCTCAGCCATGATCTTTACAGCCACCTCTTTTCCATCTTTCATTCTCCCATAGTACACTGACCCGAAGCTACCTTTACCTATTTTCTTTGAAAACCTATCGGTAGCTGATTCCAAATCAGAAAGCGCTATATAGTGCGAGCCTTCTTCCCTTAAATGGCCATCTCGAACAATTGAATATGCAGCTGAAGTCTTTGTGCTGGTACGCAATGAACCACCTGAATGGCACAATGCAAATATTTAAGGAACACAAACCCAATCAATATGAAATGCAGCTAAATGAACCTATTGATGTGAACACCTTTGTCATTGCTTTGCTGGTGGGACTTCCTTCTCCGAAGATTATGCAAGAATAGCAGACTGCCTAGAAGCAACAATATCAAAACTGCAAATACTCCAATTGAAGCTCCAAGTATCCACCTGAACTGCATCTTTTTCCTTGAGTGTCCATGCAATCCAATGTTATTCCCATATCTGCAATACCACATGGCCATCAGATAATTTCAGATACTTCAGCATTTTTCATAGCTTCCACTGATGTATAAATAGTGAATAGTATTGCAGATAAGTGAGCAGTCGGCATGAAATGGTGCTCTTTGTATATGATATGTGCTCCAATCACATCTGCAAATCTTTCAAGAGCTTATTCTGGCATTATTATTTAAGTTGAATTGCTGTTTACAAGTTTATAGAAACTCCCATTACTTGTGTCTTTGACGATACTTCAAATTAGTTTTCCATGTATAAGATTAAGCCGATTCGAATTGCTTTTGTCTTTGAGGATATTAATTCTAATATCGCATTGATGCACAGTGTGGACAAAGATTCATGTGCACATAGAGATGCGCCATCTGCCAAACCAAAAGTCGACCACATGCAATGGGATGTAAGAGTTTCTAATCACCTACTTCAGGTTTCTTTTCGCAGATATGAAGTCTTAGCAGCAACCAGCAACCAATTCACACTACATCAAATTGTACATTTTAATTTTGGAAGTGAGCAAGGGAACAGGAAAATTTCAAGCTTTGTACCAAAGAAGTCACCAGCTGAACAATTTTCGTGACAACCACTTGTTGTCAGCACTGGCAAAAGAAGAAGTCTACTCACTTGAATTTAATTTTTGCACTTAACAGTTGGGGAGGAATTTCACCAGTGAAAGAGTTGTTTTCAATATTCCTGTCACATGTAGAATCATACTGTTACAACATGATTCATAGCATCTAGGAAACAAATTGTTACCTAATTTTTCACCTCAACAACTAGAACTTTGTCTCATCTAAACCAAATGTCAATGAACAAATAGTGAAGAGCGGTTAGTTGCCACGTACAGTTCGATTAAATTTGGCAAAGTACCAAGGTAAGGAGGCAAGGGACCTGTCAATTGGTTGTTCTCTAAATGCCTGCAAGTTCACCAAAAAAAAAAGGCAGGAAATGGTTATTTCAGATATAAAAAGAAGCATCACTCAGGTCATATCGTGTACAGAGAATGCACATGAGCTTAAATCTTGAGATCATGAAAAAATAGCTTACACAATCTGTAAGCTGGTGAGGCCGCTCATATCGGGGAGTTTGCCAGAAAATGAATTTCCATCCAGCCATCTGATAAATAGGAAAGAAACTAACTGAACAAAACTGGGTATTCAAAATGAAAAGAAAGATTTTTGCAATTGTTAATGCACTTACAGTTCCGTCAACTGCACCAAATTATTAAGCTCAGAGGGGATCGTGCCCTTTATGCCTCTTCCTGACAGGTGTCTGCTCAACAGGTCAGTCCATTGTATTAGCTATGAAACATTAAAAAACTTTAAAATTGAGAGTACTAGATTTGTTTGTGGATTAGGTCCAAGGAGCAAATGAGTGAGCCTTCTGCGTGCCTGTTCATGCCCGAAAAGGAATAGGCAATTTTATGGAAATAGCTGGACTAATTTGAGAGCAAAGTTAAGCCTGATCTCAGGCCTGGGCCCAGCCATTTGGGCATCTCTATTGAGGTACTGTATAAAGTAGAACAATCTTTAGATTATAAGCTCTAATAGCTCAATATAACACCAGTTGGATCAGCCTTCTCAGCCATGAATTGTCCAGAACTTTGAATATTATCGATATCGTTAGTGCCTCTCATATTCTATAAATAAAACGGTCAATGCACCACTTTATCAAGTTATTGAGTAAAGATATAACCTTTGACTATTTTCCCTCTTCCTCTCTCTTGAAGATCCTAAATACATTGAAAATTCCTATAGTCTGACTAGCACAATCGGTAGGTATTACTTAAGGGACAAGCTCATATAATACCCCACATCACGAGACACACTAAAGTCAGAATACACAGCAGAACCCAATAAAGAGTTGCATAGATGATTAACAACATGAGGAGCTCACATTTTTGTGATCCTTGGTGGCGTCATTGAATTACAAGTCACCCACTCCCAAGCAACCGGAAGGCATGGATCACCTTGCTCTGTGAAAACATTTTCACTGGACATGGAGTGAAGGGCATCAACCACTGTCACTGTTTGTGCCAAACTCTTAATCAGCAAGAGTCACGACACACTAAAGGCTTCAGAAATTATTGAGTAACAAGAACTAATCGACACTATTAAAGATAAAGAACCAGTGAACTCACGATCTAGCACATCCGTCCTTGAAGCAATCTGTGCATATCTGCTAATTTCAATGGCATTCAGTAGTGGTCCTCGGGTAGAATCTGAGGTCTTTTGAAAGGCGAATGACAGAATGAAAGCCAAAGACACGTTCATGTAGCTCGGTTCATAAAGTCGGTAGCTACCATTGGCATTCTCAACAATGTTCACCACAGCATTGTTGTAGTCACCGAAGTCAGGCTCCGTCAATGTGAACTTCCGGGTCTCGTTTGGCCCTAAGTCTTCGATTTCGGCGAAGTATGCATAAGCGCGGGCATTACTTGGAAAATCTTCCAGGTTTAGCCTGTAGGTAAGCAACCCTTTCGTGCCAACGACAGCCGTTTGCATCACTTTGACGGGTGGGTATTCTCTGGTACTAACATCTACATTTTGCGACGTGCTGATTCTCTCTGTACCGGAGGCTACACCAACCAGAAAATTTTGCCTCTTTTCAAGGTCTGAGTCCCAAATTCTATCATAAGGATCATCCGGGTACCTAGAGAAAACTACAAACAAATTAGCCATCGTCATGTTCATCACTATTTACACTTATCAATTGCGAGAATCCAGTGGCAACCAAGATTCGCAAAATTCAAAATTGCTGCTGGCTTCAGCTAAACATCTACCGCAGATAAAAGACAATTTTTTTCGGACAAGAGCCTTTTACCTCAAAGCCTCCGGTGTCAGAGCCCCGAAGTTGACTCTCGCCGCCACCTCCAAGAAGAATTTATCCTCGAAATTAGTGGCGTACATCGAGAGATTCAATGGCCGGAGCTCCAGAGTGGAAATGAACGGAGCCCCAGTCGTCGCACAGCACAGGCACACATCGACCGATTCGGAAGGTGCCCGTATGATCATCTCCTTCACGTAAACTCGGGCTGCGTCGAAGATGGTCACGGTCGTCCACTTGGTCGTGTCCAAGTAGAGCTCGAACTGGGGGTACGTCGCTCCGGTGTCCGGGTTGCCGTACAGGAACGTCGTACGGACGATGTATCTCCTTCTCTCTTCGGTCCGGAGGGTGTAACAGTACTTCTGGCCGTCTATTGGGAAGTCCCTGCGCGTCGAATATTGCACCGAGCTTACGTTGGGATTCTGCACCTTCGAAGACTGGCCATAGCTCATGAGACCCGTGTCCGGGATCCATGCGAGCCCTGTTGTCGGGTCTGTGTGGTTGCTGGATCCTCCGCAGTCTATGCTGACGAACTCTGCATGTGAAAAAAAGGACGAATTGCTTCAGCTTAGCGAGCCAAATGAACGAACTTTCGGTGAACATTCGTTCATGTAACACAAGAACAAGAACGAACTCGAAGATGGAGTTTTTACCAGTAACTTGGCACAGAGCAGACGGTGCGAGCGCCAGAAATATGAGAAAGATTTGGTAGAAGAAACCCATCACGAAACAAGAGAAGCAGGAACTATAAATCGTTTGGTATCGTTGGAGACTCTGCCTAGCTTAGGATTTCTGCCATTGGAAGAATCAAGAAAGCGTGAATTGGTGTGCTCAGTTCGAACTTCGACATCACTGTCCTCCTTTGCTGTTTTTCTCCTTCTTCCACTTTTTAGGCTTTTGCTTTATGGGAGGGATGCGCACTGTAATCTATGCTCTCACTCCTCACATGGTGGTTCCATCTTTAGCTTTTCATTTTGGAATCTCCTTTGCTTTTCCAAGAGAAGACAGCTTTCAAATTCACCTTTTTTTCTCCTCAGCATTGATTGAGGTCGCAATTCCACGGGCCGAAGATCAATATGTTTGGCAGAAAATACTAGGTTTTTTTTTTTTTTTTTTTTACAGTAAGATTACAAAATTCTTGTTCAGACTCTTGTGGAAAAGTAATGAATAGGTTGTACCATACATGACGTGCACAATTTAATGTGATCGTTTTAGATTTCAGATGTGTGTTCAGGATATTTGAGGTGGTGGGGTCTATGTGATCTGACGGTCTGCTACATGCACCCCCACAATTATTTTGAATGCCTCATGCTTTTTGACCATTTCATAACTTAGAAAGTGAGAAGATTCTGCGCGTTTACAAAATAACGTAGTGGGGGCATAATGTCTTTCCTTTAAGGGTGATTAGAGTTAAACCAGACATTAACAATTGGACAACAGCTAAGAAGAAAGATCTCTGAAAGGATTATAACTTCCTATGCAACTTTTTTTCTTAGAAATGTAGTATGTTCAATTTACGATATAACGAATCTTTCTAATAAGGATTTGGGATTGATAAGTTAGTACCTTTCAATGTTTAGCACAAAAGGAGAACATGAGGTTGCAACTCAATACACACAAATGATTTCTCTAATTATATTAATACTGGGGTTGTTTTCAACCAATAAGAGCCTCTTGCACCTCTTATATGAGGCCGGATTTCAAGCTGTGTTCCTTGTTTTTATGTGCTGGAGTCTACAGGCCCTACTTCTCATAATTCCCCTTTGTATCTTTCTCTTCCTCAGGAAGAGCTAATACCCTCTAGCTGCTTTACATTTTGAAAGTTCCGAGGTTCGAATTGAACAAGAATAAAATCTTTTAAGGACTTGCTTAGATTCAATTTCGATGAGAAAGCCCCTAGCCACTATATTTATCAAGTCGTGAAAGTTGCCTCTATCTCATGGATTTAACGTCGAGGGATGGCAATCAACTAACTTACTCGATCATAGGGCAAGTCCCATCATCTTGTGGTAGGGGCATGGAGACTCCCATCCCAAAGGGGTTCTACCCATGTTTTCTTGTAGGTCTTTTTAAAGACCTGTCTAGGTCCGTCGTCTCCGTATTTTATGAACATAAAAATTTGGGGGGCAAAAGAGAAATCCATAGCATAAGAAGTGCAAATGGGTTATTAAAGAAAAAGAAAAAAACAAAGCGTGTGGGGAAAGAGTAACCTGGCCATGCCATGCAAAAGCATGTACTGGAAAAAAGCAAGGGAATTAAATTATTGCTGAGAAAAGTATTACATGATCAGCTTTGCTTTTTGATTGTTCCTAGTTTTCTTTTGCTTTTTAGCTTTCTATTTGGTATTTTTTTACTGGCTGTGTGCTGCTCTTTAAAGGTCCAAGATGAGGCGCCCCACTTGCTAAAGTCCTGTTGAAACGACGTACACAAGATCATATGGTCCCCATTCCATCCGTGTGGCACAGTTTTTTCGGGGTTGGCATTCTTGGACTGATTTGGATTTCAGAACACGAGCAAGCCACTTTCCATAAACCGGGTCAATGAAGTCAGGGAGAAACTTTGGCTCATCACGAGTTGCGATCTACAGCAGACCACCGTCCATAATCCGGGTCGAAGAAGTCTTCCCACGAGACTACCTCATTATATGAAAAACGCATATGCTAATGTATAAATCAAAACAGACCTTGGTCGATGTTAGGGACACTTGAGCATCGGTACGACAACGCGTTGGTCAAGTAGTCTCACCCTTTTACAAATGAAGATTGAAACTTACAATTCATAAAGTCGATTGGTTGGTTTCATTAGTGAATTATGTAGGCATCGAAAGCACCGCAACAACAAACAAGCATATCGAGGCTAATGCGCATATTCATTATCAACCCCACCCATGGCTACTAGAAAAAGGACGATTGCAGTGATTTCAACACGGCCGTTGCTGATAAATTAGTCATATTCATTGTTTATGGTCTACTAGTTTATAATTTGGCCCCTCTGATTTCCACAAACCTCATTTTCACTTCTTCCACCAATCTTTGCATTTCAACGAGCCTCATCAATTCCTGTGACTGTCGCTCGGCGTATATATTTCGGCAATGGAATTATTTCTCTGGCTTGTGGAAAGTGAAGTCAGCTTCTTGACTTTATAGCCAGGTTCGTGCATAATTGGCAGGTGAGACATTCTGTCACTCATTATTATTCCACAATAATGGTCTTATTATTTCCTTCTCTGAAAATTCAGTGATCCATTATAATTTTTAGGCTTAAATTAGCTTGGTTTAGAGTCATAATTTGGAGGCAAATGACAGCCCATATTCTATATTGGGTCGTGTACAAAAAGAAAAGAAAAAGAAAAGGATAAGATCAGAAGAAGATTCATGAGAAAGTGAAGTCATCCCTTTCTTTCCTTCTTAGTCTTGCAAATGTTTAAGCACTAAGCAAACTCTCTCCTTCCCTCTCTCTCTCTCTCTCTCTCTCTCTCTCTCTTCTCCCTTCCTCTTTTTCACAACTTACAATCATCACTTTTCATTTTCTTTAACCAAAATTCTCCCCCAACAGAACCAAAAAGGAGAGTCCCTCCAAAACACCGGAAAGAGGAAGGGAAAGAACCCAAAAAAGGACCAATCTTTTGCATCATCTCATTCTCACGTCTTCCCCCCCGCCTTGTTTGCTGGTATCAAACAATGTGGCAAAAGCAGCCGAGCACCTCCTCCTTCAGAGAATCCATCAAAGCTCTCGAAGCTGATATACAACATGCCAATAGCCTGTGAGTCCTCCTGTTACGATAGTCATGATTTTTGGTTGATAATGTTTATAATGATCTTGTTCTGTAGTAGAGCCCATATAGATGATGAACTGTAGCTCTAAGAGTTTATGAACTGGTTCTGTAACAAATTTCTTGTTTCTCTTTCCGGGGTTTCGTCCATGGAGGTTGTTCTTCTAAATGGGTAGTTAATAGGCACTGTTTCTTGGTAGTTGGTTAGCTTGAGAATTGGCATTTTGTATGTGCAAGAAAATACCCCTGAACGGGAATTGGGGTCAACAAAAAACAGAAAAGTTCTCATGTGAAAAAATTAAACAAAGAGGAAATTAGGCTGCAATACTCAATGTTCTTGATTCTTCATCGTCGTTGTCATTTTCCTTGCACATGGAACACATGCTTCGTAGGATGTGTTGTTGTTCTGTTTTGTTATTGCAATACTTGTGTTTCAGGATTTTGCTCATTCTGTGTTCAAATTTTCGCTATGTCAATCTAATTGCCAGGATTGCTCGCTCAATTTGGCTTCCTTAAACTCTAAAAGCTGATTAATTCTCTCTTTCTTTCCATTTCCCCTAAATTTCTGACATTTTTCGCAGAGAACTTGTTTAGTTCCTGCTATCATTGGCGCTTCAAAGTTTCATCCTTCTCTATTTTACAGGGCAGCTGGTTTACCAAGAGATTATTGTGGCGACAGTATTCAGATGAGATTGTCATACAGTCCTTTTGCACCGTTCTTATTGTTTCTGATTGAATGGATGGACTGCCTTTGTACAGATTCCATCCCAAGTTATTTAGGCCTTGTTCAGGTCATAATATACCAGGTAAACTTATTTTTAAAAGTGCTGGATGTCTAGTTCATGAATTCCCATACAAGGTTTTTATTTTATTTTATTTTATTTTATTCGTTTTCAAAATTATCTAGGTTTATGTTGACGGCATGCCGACAATGTCTTCGAACGAAAGAAAAGCCTCTCTGAGGGAATTTTACGGTATGCCCTTTTTTCTCTTTTCCAAGTTCGTGAAAGAAATGGCTGAATCCTGCATGCTACTATATGTAAGTTAATCAGAAACTTTATGCAGCTGTCATATATCCTATGTTGAGGCAACTGGAAGCCCAGTTTATACTAATTGAAGATGACAAGGACAAAGGAAGCCAAGCAGAGGATGTTTCAAGCAGAAAGCGGGCAGAAGACAAGAGGAGAATTGGCGATGAAGATATTGACAAGGAAGATGAATGTGCCATATGCATGGACCGTTTTAATAAGATGGCACTGCCAAGCTGCGGGCACTCCATGTGCATCAACTGCTTTCGTGACTGGTAAAGGGAATGTTAATGTTTCTTTTAAATACAGAAATTCGTAATTCAAGTCAATCAACGTCCGGCACTATATAGGGACATCTTTTCTGTTCAAAAAAGCCTGTACTTTTGCCCTAATCAAAAGTGTTTATGCTCTTGTTCATGTTTCTTAAATGTCGATTCACCACATGTAAAAGAACGGTTCACAACCCTTTTGTACTTCATCCCCATGCTTTAGGGGCAAAATGTGCTAACAGATTTTTTTTTGGTGTACGGTGCATTTAAACTTCAGGAATGGTCGATCTCAGTCCTGCCCCTTTTGTCGCGACAGCCTTAAAAGAGTTGGCTCAAGAGATTTATGGGTCCTCACGGGCAGCAACGACGTGATTGATGCTGTTACTCTAGCAAAGGAGAATCTAAGAAGTTTCTACCTTTACATTGAGAGCCTGCCTTACTTAACACCCGAGACCCATGTCATTGTTTTTGATTACATGATAATCTAATAGGGAGCAGGACTGAAGAGTTGCACCGTCATTGTAGGTAGAGATGTTGCTAGCCTTCCATTATTAGTGAAGCCTAGGCACATACATGAATGTGGAAGCTCAAGCAGAAGCCAAGGTAGCTGTGCGTAGATGAGTTCATTCCTGATTTACCAACATTATCTTGGAAATCTGGGTGAAATCAGGTGGATCAATATATAGTCCTGCATCGTCTCCCCTCATCGTGGAAGCAATTCTCAAGCTTCTGCAAGAATGAGAGCTAGATGAGTGTATAGTACAGAAACAGGGCATTGATTGGCATTCAGCCCAGCTACTTTATACCTGAGTACTGAAATGCAAAATGTCACGCTCTGGGAGGTTGGTTGATGTTTATAGTCCCACTAAAGGGGCCTCTGGCATTGAGCCTGCTGAATATAAATGGTACAGGTGAAATAATTTATGATGCACTTGAAAGTTAATCTTCTTTCCTGTGCCAACTCTATTGCAATGAAGCATTAAGTTGAATTTTACAGGAAGTTAGATTCACTTTCGTTGTACTCTTCAGTTTTTATGGTGCATTAAGTTGAATTTTACAGGAAGTTAGATTCACTTTCGTTGTACTCTTCAGTTTTTATGGTGCATACATTCCCAGAAGCTTTGTAACTTAAATGAAAATTTTCTTGTCTCCATTATCGGGTTAAGAGATCGTTATGGTGCATACATTCCCAGAAGCTTTGTATCTTGAATGAGAATTTCCTTGTCTCCATTATCGGGTTAAGAGATCAAGCCGTTGAGTGAAGGCTGAGGAGTTGACAGAAAATAATGCTTGATTTCTCCTAGAAAACGGCAAATAGTGGTAGGTCGTTACCTGTTACCTGTTCCCTGTCGATTGACGTGGTTGCTCAGCTTGTTTGATTATAACTCTGCTGTCCCACAGCAGGATTAGTTGGATATCTGTCATTACCCCCAAGGAAAGATACTGATTGAGTACGGAAATTCCATCTTTTCATTCATCTCTTGGAGGATTGTCTTACGCATGTACCTACCTCGATGATTACTCATGAATTCTAACTTTCCCAACAATTGCGCCTCATGCTTCTTAATTAATCTTTGCTAAAAGTTCCATGTCATCCTTCACTGCCTCGTGTCTTGCACGAGGTCTCCGTTTCCCTTTTGCTAGACTTATTTCAGGACGGTTTGTACATTCAGCCAGAAAAGAAGTAAAAATCGAGGAGAAGGAACAAGTTTGTGGGAAGACATTCGGTGTCACCGTTGTTCTGTTTTCTCTTATCTTTTATTTCCACCAACTTTTGTAGGGAAGAAGACTTCTTTTATTCATAACAACCGAACAAAGAACCCCTTTCTATGAAGCAGAAACTAGCCTCATGACAAGTAGCAGAATCTATACAAGTGCATACTATGGATCCTTCACATGAGACTAAGATTGTTCAACATCATCGTTTATATATGTCCAAAATTTCAGAGATCCGGCGGTCGTGAAAGGTTTAATCACCTCAGTGTCAGCCGCCATGAAAATGCTATTTTTTGAATACTTCCCCCATTTCACCTGCTTACACCTGGATGTTTGGAGAAGCATTTTCATGCACATTCTTCTGTGGTAAAAACGTCTGATGATTGGTAATACTTCGGCTAATTTTATGGTTCACATGGCTGGAGCTCTCAGCATTGATCTTGATACGTTGAGAAGGCCGAGATCTTGTGTTTTGGCATTTGTCAGGAGTTGGCTGACTTTCGAGTTTAGACGGTTGTGGTCTAGGAAGCAAGCACTGCAGTTAATTAAACAACAGTCAACTCCCAAAAATAGCAAAGCAGCTTTAATTTGGATCTCTTACTCTTCTTCACCTAAGCGAGAGAACTAGAAAAATTTAAATGTCAAGAATATCACTCTTTTCACAACCCTTTTTGTATTATGGACAACATTTCAGCAAAATGTGAACCAGAATAAAGTCTTAGAGGGTACTGTTAGTAATTTAAATAAAGCAGTCCGATGATAAGATTAAAGTATAAGCCATTCCTTGCAGACTGCAAGCAGTTATAATTAGTGCTATAATGAGGAAAAATAGCACTACTATTCATATTTATGAGGTACCTTGCTCTTAGAGCGTGGTGATTGAGATCCTTGACATGATTCATCGTTCTTGTTTGCTTTGAAACCAAATCCATACTGTAGTTTTCTGATATTTTGCTGTGCTTTACCCTGCATTGACAGATAATTGGTAAGTGCAGACTCAATGAGTCAAGGAAAAGAAGTAGGCCAAACTTATGGAATTCATCTGAATGACAGCCTCCTTAACTAGGCCTGACAGTAAAATCATGATAAAATAGTTTAACCAATGAAGTTCTTTTTACTTCCTAGAATCTGTAAACCCCGCTGCAATTATTCCTAACTACTACTGCTGATTGGTCGCAAAATGCACCTTGTGTGTTTGCAGTGGCTGCACTTCTGCCTTCACAACTGTGTTCTTCTCTTCCTGCTTCTGATAAAAATGGCAACACAAGAAAGAGATTCATAATCTAGGGAACTTTAAGAGGCTAACAAATCACCCTCATCATGCAAACTTTTAGGTCTGGATGGAAGATTTGACGGCATCATCATACCTCCTTTCTTTTTGCAGCTCTTTCTTCACTCCTGAAGCTAAAAGGCGAGCACACAGTTGTTGATCGAGCTTTGCTTCCATTTATACTAGAGCATTTCAAGCTGCTATGCGTTATTAGTGTTAGTGACAGTTCAAACATGATAAATCAAAGATAATATACTGTTTTTGTGTGCCAAGTGATTTGAATGCTTGAGCTTGCTAGAGTAAGAAAAGATGTCTGGCTAAGAATATTTGCATTCAGTTTTCACTAACAGATACAAAAGATCACAACAAAAAATGCACGAGAAACTCTACATCTCTACATAAACTTCA
Source organism: Eucalyptus coolabah (assembly GCA_014182585.1). Taxonomy (NCBI): domain Eukaryota; kingdom Viridiplantae; phylum Streptophyta; class Magnoliopsida; order Myrtales; family Myrtaceae; genus Eucalyptus; species Eucalyptus coolabah. The sequence continues at coordinate 54,546,272 of CM024621.1, forward strand.
TTTAATTAACACAAAAAACTTTTACAGTGAAGGGGAATTTGATTCATCATCTGTTGTTAGTACTCCTCAGATTAACTTGTTAAGTAGGGTTTTACTCCCAGCCCAAAAAGTATATGAACACACCGAGGATGGCATATAGCTTAGTAGCAAAACTGAAAGAGACAAACCATTAAAGGCAAAATACCTCTTATCTTGCGATGCAGGAACAATTGCAGAACAAACTGACTTCCTTAGAGATGCCTGCAAAGTGTTTAAAGGTCATGACAATTTAGAAAGGATACTTCAAGCGCAGGTGCTAATGCAAGTGCTTCAAATGAGAGTAAGGAAGACAAAATGTATAGAAAAAGAGACAGGCAGTACTCGAGTTTGAGCTTGCCAAGCAACCGAATTGTCTTTCTCGATTTTCGAGGAAGCGGTGCACTCTTCATTTTTCCTGACTTGTAGAGACTGCGGAGAACTCAATTTAGTGCTACTACCGCCAAGTGAAGCAAAATTGATCGACATGTGGAGAGATTTCGAAGGTATTCTATTTTCCTTAACCGAGCTTCTGACTGTCTGAGTCTGACTGTTCAGAACAGCATTGTTTACATGTCTTGAACCTCTTGGTTGCATAGACGTCATTGCCTTTGAATGTGGAAGCAGCAATCTCGGTGCTCTGCTTCGAGCTGCTGACTTTGAGGAAGAAAGTGCTTGCTTTTTATCACACGACGTTAAAATCTGCTGATCAACAGGTGCCTGCAGCAATAATTGGTAGAACTGATAAGTAAAGAAAGGCTAAGCATTGAAGGAGAAAGCAGGACCAAGCAACAAATTACCTTATCTGGCACATTGTCATTTTGGGAAGTCATACTCTTTGCAGTGAACTCCGGATTATCAAAGCGATTCTGGTCTTCAGATGGAGACAAGTTCTTTTCATCAAGCTCAGCTTTTACGTTCTCAGGACCTGCAACCTCTGCTATCTCCAGTTTGCTTCTTTCATTGATCGGATTTAATTGATTTTTATCACCAGAGGAAGCTGACATAACTTCAACGCTATCTTTCTTCAGATTCTCATCATGGGCATCAAGAGCATCGCCTTTTGCCGATCCCAATTCCCCTGTAGAATCATCCCCTCGTGCCCGGATATTCTCCTGCCCGGGAACATCAAAGTTTGGTTCTCCCACTTCCTCAATCTGTGATGTCGCTTGTGCTGCAGCCTTTTTCTTGTAATGTGCTTCAAAAATAGCTCTCTTCTGCGCGACGGATCCTGGCTTCGAGAATTTCTCGACTTCCTCCAGGTAACGATTGTGAGAGAAGGTCGACCATTTTCCCAAGCCAACGACTCGGACATAAATCTTCCAAGCGAAACAGACTCCGTGAGGGCGCGCATCGCGTCACCCTGGAATTTTCCAAATTCTCATCACTTCAGTAAGTTTATCACAACTCACTCGAATGAAATGTCGAATGCCATTTCGTCAACGTACAATCGAAGTTATATTTACCCACATAAAAGGAAATGAAATGCAGAAGGTCCCAAGCATCATAATTCAAGCACTCTCCAGCAACCCAACCCCCTAAAGGCAACGACTTTCTATCTCCACCCGTCTCAAGGGTCCGAAAAAACCAGAGGGTCCTCACGCATTTTCTATTCCACGAATCTCAAAATCCGAAGAATCAACAAAACCGTGCTGCAGCGGTAGCCGCACAGTCGACAACCGGAAGAAATCCAAGCAAGAAGCCCCCCAAAAAAAAAAAAAAAAAGGCTCCTTCTAAGCAAATTCTCCGTAGCCAAAAAAGACAAACAAACTGAGCCAACAAAAGGAGAGAAAAACCAAGACATCACTGGCAAAATGCGCGAGAAAAACAAAGAGTTCCGCGGCGAACTCACCAGCGCGGCCTCACGGGAAGCGGGGGAAGGATGAGAGAAGGACCTCCGGAGGCAAGCGGGTTCCCCCATTCTGATCTCTCTTCAGCGCTCCGCGAAGCGAAATCCCCACAATGAAAAAATCGCACCTTTTCCGAGGGTATCGCGAGGCTCCTCGGTCTTGTTCAGGGAGAAACTCTATAATTCGAATTGCAGAGGACGAAGGCTTCTTTTCGGAGCGCGAGGTTTTATACGCAGCTCCCGACGTCATATGACTTGCCACTCCAACAGGGCAAAAATAAGAACGTCGGTCTTTATTGGGAATTTTCCTGTTGGTGGGGCTTGGGGGGGGGCATAATGGGGATTTCAGGGAGGGGATGGCCCCATTAAATTGGAATTAAAGGTCCATCCCCAACGTCTAATTCCTTTCTATCGCCTCCCGATCGGGAGGGGCGCATGGATTTAGACGTGAGTTGGTGAATGAGTGAGGATTATTGCCTTGAATTGTTTTTTGCTGGACGTTCATTTTGACTTCGCATTGCAACGGCTCTCTCGCCTTCAATTATCGGCGCGTGCTCTTGCTCTTTTTCCTTTCTTTTTTTCTCTTTTTTTATTGATTGTTCTGGGGTGATGGATGAGCTGTTGCTCCCCCAGCCTTTCCCTTCTTGGGCTTGTCTAGTCACGGTCCCCACACATAAGGACTAAAGCTAAGTCGGTCCGGCTGTCGGGGGAACCGGGTGCGATGGTTCTGGACCCGGGTTCGACCTAGTGGCTTGCGCAATAGGGAAACGCCAGAACAAGGGTTCGACGATTGAGACCCAAGTCCGGTTTAGATCACCTTTGTTCTACTTGCCTCCGGGCTATTGGAGTTGGGTCGTGGGGATTGGATTGGACCATGGGAATCAAGTTGGGCATCGAACGTTCACCTTCAAAACCTCACCAATCCACGCCATTCTTCGAAGTAAGCGCCAGGAGGTGAGTCAAGACCCAAACACTCGCCTACAAATATAAGAGTTTTTGAGTTGGATAAGACAAGGTTGGTTCCCAATCAACTGCAATCCACTTCTAAGAGGTCTAAGGAATAGATGGTGTCTCGTGTTTTCTTAAGAAGCTATAATCATGCTCTAATTAGAGTATATATATTCTTTTTGTAGATACAAAGATTTTTTGCGGTAGAATTGTCTGTTTTCCTAGTATATATAGATTTCCTACTTAATGTGGAAACTTAGCACGATTTCCGCATTCGGTATATATAGTTTATTGGAGTTTCGATGGTAATTTTGGAGTTTGGGCCTAGATCTGAGCAGAAATTTCACAAATACATATTGTCTCTACCCTCGCTGCAGCTTTGTTCTAGAAGAGAAAAACAGAAAAAGAAAAACAAGGCATACCACACAAGGAATCAGAAAACGGACTAATTGTTACTGATCCCAAATTTTAGGAACCACGGGGACTAGTTTCTGCGGGAACTGCCCGATTCGATTTGGTTCCCATAAGGGATCAGACCTCAGGTAATTGATCCATCTTAATCTATTGCTCTTCCCACACCTCATCAAACCTTCAACCCGAAAACCCAAAAAAAAAAAAAAAAAAAGGAGAAGCGCATTCGCGTTTTCATCAGATAAGAACCATGGTTAGGGGTCGCGGGAAGGTCTTTTGCATAACAAAAGCGACACATTGAACGTACGGAAACGACTTATAGAAAGATTTATACACATGGTGGTGCTTCTGCTTCATGGACATTTTTATGAGCTTGCGCCCAGGGACGAGGCGCCAGTGTCGGGTACCGTTGCAGAGTACGAAGTTCATGAGCTTTCGGTCCCCTTTAACCGTCCATGGACCTCTCTCTCTTCAGCCCTACCTTCGGATAACGACATGGTTTTCTCTTCATCCCTTGCTAATAAGAAGAAAAGGGAGATAGGTCAGCAATCAAGATCAGCTCAAGCCAGCAATTAAAAGCATTTGAACCAATATGCACGTATGCATATAGACGTTGCTGAAACAGAGCATTTCATTTAATTATTTGCGATGGCAATGATTCTGCCAGTTAATTCTGGGAATATTTAATGCTGTTGTGCCAGAAATAATGGTCAATGACGAATTTCATATTAGAGCGTTTGATTCCTTTTCCTCGGGATATTGTTCTAATTAGTTGATAATAGTAACTACCCGCGCATACAGCAAACCACGTAAGATGACGAAGATTCGTGGTCCCCTTCAAGGTATAGCAAGCTTCACAGAGACATCGGTACAGCAGATCCTGGAATCCAATAGCGTTGCCTATATTTGAAATGCAATCTCCAGCGTCACGTCCACGTCATCCAGCGTTAATTTGACACAGCACAAGAAATGGCTCAAAATGGTTTTGAGAAGACGTGAGAAAAGTCAAGCAATTCGACCTCCTATGCTGATATGATGACTAGTAATAGCTGCAGAACAGCTGAGTGGAGCTATATCACAAAGGACATAGTAGGGGGAAGCAAAACAAAGTTCGGATGTCGAACCGTTATCCTTCCCCTTAAACGAGATTTTGCATGCAATCAGTGTCTGGGAGTAATTGCAGTGCAGATTTAAGAGGAAATTCGACAATTTTGGTACCCCAGACTCAGAGAAACAAGGATGCAAATTGCCACTCGAGGCATTGGCTAATTATGGATCGGGCAATGCAGCATAGAAATTGCCGAATCTGTGCAGTGCAGACAAAATTATAATGACGGTAGAAAGAACTAGACAGAGCAAATTCTCATTTAAGATTAAATCCTATAAGATACATTTCACATCAAGGCGATGAATATGAACAGAAGAACAAATCAATGGTGACTCTACAATGGGAGGAAAACGCTTCAAAGAATGGAAACAATCATATCTGTGAAGAAAGCTTCAGCATTTGAGGAAAGAGATGGTGAATGCACCAATCATCAAGATCTGAGTCCAGTCGCCATGTGCTTCTTCATGGACAAGCATATATAGTCAACCAAGCAAAGTTGTCTCACAGCTCTGCATCGGCCTTCCTGTCCATGATAATCTCCCTCAAATTGTTTGCTTCGATTCACCTTACTCGCAAAATTTTCTTTCCTGACCAGTTCAGTAAGAAAACTCGAGACCTCTGAGTGAGATGTACTTCTTTACCCATATTGCTATATCCTCTGCACATGCTTGAGCTTGTGGCGTCTGAAGGAGCATATCCTTTGTGGCGAACTCGTGAACGGCGTCCTTATAGTCCAGCACGGGTGCATCGACATTGAACTTCCGCAGCTCTGCACAGTAAGTGATGGCGCGGTCCCGCATCATGTCATGTTCGGCCACTACCATCACGGTTGGAGGCATACACTTCAAAGGCACCGTTCTTGAGACAAGAGGGTTCACTGCTGGATGGTCAAGGCTGAACTCCTCATCTGGTAACAAGAGCTTCAGGGCCAAGTTGCGTATAGCCTTGTCATAGAAGTAAGAGTTCGCAAGCTTGACTTCGGAGTTTGTGGGGGTGCTCCCGGCGAAGAAGGGATACATTAGGACTTGAGCCACCACTTTGATAGGGTCAAGGAGCTTCCCTGCCTCTACGGCCTTTTGACACACGTATTCTGCAATATTGGCGCCGGAACTCACACCGAGGAGGACGCACCTGCTCAAGAATGATCGATGCAACTTTAGCTGACATTACTATCAAAAACAACAGAAAGGACTTGCAAATGGACTTTCGACAGTAGCTGAAGTAAAGCAGCAGGACTAACATAATTTGCTTGCAGCAAGAGTGATTTCAGACAGAGGCATTGTCCTAGAGAATGTTATGTAGCTTATGTTTGAGTTACCAGACAAAACTGGTGACTGGTGGGTAGGACAACCTGTGAGCAATCGAAGACCTCTCATAAAGGTTCTTATGAAATGTCCAAGCACGATGCTCCTCGCAGAAGCAAAGATCATACTCAATCAGTGTCTCAATCAGTGTCTTATACATATTCATCTGATTACACTGATCATCAACATTTGAAGCCCGCATATCGTTAATTTTAGCACCTCTCAAGTCTCAAACTGTTCAACATGTATAATACCTCATCTAGCTCCCTCTGAACAACATTTTATGCACCTATCAATCATTCTATCCAGACTATCAAAGAAAGCGTCCATCATATAACATTATCTGCAGAAATTTAGTCTCGTTCCATGAATGGTTCTGGTACAATTGTCCCCGCACCTAGACAAAAATGCCAATTTGCGCAGTCCCTCCGATATAATTATCTCAATGTCAATCAAGAATTGAATCATCTATACGAAAAAAATGGATACCCGTTTGCAAATTTAAGGATCAACAAGAGACATGATCAATCGCTTTTAACATATTCAGAATTCAGAGCTATTTGTCAAGGAAGCAACTAGTCACCTGGAAGGATCTCCGTGGGCGGCAAGCCACGGCTCAACCATCGACACGCCGAAACTGTCGAACACACGGCCCTCGACCCCGACATTCCTCCTCAGTTTCCCGATCGACCGGCTGCAGCCCGCCAAATTCGCCTGCTTCGCCAGCCAATTCAGCGCCTTGGCCCCGTCCTCGAACGCCGCCGGGTACTTGCTCTCGGGCGCTAGCCTGTACCCGACCGCCACCACGATCACGTCGCACGCCCTCGCGATCCTCCGGCAAAACCCGTCGTTCTCCGCCGAGTTGTGGCCCCCGTTCACGAAGCCGCCCCCGTGGAACTGCAGCATCACGGGGAGCCTGACGCAGTCCCCCGGTGGGAGGGGAGTACCCGCCGTAGTTGGCGGAGCCGCCGCCGGGGCCCGCGCCGCCGGCCTGGGACGCCAGGACGGTGTCGGGGAGGAAGAGGCGGAGAGAGAGGGCGGAGGAGGGGTCGATGTGGATGTCCTTGGAGGCGGCGCCGCCGACGAAGGAGGGGTTCGCGGGGGCGGCGGGCTCGTCGAGGCGGGAGGCGACGCCGAAGGGGTCGGCGGGGCTCGGAGGGGGAGGGGCAGATTGAGCGAGGGCTTGGAGCTTGTGCTTGAGGTGGTACTTGAAGAAGAGGCTGTACAGCTTCACCACCGCGGTCGGCATTTTCACAGAGAAAGATAGAGAGAGAGAGGGAGAGAGAGAGAGAAGAAGGAGAAGAAGAAGAAGAAGAAGGATTACAGAGGAAGAGACTTGTTCAATTCAAATTGCACAACGGCGTGTCGAGAAAATGAGAGCCGATGGACGAAGCAGAAGAACAGCGGTCAGAGTAGAAGCTTCTCGTCGTTCGTCATCCTTGATTCCCACCTGCGATGCGAAATGTCGCGTTTTCGAAAACCGGACCGAACCGAACCGCCGCCCCGGTTCGGACTTTGCCCGACTCCAAAACCGGAAGTTTTCTCTTTTTCGGAACCCTGTAGAATATTAAAAAACATCACCTATAGAACTTTTTCGGAACCCTGTAAAATATTAAAAACCATCACCTAAAGAACTTGCTGACGTAGCGTTAATACCGTTAATTATTTTCTAAAGTGAATTTTATTTCTTTTTTTGCCGATGGAAATTTTTTTTTTCTCCATTTATAGACTCCCTCTCTCTCTCAAATTCTTATTCCTGGGGCTGCTCCTTTGAGCTCCAAGCTCGGGGGGCCATGGCCTCCGCAAGCTCAAAACAAGCTACCATTGCCATAACATTTGCAAACTTGAGCTCGAATGGCCATGTTAGTCACAAGTATATAGCTTAAGCTTGTGACTATGGGCCTATGGCAATCGTGATAACCCGATCTCTCTCTCTTTCTTGCAATTTTGCTTTCTTCCATTTTAGATTAATAATGTTGGACCAATCATAGCATAGTAAGTGTATTTCAGCATATGCATAAATAATTGCCAAATCAAAAAATCAACAAGAGACAAGATGTGACACAAGAATTAATGATGATTTATCTTAGAAAATAGATAGACAATTTGAACTAGATTTAAACGTTCTCTTGGGCCGTTTTTAAGCGTAAATACTTATTTATCTCGAATAATTATTCAGTCTATATTTGCAATTGAAGAAGAAAAACAAAAAGAAGAAAGATGGATGCGATAGAATTTGGTGGGTGGTGGCTAACGAGGGAATCGATTGGTTCGCGCGACCGACGATCGACAACGTGAATATGCGGTGGGATGATTTGGCTCCTGGCTGGCGATGGAGAGAAAGGAATAAAGTCCTTCCCTGGTGCACGTGAGCTCGCCTTTTGGTTGGACGGTGGGGTTCCCGTGCTCATTTCGATCCACGGCTGTCGATGCACGAGGAGCGTAGCATCGGACGGCGTTGCGCGCGCGAGCTCGGTTGTGGAGCCCGTGGAGCCTGCCCCGATGGGTCCCGCCACGTCACCATCGCAATCGTGTCGGCGGCGGTTCGGTGGGTGACGCAGAGACGGGAACAGACCGACCAACCCGCGAAAAGACGGTGCGGCTATTCCGTCATTTTCCATACTCGCCCTCGAAAGGCGGAGACAAAAGCGAAAGACCAAAGGGTAATAAAGTCAATTACCAGCGATTAAGATATTGCATCTACCTTTTCCTCGCGTTCATTTTCTACTTCTGGAGAATTTCGTTTCTTCCTCTCTCATATCTTCCCCATCATTTCAATTCTCTTTATTTTTTTCCCTTACTCTTATTCTCATTAATTGAGGGCGTTTCTACAATTAAGAATTTCTTCGTGCCATTAATGCTTCCTTTATTACAAAAAAAAAAATTGTTTTTTTTTTTAAATTGATCATCCGTTATTGCTTAAAATAATTAATCATAAAAATATTTTCATTATAGATAAAAGCTATGCATAAATAAGAATTATCGATATCTATATCCCCATCATGCCCAAGGAAAATGCTCCATAACTTTTACATCATAAACATGGCATTTCTTTTATTAGTCAAGAAGAAAAATTTAGATGTCATGTAATAATATTAACAAGTGTCCTTAAAGATATAACATGATAGACAAGACATACATAGTCACATGGTAAAATCCATTATCACCATGAATTATCGTTGCCATCCATTTTGCATGGTGTTGTAATTCCTATCTTCATGTTGAGCTCTTATCACAACTATGGGCATGCACAAGAACCAAGCCAACCTAGGAATGAAAATTATCTGTTTTGGGCAATTCTCATTCCAAATTTTTGGAATTGAGAATAATTGGTTTGATTCACAATTTCAAATGCAAAATTGAATTGGTTAGACCAAACAAATACATTATTTTAAAATCTCATTTTTCTTTTAAAGAATAAAGAATAGGAAATTGCTGAAACCCTAAGCTGAACTAGTCTAGTGGAATCGCCTCAACTTGGGAATCGATCACCCTAATTGCAACAACTAATAATAATATCATTGGTTTAACTTTTTTTTTTGTTAAAAGAAAATTGTATTAATTTCTAAAATAGATACAAAAGTACATAGTTTTTATGATAAAACAAATCGAAACTTAACAAGAATACAAAAAAACGAAGCCAAATTTAGAAAACAAGGAAGATGAATGGAACACCAATAAAGTTAAGAACATATTCATTCTCCAAGAACAAACCTATCAAATAAAATCGGTGGCTAATTATTGAATCCCGTGTGAAACTCCAAAAGCATTTTTATTAAACTTCCATATCTAAATCGAGAGGATAAAACCCAAATCTAGAACTAGATCATCAGAGTTCAAACTCTCAAATTGATAATTATAATGGAGAATAAAGCTCCAAAATCTAAATCGGGAGAGAATTCAACATCCAATCCTACTAATGAGGGGATTTGGGCCTAATCGGTCCGATATTGGGGAGGGCCTATCAATATCAGGCTACCATACAACCCATCAGTGGCCGGATTCCCATCATCTCAGCCCACCGTTCATGGGCCTCAGGCAACGCACGGCTTCAGCCCTCCATACGGCCCACCGTTGAGCTCCACGGATTGATTTATTGACAATTTGTAACATCCATCTGGATATACTCGAGAAAATATACCGTGCACTTTTCCATTTTAGGAGTTTATACGATTATCACGACGGATGCTACGCGTTAAAACTATAAATCTGTGGAATCCCTTAGTACTATTTGCCATTCGAGAAAGTTTAAATAGAGACATAGCATAAATACTTCCTGTTAAATTTATACACGAAATTAATGATGGGTTCAATTATCTATATGGATAGAGCTTTTTACATTATTTCAAAAATAATTCATTGCAGATCCATTAGAATGTCCACCCCAAATAGAATACTCGACACGTGTTAGATTAAGTGTGAATTTTGGAAGGACATTTGAGTTAAGAGGATGTATAGATTGAGATTGGATGAAGGTTGCTTTCGAATGCACGTAGGAATCAATTGAATTTGCGATAAGTCACCGCCTTGAGCGTGAAGTAATCCTCGTTGAACGGAAAACGACTAAAGAAGGGCAAAAGGAAATTAAATTATTATTTTCTCCAGAAAATTCAACATGGGATTCTTTTTTTTTCCTCCCATTTATTATTTTCATCATCATCATCGTTGTTATTATTACGTAATCTCCTCGGACTTACCATTTGCATAATTAAATTATTTAGCATGGATTCGGACGCAACCTCGTAATTTGTTTGCTGGTAACAGTCGTACAACTTACAATTATATATTTTAAATAAGTTTAAGCTGTTAGACAAATGCATGTGATCTAAAAGTATAAAATATTACATGAACGCTTAATTTAATATTTATATATTTTAACACTTTCCACACGCATCAACATGAAATTTTTTAATTTAGAAGACAAAGGACCTCCAATTCAATAAGTATAAAATTTTGTAAAATTATTGTCAACTATTTTAAAAATTAAACTTTTAGATAGCGTGTGATTTAATATTTATATTTTTCTAACAGAGTTGATTTATACTTTTGTGCCGTAAGTAGGGATTGACAATCTAGAGCATTATTTAAAGGCGATGAAGCTAGAATTGGGAATTATGAGTTTGGTCTGCAATTTCAGGTCTAGTCCTTTTGAAGGAAAACTGTTTTCTACAAATTGTTTTCTTATTTTTAAGTGTTTTGAATGACGAAAAACTAATGGATTTATGGAAAACCTTTTCCTATGAACTGAAACAACAAACTTAGATCGAGAGAAAATAACTTCTCTTTCTAATAAAAAGAAAATATTTTCCCTAAATCATCAAATAAATGAAAATTACCCATTTTCCTTGAAAACGATTTTTATGAAAAATATTTTCTTTTATTACAAATTTTTCTGTAAAATAAACGCTGGGGAAATTAATATGCACCGCAACAATTTGGTCAAGGCATCCAAATTTTATACTTGGCCTCCGATACTAAAGTCAACACTGAAAACGAGGGAAGTTTTAAAAGAATTCAAGCATAAAGATGAAGATAGTTAGTGGCGGTTCCTGCCAACCCGGATTTTTCTGATCACATCGGCATTCAATCATAGCCTGGCAAAGTCAAAAATAAGAATCCAGCGCTGCTCATTTCTTTCGGTATTCCGTTGACAAATTCGCCCCTCTCCCTTCGTGAGGAATGCCGATTACACATATAATATCTATCCCATCAATTTCAGTGCAATTTCGTATCCACACGCATCGAATTTTGTCATGTTTCCCCAATATTTGATTAATTCATTCGTACAATCAATATTCCTGAAAAATATTGAACAATAGGAAACAATTCACCAACTTGTTACATGTCGTCAAGCGTTTACGTACTGTTCATCAATAGGCGACATGAATTTTTATGCGTAGAAGCTTTTAAGTAAACGGAGGAACCATCCACACTTTGACAAGGACATCTTCATTAATAAATCCTCTATCAGTATAATATAAAAAGGAAAAAAAGGAATCAATTATGGTTGCCGTTCATTATATGAGGAGTCTTGTTAATGGGTGCCTTAGGGATGCCAGTAGGGCAAAAGCTATCGAAAATCCAAAACTATGCTTATTATGATATCTTTATCATAATTTTTTTGTGACACGAAAAATCTAAAATTTATACTCGTGTGACATATTTACTATCCATTAAAAATCTGTTAATGAGATCATTAGAAATCTACCTATATGGATGCTAGAAAACAAATACTATTGACAAGGCGTAAACATGCCTTAAGTGAAATAAAAATTATTATTATTTTGGTTAAAAAATCATTTAACATAACTTTTTTTTTGGTCGGTCCTACGCTAGTTCTAGTTTAACTTTTACTCAAAAATTTTAACTTTGCCTTTTGTAGAGCGTAAGAGTCGAAAACCCACTTCCAAAACTAATTCGTTCCCACCCCATTCCCCGAGAAGGTGGCAATTCGAACTCTCCATCTTCCATTTATATGTTGGAAGGGTGGCCATTAGGGTTATTTAACAGAACTTTGATTGATGGTAAATGTGTCAAATACAAGTTTATGGTTTTTTATATCACAAGAAAAAAATTATAATAAATGCGTCATAGTTGGCATAATTTGAGATTTTTGATATCGCAAAAAAATTCTAGATAAATGTGTTATAATTGGCATATTTTGGGATTTTTTTGTGACTTTTTTTCCTTTGTTCTCATTTTTAATGTATTTACAACACGAGAAAAACAGTGCATAGATAATTTTATTTTAATCAAGGTGTTTAACAACTACTTAAAAATGAAATTCTTTATGAGAAGACAAGTACTTCAACTTATTACGATATTTATATATTAAATCATATAATTATTTAACAGCTTAAATTTTTAAAATAATTGGCACTTGTCGCACAAAATCTTTCGAAGATATCAAATTTGAACCCTGACAGAAGCTTAACAAAGGCTGGATATTCATCTAAAAATCCCAAAAAGTTGCCATCACGTTCGTCCGAATTCATCTTTGGAATTTTTGTTTTCTTTATTAGAGGAGAATATTTTGCAATCATGCGATTCGTTGACCATAATAATTCACTATACAGAAATTTCGTAAGCTATTACGATCATTGGCAACTCGGCAACTCGAATTCCTCGACTTCATAGAAGAAGATTAGGTGTGTATAATCTCTTGATGCTTGATTGCTTGGTAAGACATACCGAAAAACTCTTGTTTATGTCCTGTTTGGCAGTAGGAGCTTTGTTGTTGCAAGCTTAAAGAAGATGACTGCCATGGGAATGGATGAACGGATTAGAATGGATTCATCTGTGACATTTTCATGCGAAAGATTAATAATCTTGTTGGCCCTAAAAATAACCTTTTTTTTTTTTTTTTTTTTGTTATTATTCGACAAGTATCAAATTTAATTGATAAAAACAGAGTTTGGTTAAAATGAACAAAATAATCAATAATTCAACTTGTTAAGGAAGTCATCAATAACATTAGTTATCAACGAGAGCATTTAACAAGACTGGAGAAATTGATCAATAAAGTCATCGATAGTGGGCAATTGACATGGCAACGTAATGGCTGGGTACTTACCTTTTGTTGCCGCTGATTCAGGGATTTTTAACTTCTTGTGGATATTTGTTTTAGATAATAAGAGTTAGGGGATAAATATTGTAGTCTTAGCAAGACTCTCCAATCAATCAAGCAACTCAACATTCTCGCAAAATTATCTTCACATTTACTTTTTCGCAATTCAAATATCTTTCAATTCCTCTACTTTAGTTGTAATTTCAGATATCTCGCCGTCAATTATATTCAGTATCTCAGCTGTAATTTTTAAATTTTCCTCTTTGATTAAATTCCAATGTTTTTTATTCATCACATTTTGTCATCAATTAAATTCTGTAAAGCTTTTTATATCATGAGGTTTCATCGTTGATTAATTATTCCATTGATACAATTCATGTCTGGAATCGCTAAAGAATTCATCTCCTTTTAATAAAAATGAAAGAACGAATTTCGACATAAGATATTGGGTCGATGATGCGATTTCAATGAGACACATCTGTCGAATGAATTCCAGTCCTTCATCGAGCAATCCTGCAACCTAAGCAAGATGTTGCAGAAGATACCGCTTCCAAAATAGCTGACCAGCAGCTGTCGTGGAATGTCTTATTTTTAGAACTTAAAAGAATTCTCCATTTTAGCCATGCTTTGTTTTCATATACACATGATCAATCTTCTCAAATCTTCATAGAGGAATCCAGGTTGGCAGATTGATCGGGATGACATTACGAGATTTCGATATATCAAATATTAAAGTCAACGAATCGCATAGTTGCAAAATATTATCCTCCAATAAGAAAAGCAAAATTTTCAAAGTTGAATTCGGACCAAGGTGATGGTATCACTATCATATAGTGTCGCAACTCTCTGATTTTCTTCTCCGATTATTTTTTGAGCCGCTAGATACAAGTGTGACATAATTATTTAATATTATAACAATTTCTTTTATATATAAATTGGACTTTGGCCTAAAACTTAATGTGAAAAGATATGACAAGCGATGTGAACAAAAGTTTTGAAAAGATTCGAACTTGGAAACCTCCTACTTTGATACTACATAAAATTTTGTCCCACCTCTATCGGTTATAAAAAAAATTAAGCTGTTAGGTGAATACGTTGTTTATTATTAAAATATTATTATACATTGATTGGCTTTATTTGAAAATGAAACCATATATGTCCCTCAAATTTAGTTTAACTTTCAGCAAAAAAAATATTAATTTAACTTTTGACTAGGTACTTCAATTGGGGATTGTATTTTTTACTTTGTTTGTATTGTGAAAAAAAATGATTTAAAAATATTTTCTTAAACATATTTGCTTATATGTATTGCTTGAAATAATTAATCAATGTAAAATGTTTTTATTATCGACAACAATTTATGTTTAAATATTTTTGTGGAGGATGAAAATATTTTTCATTTATTTATTTTTTAAATGATATTTAGAAAAACATTTTTTAAATTATTAAATTTTCATGAAATATCAAAATAAAAAGAACATGACAATACGGCGGAAGTAGTTTAGGATGATGACTATTTTCGTCCACTCTTTCCTTAATCATTGCACGTGCTGCAACTTGAGTCTCCCAATCCTTAAAAAAAAAAAATGGTTTCCTTCCAGCTGTTTAACAAATGGGCATCCCCCAAATTTATTCGTGTGCACACTAACTAATAAAGCTAAAATTATTTACATAAATAGATTATGATTTCTGATTCCCATAAAAATTATAAAACGACAACGTGTTTATGGCTTGGCTTCCATTCACGTGAGAAATAATTCAGCAAGTTGCCATTAAATTTATGATGACAAAGCCCAGTTAGGTTGTATTTGGCCTGGACGTTCTTATTCATTTCGAATATAGGTTATGAATTAACTTAAATTCTTTTGTTACATTCTTGATAAAGATATCATACGGACGATTATCGACAAAAGTCCATCAAAATATTAACGATCTTTGGGTATGAGTTTATAGGGCTTTATGTATATTTATGCGCATTAAAACAAAAATAAAACACAAAAAGAGAGATTTAAAGAGTCACACGTACTTTCTAAACGAAAACAAACGTTTTTACCCCCGGAATCATTCACATATTAATAGAACACGTAAAACAAAACCCTATTTTCCCGTTGACTTTTCTTCGTCTTCCCGCCTTCTATATAAATCCACCCGATATTGCGAGGGCTGGTTGTAAAGAGTATCGCCGCATACCTTCTTTCTTCCTCAAGCTTGAGCACTCGCTCAGCACATCATTTCACACTCTCTCTAGGAGTTCGAAACCGCGAAGACGAAAGCCATGACGATGGCCGACGTCGAAGTGGAAGTCGTCTCCAGCGACACCATCAAGCCCTCGTCGCCAACTCCGGACCATCTCCGCCATCACAAGCTCTCCTTCCTCGACCAGATACAAGTCCCCGTGTTCATGCCCTTGGTCCTCTTCTTCCCGAGGGACGATGATGTGTCGCTCGACGAGAAACGTGGCCGAATCAGGCAGGCTCTGGCCAAGGCCTTGACCCAGTTCTACCCTCTCGCCGGTCGGGTCAGGGACAACCTCTACGTCGACTGCAACGACGAGGGCGCTTTGTACGTGGAGGCTAGGGTCAGGTGCGAGCTCTCGGATATCCTCGAGAACCCGGTCCCTCGGGTTCTGAATAGGTTCTTGCCGCGCCAGATCGACGATGTGCAGGACTTGGCTGTGGCTGTTCAGGTATAAAGATCCGGAAAATCACAGAAGACATTATTTTTTCGAAACGCTAACTTGAAACGAGTATCTGGATTACATTTTTCTCCCTTGATTGATACTTACACTGCAAACCTTCTAATTTCTTTTGCCTTCAATTTAGATCGAAAACATTACACAACATCATGCATCAGGTTGTATTATACAACAGTTTACCGCAGAACCAAACTTGAGCGGCTCACAAGGTAGTTAGCTAAAAAAAATCATACACCGTAGCCTATTTAAATGCGTTCATGTCTCTGTTATTTATCCAGGAATCTAGCTCAGGGAGGCAAGATAAAAAAGGACTGCAACACCTAGCTTAAGAGAGCGCAAGATTTAGAAATTTTCTCTCGAACCTTGTAGATTAAACTGTAATACAAATTGCACCATGTAGCAATTGATCAAGAGGTTGACGGCCGCGCTAGCCTCCATCAAATCATCGTTACTTATGATCTTGTGTTGACTCTGATGTATTTTTACATGCATAAATATAGCCGACGTGGTAAATGGAGAAATTTTTTGAATATCCGGGATCGAAAAATGATTATTTTGAATGGATTTCTGCGACTTCATATTTTTTACTATCTGAACGTGCAACGTCGTCACCCACTTCCGATGTTTGCGCTCTCCACACAGGTCAACTTCTTCGAGTGCGGTGGCTTAGCCCTCAGCCTCTTGATCTCCCACAAGGTCGCCGACGCCCTCTCCTACTTCACCTTCCTAAACAGCTGGGCTGCCGCCGCCCGAGGCGACACTGATATCATTGATCCCTGCTTCAGCTCCTCCGAGCTTTTCCCACCCATCAACCTCTCTGGCTTCCAGACGTCCACTGGCATCGTCAAGGACAACATCTCCACTAGGCGCTTTGTTTTCGATGCCGCCACTATCGCCTCACTCCGTGAGCAGTTCATGGACCTCAACGATGCTGCTGCCGCCGCTGCCACCGTCGACCACCAGCATTCCCGCCCAACCCGAGTTGAGGCCCTATCGTCTTTCCTATGGAGCCGCTACATGGCGAGCACACAGCCCATCGACACCAGAGAGGACAAGCTCTACACTGTGCTCCACGCTGTAAATCTCCGGACAAGGATGGAGCCGCCGATGTCAGTGCACCACTTTGGCAACATCAGTAGGTTGGCAATTACGGTGCCCACCAAGGACGCCGACGCAGACGGAGGCCACAAGATAGTACACCAGGTGATGAGCACTATCAAACTGGGGGGGCCAATGGCTCCCTGTCAATATATTAAGACTGATTTATAAAAGAGAAAATATTAGACACATTAAGACCGGTTTGTGAAATTGATTTATATTGAAGTTTCGAACTATTTACTGCTAGATATAGTCCACCAGTTTAAAAGTCAATTTGCAGCCTGACGCAGAACTTATAGTAAACTATTTTCCCAGATCAATCTTTAGTAAACTGGCAAATTTCAATGATCATATGCCACTAGAAGATATGTTCGTTTCTCAAACGAAAAGTTCTCGGTGTGCCATTGCACAGGTGAGGGAAGCGATCAAGCAGGTGGACGGGGAGCACATAAAGAAGCTCCGGGACGGGGAGGGTTACATGAACTGGCTAAAGGAGCGGTCGGCGAGGATCTCGCAGGGCGAGGTGGTGTCGTTCAGCTTCACGAGCTTGTGCCGGTTCCCGATCTATGAGGCGGACTTTGGGTGGGGAAAGCCCACCTGGGTCGGCTCGGCGAGCCTCACTTTCAAGAATCTGGTTGTCTTCATGGACACCAAGTCCGGCGACGGCATCGAGGCCTGGGTCCACCTCAAGGAGGACGACATGGCCAAGTTCGAGCAAGATAAAGAGTTGCTTGCGCTCGTTTCGCCCTCCGTGAGCGTCAAAAGTTGTGCATTTTAGTTGGTGAAGTTGGCCAGAAAGGGTGGCCTTGGTATGAATACGGACTCTGTTTCTATTAGGTTTCTTATTTTTAACACAAAAACCCGAAACTATGCCCACCGTCACATAAATATTCCAAACTTTTTTTGTCATTAAAACCCTATAATTACCAATTGTAACACAAATAATCCAAACTTTCTCTTGTGTCATAAAAATTCCCGAACTTATATTAGTGTGACAAGTATACCGAATTGAAGTAAAGGATATATATATTAGTGTGACAAGTATACTGAATTGAAATAAAGGATATATATAATTTGGGTTTTTTTTAATCAAAAAAAAAGTTGGGGGTATATGTGTCACAGTGGGCAAGCTTAGGGTGGTGACACAAAAAAATATTTGGAGTATTTGTATTGCTACGGACATAATTTGAGGTTTTTTTGTGATATTTGTCTTTTATTTTGTGGCTTTCCATGTGGATTTTTTTTTTTTTTGTGAATGCAGTAATAAAGCTTGAAATGCAATTATAGATTTCTGAAATGGAAAAAAAAATGAAAATACATAGAATAACCTTGTAACGTCTTTATGTCCAAAGATGTCCGTGGTTGGAGCTCGGAGTCATTATAGTTTTTGAAAGTGATATTACTTGATGCAAATGAAACATTAAATAAATGGGTCATATCCATTCGTAAAAAGAGTCTTTGACCAATTTTTTAAACCTCTTCACACCACTCAATATTAGTCTTCAGTTAGAATAAGAGTGACAAGGTGATGTGATGATTAGAAGTGAGCATCGAGTCTGATTCAACTTGGGAACCAGATCGAATCGGATTTGTTGACACTAAGTGGAAGCGAATTGGTTCATAAGAGCGAGGGTATTTCTTGTCAGCTAGGCAAGATGCGCCACTCTTCATCTCACCGCCACCTTTCCATCTCATTCCATTACCCCTTCCCAAACATGTCCACCCAGTCGTTCTAGTCCGCTAGCATGGCACTCACCGACATCTCTATGTTGCTCATGTGCCACGTGAATTCCTAACCCGTGACCTGACCCTAGCACCGGAGCTCCCTCATTGACTCGGTGAGTTAGTCTATGGAATCGCTCATACTTCAAAGATAACAATTTAATGAGGAAAATTTGCTAAGAATTGAAGCTTGAATTGGGTTCGAGTTGCTAAAAGTTGTATTGTATAAACATCGGTCATATGGTTAAATAGATCAAATTAGATTGGACTATTTTCAACCGACCCAAACCCGACCACCTCACCCGGTTAACAAGCCTAGACGTAGCCAAAAGAGTTTTCATTTTTTCAAAGTGATGCTTGTATTACTACTTATTTCCTTGTGTTTGGTGAATCAATCTAACAAATCTCATGGAAGTTCAATTTTCTAAACTCTCTCATTGATTTGGTTAGTTAATAAAAAAAAGGTTAATACCGTGAAAAACTAATTTTTTAATTACGAAAAATCTTAAATTGTTACACTTGTGATAAATTTAAAATTAATCATTTCATTCCCTACATTAGCTTTATGATGAAAAATTAGGGAAGGAACTAGAAGAGTAAATCAATTGCAAAAAAAAAAAAAGAAAAAGTATAAAATTTAATGTATATGATGATCAAGACTAAAGTCCCTAGACTATATATAGACTACATCAACGCAAAATGCTCGTGAATGATATTGATCGAAAGTGATCCCATGGGTTGCCATTGTCATAGCGCCTAGCAGTTAGGAAATGTATATGATGATCAAGACTAAAGTCCCTAGACTATACATTGATGAGGCGGATCGCATATGTTCAATTTTCTATGTCAGTATGTGTAAGAAATTCC
Organism: Eucalyptus coolabah; assembly: GCA_014182585.1. Taxonomy (NCBI): domain Eukaryota; kingdom Viridiplantae; phylum Streptophyta; class Magnoliopsida; order Myrtales; family Myrtaceae; genus Eucalyptus; species Eucalyptus coolabah. Next base: position 54,565,856 of record CM024621.1, read on the forward strand.
ATGCACAATCCGATTTATCTTATTTTACTTTACCTGAATCATACAATTGTAACCTTCTTACGAGATTTTCACCTTTGAGTACTAACCATTAGATGGAATTAGTCCAGTTGCAAGTGCATTTGTAGATTTCTTTTTCTTTTTTAGTAAGGAATTCGAGTTATCAAAATAAAGCCAATATTTTCCTCCAGCTCACGTAACCCAAAGATTTGCAAAATTCTGACGGTCGGCCATTTTGATGCTCAAAGCTATACATAAATGAGAATTATCGATATCTATATCCCTATCATGCCCAATAAAAAGATAAATAAGAATTATGCTCCATAAATTTTACGTCGTAAACATGGCATTTCTTTATTAGTCAAAACAAATTGTTCGGATGTCATATAATAATGTTAATGAGTGTCCTCAGAGATAGAATCAAAACAAGTACGTCCCAATATAATACGATTGATAGAATCAAATGCTCGCGCTCGTTTCGCCTTCCATGAGCATTAAAAGCTGTGCGTTTTAGTTGGTGAGGTTGGCCAAAAAGCGTGGCGTTGTTATGAATACGGACTTTGTTTCGATTAGATTTCTTATTTTTAATCACAAAAAACACCAAACTATGCCCACTACACATATACCCTAAACTTTTCTTATATCCCTGAAAACCCTAAAATTACCAATTGTAACACAAATATCTCAATCTTCCTCTTGCGTCATAAAAATCCCAAACTTATACCAGTGTGACAGGTATACCTTGAAATGGAATTGAAATAAAGGGTATATATATCATGCATATATAGTTTGGGTTTTTTTTTTTGTGACAAAATAAAGTTGGGGATATATATGTCACAATGGACAAATTTAGAGTTTTTGGTGACACAAAAAATTTTTTTTTTTTTTGGAGTATTTGTATCACTTTGAACATAATTTTGAAGTTTTTTGTGATAATTTTCTTTTATTTTTTGGCTTTTCATGTGATTTTTTTGGTGTGAATGTAGTAATAAAGCTTGAAATGCAATTGTGGATTTTTCTGAAATGAAACAAAAAAAGAAAATATATAAAATAACCTTATGACGTCTTTATGTCTAGGTGGTTGGAGCTCTGAGTCATTATGGTTTTGAAAGTGATATTACTTGATATGAATGAAACATTTTAAACCATGAGTCATATTCGTAAGAAGAGTCTCTTCACCAATTTTTTAAACCTCTTCACACCACTCAATATCAGTCCTCAATCAAGATAGGGGTGACGAGGCGATGTGATGATTAGGAGTGAATATTGAGTCTGATTCAACTCAAGAACCAGATCAAACCGAGTCTGTTGACATGTAGGTGGAAGCGATTTGGATCACGAGAGTGAGGGTACTGCTCATCAGCAAGGCAAGATTTGCCACTCTTCACCTCATCGCCACATTTCCACCCCCATTCCATTAACCCTCCTTGAACACGTCCACCCAGTTGTTCTTGCCTGCCAGCATGGCGCTCACCGATGTCTCTATGTTGCTCATGTGTCACACAAAATCCTAACCCAAGACTTGACTTGAGCACTTGAGCTCCCTCATTGACTTGGTGAGCCAATCTACAAAATCACCCATTATTCATAAATAACAAATTAATGAGGAAAATTTACTAAGAATTTGAGCTTGAATTGGTTTTAAGTTGCTAAAAATTGTAGTGTATAAACATAGGTCATATGGGTTAAATGGGTCAATTTGGATTATATCATTTTTGACCGACCCAAACCCAACCACCTAATTGTTCTTTGTGCATCAACACGGCACTCACTGACATCTCTATATTGCTCATGTGCCACACAACATCCTAACCCACGACCTAACTAGAGCACCTGTGCTCCCTCATCAACTCGATAAGCCGGTCAACGTAATCACCCATTCTTCAGAAATAACAATTCAATGAGGAAACTTTGCTAAGAATTGGAGCCTGAATTGGGTTTGAGTTGCTAAAAATTGTATTGTATAAATATAGGTCATATGGTTAAATGAATTAATTTAGGTTGGACCATTTTCAATTGACCCAAACCTGACCACCCAACCTATTTGACAAGTCTAGATGTAGCCTAAAGAGTTTTCATTTGTGAAAGTGATGGTTGTATTGCTATCTTTTTCCTTGTGTTTGGTTAATCAATTAAACAAATCTCCTGAAAGTTCGATTTTCTAAACGTTGTCATTGATTTGGTTATTTAATAAACATGATTAATATTATAAAAAACCCCAAATTAGTAGACATTTGATAAATTTATCAAAAATTATTTTTTTAACCATGAAAAACCTCAAACTAGTACACCTCTAACAATTGTTAAAGTTAATCATTTCATTCTCTACATTAGCTTTGTGATGAAAAATTAGGGAAGGATTCAAAAGAGTAAATCAATTACCAAAAAAAAAAAAAGTTTAATATGATGATCAAAATTAACGTCCCTTGACTATATATAGACTACATCAATACGAAAATGCTCGTGAATGATATTGATCGAAAGTAATCCCCTGGGTTGCCATTGTCATAGTGCCTAGCAGTTAGGAAATGTGTTTTTACGTAGATGAGGCGGACCGCATATGTTCAATTCTCTATATCATTATGTGTAAGAAATTCCACGCGCAATCCGATTTATTTTATTTTATTTTACCCGCATCAAACAATTGTAACCTTCTTACGAGATTTTCAGCTTTGCACGGTACTAATTATTAGATGGAATTAGTCCAGTCGCAAATGCATTTGTAGATTTCTTTTTCTTTTTTAATAAGGCATTCGAATTATCAAAATAAAGCCGATTTTTTCCTCCAGCCCACGTAACCCAGAATTTGCAAAGTTCGGGCGGTCGGCCATTTTGATGCTTAAAGCTATACATAAATGAGAATTATCAATATATATATCCCTATCATGCCCAAGAAAAAAAGTTAATGCAGAATTATGCTCCATATATTTTACGTCATAAACATGGCATTTCTTTTATTAGTCGAAACAAAATGTTCGGAAGTAATGTAATAATATTAATGAGTGTCTTTAGAGGTAGAACCGAAGTGAGTCCATCATAATATAATATGATGGACACCAAATAATTACGTGGTAAAATCCAGTATCACCACGAATACCATTGCCATCTATTTTGAATGACCTTGTAATTGCCATCTTCATGTTGAACTCTTATTATAACTAGGGGTGGGCACGAGAACCAGACCAACCTAGAACTGCCAATTCTGGGCAATTCTCATTCCAAATTTTGGAATTGAGAATAATTAGTCTGGTTCCCAATCTCCCAGGCGTGAAACCGAACTGGTCGGACCAATTTATTACTTTTTTGATTTTCTTCTTTTCTTTTAAAGAATAAATAAGAGGAAATTGCCAAAACCCTAAATCGGACTGGTCTGGTGGAATTGGCCCAATATGGGAACCAGTAACCCTTAATCGCAACACCTATTAATAATATCATCAGTACAACATAAAAAGAAAATTCAACATCCAATCCATTAATGAAGGGAATTTGGGCCTAATCAGTCCGATCTAGGTAAGGCCTATCACTATTAGGCCACGATACAACCCACCGTTCATGGGCCTCACTCCTCAGGCAATGCACGGCATCATTCGGCGATCTCGGAGAGAATCATGAGATCGGTTGCACAAAACATTTGATGCGAGTCCACAAATGTATACGTTGAGCTCCATGGATTGATTTATTGACAATTTGTAATCGACCGTGCAATTTTCCATTTTATGAGTTTCTACAATTATCACAATGGATCTTGAGCGTTAAAACTTTAAGCCCGTGAAATCTCGTAGATGAGTTATAACTTTGAATTTTTTTGATCAGTGTTATTTGCCATTCGAAAAAGTTTAAATAGATACGGTATACATACTTCTCGTTGGATTTATGCACGAAATTAATGGCTGGTTCAATTATCTCTTTGGACAGAGCTTTTAAATTAGTCCGGAATAATTCGTTTTGAATCCGTTAGAATGTGCACCCCAAATAGAGTACTCGACATGTGTTGATTTAGCGTGAATTTGGGAGGACAATTGAGTTACAATGATGTATAGATTGATATTACTTGACGAAGGTCGTTTTCAATACGCGTGAGAAGTGATCGAATTGCGATAAGATGGCTTAATTTTTAAGTGATTATAGGAATCTCACGAGTTTATATCCCCTTCCTCAGAAAATTCGACGCGGGATTCCCTTTTTTTTTCCCCACTTATTATTTTCATCATCATCGTTGTTGTTATTATTTAATCTCCTCAGAGAATCTTCCGCTTGCCATTTGCAAAAGTAAATTATTTAGTATGGATTCTGGCCGCAACCTCCTAATTTGTTGCTTCGGACAAATTTAAGATGTTAGATAAACATGCATGGTTTATATATTCTAATACCTCCCACACACGTACACGTGAAAATTTATAATAGTGAAGATGAATTGGAGCTTGGAAAGAATTTAAATTTAGGACCTCCTATGTAGATAAGTATGAGATTTTGCAAGACCACCGCCAATTGTGTTCATAATTAAATTATTAGATAACGCATTATTTAATATCTATATTTTCTAACAAAGTTGATTAGTACTTTTGTGCCATGAAAGCAAGGCTCGACAATCTAAAACATTATTTAAAGGCGATGAAGCTAGAATTGGGAATTGGGAGTTTGGTCTACAATCTCAGGTCCTATCCTTTTTAAGGAAAACTATATTCTATAAATTGTTTTCCTACTTTTAAGTGTTTGAATGATAGAAAACTATTCAATTTATGAAAAACCTTTGCCTACGAACTAAAACAATATACTTAGATTGAGAGAAAATAACTTCTCTTTCTAATAAGAAGGAAAACACTTAATTTAAACTATCAAATAAATGAAAACTAATTAATTTCCCGGTGTAATAGCAAGCACCGGTTTGACTTGGGTTGAAAATGATTTTTATGAAAAATATTTTTCTTTATTATAAATTTTTCAATGAAACAAACGCACTGTTCGTTGGGGAGATTAATATGCACCACAATAATCTGGTCAAGGCATTCGACCTTTCTATTTGGATTGGCCCTTCGCTATTTAAGTTGACATTGAAAATGAGGGAAGTTTTCAAGAGAGAATTCCAGCTTAAAGATGAAGATGGTGAGTTCTTAGAGAGAAGTGAGAGAGAATAACCGAACCTTAAAAAAATATTTATATGCTACGTCGATGGGTCACCAAAATTGGATAAGTGGCGGTCTATACATGAGAGTTGTTGAAAGGTCACGGCAAATGACATTTTTACCATTTCAAGGTCTAATGCATGTATCATTGTAGGATTGCTTTGTGCCTACTGAAGTAACAACCCAGAAATTCTCGACAAAATGTACCTTTCCGGTGATTATGTATACCGGTCGGATCAAATATTTATGATAGTCTGTCTATGTAATATGCATACTTGTTGACAAAGTAATCGCGCATGCGAGAGTTGGTTAGTTGGTCAAAGTCACTGTCATCAACGTGAACCTAATACAAATGGAAAGTTAATAGGTATTTTATTATTGTGTGGGATGTGGAGTAAAGCAAGAGTTCAGGGATTAATAAGCCATTGCCGCCGCTGTCGCTGCCGGCGCCGTCTCAACCGGTCAAATCCCGATTTTTGGCATTGGCGACCGGCTAGTGTAGTCGAGGTTCCTACCGACCAGGTTTTTTCCAACCACATCATTCAAAACTCTTTCCCAAAAGCATTCATAGCCTGGCAAAGTCGTCTATTGACTTCTTCAAAGTAAAAGAATATGAATCCAGCGCTGCTCATTTTTCCTCGGTATTCCGTCAATAGATTCGCCCTCTCCAGATGACGATTACACATTACATTTATCCAGTCGATGTCAGTTCAACTTCTTATCGCACGCGTTTAATTATTTCAGTCGTACAATCACTATTCCTCAAAAAAGAAATTGAAAAAAAAAAAGAAAGAAAGAAGAAGAAACAATTCACTAATTTGTTATACGTCACCTTTGCGTTTACTTACTGTTCATTGGTGACATGAATTTTAATTGCACCTTCTACGGAAATGGAGGAACCATCTATACACTTTGACGAGGGCATCTTCATTGATATTCCTCTAACAATGATAATATAACTGGTTAAAGTTAATTATACGATGAATATTGTTAATAGGTGTCAAAAGGACACTGGTTAAATTATCTTTCATAGCAAATGTTTTCATTTTTAATGTACGCATTACACGAGAAAGATAGTACATTAAAGATGACAATTTTATTTTAATCGGGCGTTTTACGAGATAATAAGCATTTCGACTGGTTAAAACATTTAAATAATAGATTATAGAATTATTTAATAGTTTAAGCTTTTTGGAATAATCAGCAATGATCTAATAAAATCTTTCAAAATATCGGAGCAAGAGATCTCAATTTCGAAAATTTATCGCCAAGCAAGCATTTGGTCCAGTGGCCAGGGGACACCCAAGTCCGGGGTTCAATCCCTGGAAAGCCTAAAAAGAGAAAGCTGAATATTCATTTGAAAATCCCAGAAAGTCGCCATCACCATCGTCAGAATTCGACTTTGGGACATGTGTTTCGCCCCCTTATTATAAGAGAATATTCCGCAATGGTGCTTCTGGTTGACTTTACTAAATTCATATGCAAACATCTCATCAACCTATCCTGATCATTGGCAATTCGGCAACTCGAATTCCTCGACTTCATTGAAGAAGATCAGGTCTGTGCGTATAATCCTCGGATGCGGGGTGAGATATATTGAAAAACTCTTGTTTATGTCCTGCTTTGCAGTAGGAGCTTCTTCATTCCATGTTTAAAGAAGATGACTGACATGGAAAAGAATGAATATTTTCATGCGAAAACGAGTGATCATCTGTCAAATGGATTCAAACTTTCATCATCATTGAGCAATCCTACAATCTAAGTAAAGGTGTTGTAGAAGAAAACCACTTCCAAATAAGTTGATGAGCATATCTATAGTGGAATGTCTCATTTGTAGAAGCTCAGGAAAAAAAAAATTCCTTCACAAGTAATATGCAATTTATCTTCAAGTTGGCATATTGTATGTGACTAGGATAGATTACAAGGTTTCAATATATAAGTTATTAAAGTCAATGAATCGCATGTAGTCAAAAAAGAAAAAGTCAATGAATCGCATGATTGACTAATCATAGATGATTTTATTTTTGCACATTACCAGCCGGCTGAAGAAGGAAGAAGGAAGGAAGAGGAAAAAAAAAAAGAAAAAAAGGAATGGAATAAATAAATAAATTCAAAAAAATAAAATATTATTAAAAATTATCTATGTTATCATCGGTCAAATGGATTGAATTGACACAAATATAAAAGATTTAAGACATAATTGACAAAAAAAGTTTAAATTGAATTGGTAAAATTATAATAATTTAAGTTATGTATTAGCTTAAACTCTTTTTTAGACTATAAATTGATTATCGATAAGTACAGTCATATAATGATTTTTGGGTATTAGTTTTGGGGTTATGTGTAAATTTATGCTCGTTAAAACAAAATTAAACAAAAAGAGAGAAATTTAAAGAGTTACAAGTACGTTCTAAACGAAAACGAATGATTTTTTCCTTGACTTTTCTTTGTCTTCCCGCCTTCTATATAAATCCACCTGATACTGCAAGGGCCGGCTGTAAGCAGTATCGCCCCATACATTTTTTTCTTCCTCAAGCTTGAACTCTCGCCGAGCACATCATCGCACGCTCTCTCTAGGAGTTCCAAACCGCGAAGGTGAAAACCATGACGACGGCTGACGTCGAGGTCGAAGTCATCTCCAGCGACATCGTCAAGCCCTCGTCACCAACTCCGGACCATCTCCGCCATTACAAGCTCTCCTTCCTCGACCAGATACAAGTCCCCGTGTTCATGCCCTGGATCCTCTTCTTCCCGAGGGACGATCACCTGTCGCTCGATGAGAAATGCAGCAACATCAGGCGGTCTCTGGCCGAGGCCTTGACCCGGTTCTACCCTCTCGCGGGTCGGGTCAGGGACAACCTCTACATCGACTGCAATGACGAGGGCGCTCTGTACGTTGAGGCTCGGGTCAGGTGCAAGCTCTCGGATATCCTCGAGAACCCGGTCCCTCATGTGCTGAACAGGTTCTTGCCGCGAGAGCTAGACGATGTGCAGGACTTGGCTGTCGCTGTTCAGGTACATATACATCCAGAAATTCACGGTAGACATTATTTTTCAGAACATTAGCTTAAAACGAGTATCTGGATTACTTATTTCTCTCTTGGTTGATACTTACATGGCAAGCCTTTTTATTTCTTTTGCCTTCGATTTAGATCGAAAACATTGCACAATATCATCATGCATCAGATTGTATTATACAACGATTGACTTTAGAACCAAACTTCTAGCATGTGCAACCTTGACGTGCTCCCGAGGTAGCTAGCTAGTAAGGGGTTTTGCTAGCATAATAATTTTTAGGGTACTGTGAGAATAATAGCTTATTGTAAGCCATAAATTTTTGAAGTAGTGAATCCCACAATACTTTTTAATTATTTGTTATTTGGTTTTTTATGATTTAGAATAGATTATTATTTTGATAGTGGATTAAAAATTGTCACTCAATCATTGGAAAAAAGTGTTAAAAAAGTCATAAACATTTTAGAGTTGTGCTAATTTAGTCCTAAACCTTTTAATTTGATAATAATTTAGTCATTCCAGCTAATTTTGGCTGGATTTTGTTAGAGAAAATCGTCCAAAATGTCCTAAACCTATTTGGCCAATTCAATCCTAAACCTTTTAACTTTGCCAATTGAGTCCTAAACCTTTTCACTTCTTGCTGATTCAGTCCATCTGGCCAATTTTGGCCGGAAAATGCTAACGGTGACACCGGCGGTGCCATGTAGGACTGCCGGCGTTGATGTAGACAATTTTTAATAATATTTTAATATTTTTTGAATTTTTTTGAATTTTTTTGTTTTTTCCTCTTTTTTTTTTTGGCTTTTTCCTTGGTCTTTTCGGTGGCCGGCCACCGACCACAGGCCGACGCCCGCTCGACTAGGGGCGAGGGCCAGCCTTGCCGGATCGGGTTTGGGCAAGGCGATGCTCGCCCGGCGAGGGCAAGCCTCAAGCAAGGGCTCGCCTCGCTAGATCCGGCAAGGCCGGCCCTCACCGGGGCTAGGGTGGCCTTGCCGCGTCGCCGTCGCCCGATGAGGCTGCCTTGGCCTTGGGGAGGGTTGGCCTCTCCCAGTGTCCCTTGCCGGGCCGTGCCCGGGCGACGGCTCCCCTTGCCGGTGCTCCTCCCGCCGTGCTCCTCCTTGCTGGTCGGGCCTTGCTTGTGGCGGGCTAGGCTAGCCGGCCGTTGCTTGTGGCTGGTGGTCGCCACCGGAAAGGCCAAGGAAAAAGCCAAAAAGAAAAAAAAAAAAAAAAAAAGAAAAAAACAAAAAAAAAAAAAAAAAATTAAAAATTAAAAAAATTGTCCACGTCAAGACCGGCAATCCTACGTAGCACTGCCAGCGTCCATGTTAGCATTTTTCGGCCAAAATTGGTTGGATGGACTAAATCTGCAAGAAGTGAAAAGGTTTAGAATTTAATTAGCAAAGTTGAGAGGTTTATGACTAAATTGATAAAAGTACAATAAGTTTAGGATTTTTTGGACAATTTTCCCAATTTTGTTGATAGGGCACCAATCAGCTGACGTGACACGATTGGCACTAACATGGACAACTTTTAATATTATTTTAATATTTTTTGAATTTTTTATTTTCCTTTTCTTTTTCCTTTTTCCTTCTCCTCTCTTTTCCTCCAGCCGATTGCTGGAACTTGGCAATTGGCCAAATGTGATGACCGGTGAGGTTGAGGTCAACCTCATGGGCCTCTAGTGAGCCTCGCCGGCCACTAGTGAGGCTCGAGCCCTTGCTAGAGGCCGTGACGATGGCCTCGTGTTGGGCGGTGAGGCTCGACCTTGCCGATCCGGCAAGGTTGAGCCTTGGTGTTGAATTTGGCAAGATCAAGCCTCACCTAGCCTTTGGCGAGGCTAGCTCGAGGCTGCCTAGGCTACAAGGGTGGCCTCACGGCCTTTGGTGAGGGGTTGAGCCTTGCCAATGGCTAGTGAGGTCGAGGTTGATTGTCAAGGTTTGACGACTGGCTAGAGGAAGGAGGAGGAGAAAAAAAAAAGAAAAAGAAAATAAAAAAATTCAAAAAATATTAGAATATTATTAAAAGTTGTCCACATTAGCGCTGATTGTGCCATGTCAATCGATCGATGCCCAGTCAGCAAAATCCAACCAAAATTAATCGAAAAGGACTGAATTGGTACTAAATGAAAAGATTTAGGACTAAATTAGCACCAATAAAAAGTTTAGAACTAAATTGACACAAATGCAAAATGTTAGAACTTTTTTGACACTTTTCCTTAATCATTTCTCACTAATAAAATTGGGGAATTACCAAAAAATTCCTAAACTTATTGTATAAATTCAGTCTTAAACTTTTTACAATTATGCTAATTTAGTCAATTTAGCCAAACTTTTTACAATTATGCTAATGTGGAACGATTGACTCACAATTGACGCTTCTTTTGTTTCTTGGGTGAGCTCGCTTGGCATCTGGCCAAAGGAAGAAGGAAGAGGAAAAAAGAAAAAGAAAAGAGAAACAATATAAAAGAAAAGGAAAGAAAAATATATAAAAATTCAAAAACAATCTGCGTTGGCTGACGTCTACATCAATGCCAGCTGGATGGACAAAATTGGTCGGAATGCAAAAGGTTTAAGATCAAATTGGTATAATTATAATAGGTTTAGGATTTTTTGGTAATTCTCTCCTCATAATACTATGTAATACTATACATAGTAGCTCATTTAAGTGCGGTCATGTCTCAGTTATTTATGCAGGAATCTAGCTCAGGGAGCGCAAGATATAGAAAGTTTCTTCTCTGAACCTTGTAGATTAAACTTTAATAAGGATTGCACCATGTAGCAACTTTATATTCTTTACTATCTGAACATGCAACGTCTTCACCCACTTCCGATGTTTGCGTTCTTGACACAGGTCAATTTCTTCGAGTGTGGCGGCTTAGCCCTCGCCCTCTTGATCTCCCACAAGGTCGCCGACGCCCTCTCCATCTTCACCTTCCTCAACGCCTGGGCTGCCACTGCCCGTGGCGACGCTGATATCATCGATCCCTGCTTCGACTCGTCTGAGCTCTTCCCCCCCATCAACCTCTCCGGCTTCCAGACGAAGACCGGCATTGTCAAGGACAACATCTCCAGCAGGCGCTTCGTTTTTGATGCCACTGCTATCGCCTCGCTCCGTGAGCAGTTCACCAACCTCAACAGTGCTGCCGCTGCTGACCACCAGTGCTGCCACCCGACCCGAGTTGAGGCTTTATCGTCTTTCCTCTGGAGCCGCTACATGGCGAGCACACAGCCCATCGATGCCAGAGGGGACAAGCTCTACACCGTCCTCCACGCCGTGAATCTCCGGACAAGAATGGAGCCGCCGATATCGGGGCACCACTTTGGCAACATCAGTAGGGTAGCGATTGCAGTGCCGACCAAGGACGCGGGCACCGACGGAGGCTACGAGATAGTCCACCAGGTGATGAGCACCATCAAACTTAAGACCGGTTTATGAAATTGTTTTATAAATTGATGTTTCCAACTATTCAGTGCTTGATATAGTCCGCCTATCTAAAAGTGGACTTGCAGCCTGACGCGAAGCTTATAATCTAATATTTTCCTGGATCAATCTTTAGTAAACTGGCACATCTCTTCATGAAATTATTACAGGAAAATTCTCTTAATCACTAGGTCCAAAAATTTTAATGATCATATGCCAATAGAAGATATTTTTCGTCCTTTAAACGAAAAATTCTCGGTCTGCCGTTGCACAGGTGAGGGAAGCAATCAAGCAGGTGGATAGGCAGTACATAGAGAAGCTCCAGGACGGGGAGGGGTACCTGAACTGGCTGAAGGAGCGGTCGGCGAGGATCTCGCAGGGCGAGGTGGTGTCGTTCAGTTTCACGAGCATGTGCCGGTTCCCGATCTACGAGGCAGACTTCGGATGGGGAAAGCCCGCCTGGGTCGGCTCGGCGAGCCTCACTTTCAAGAACCTGATAGTCTTCGTGGACACCAAGTCCGGCGACGGCATTGAGGCCTGGGTCCACCTCAAGGAGGACGAAATGGCCAAGTTTGAGCAGGATAAGGAGTTGCTTGAGCTCGTTTCGCCTTCCGTGAGCGTCAAAAGCTAAACGTATAAAATGAACTTGTGACAAATATATTACTCTGAGATGGAATTGAAATAGATGATATATTTGTCATATACTTATATATAAATTTCGGTTTTTTTTTTTTGCGACACAAAGAAAATGGAGGTTTATGTATCATTGTAGGCAAATTTAGGGTTTTTTTTTTTCTTGTGACAAAAAAAATATTGAGGTATCCATGTGACAGTAAACACAATCTGGGAGTTTTTTTTGTGGTATTTGTCATTTATTATTTGGCTTTTGATGTGAATTTTCGTGTCTGTGAATACAGTAATAAAGCTTGGAATGCAACTATAGATTTTCTGAAACGGAACTGAAAAATGAAATATACATAATAACCTTGTAACCTCTTCATATCCAAATATGTCGGTGGCTGGAGCTCCGAGTCATTGTTGTATTTGAAAGTGATACAGCCTGATGTAAATGAAACATTCGATAAACGTAACTAGAGGTGACGATGGCTCACGGACTCATGTTTCAACTCATGATATACGCCTGCCTAAGGTTTCAAATATCGGTGACGAAAGACGAATTAATGATGGGTTCTAGCGGGTTTGAAAAAGAACCACTTTAAACCCGTTTCACCGAAGAATAATGCTAAGATCATCTTACCCTCACACTCTGTAATATAATAAAAGAGAAAGCCATCTGTATTAGTTACTTCACTAACACGTATGACCGAAATGTCGATACATATTGGATATAAAGTATAAATATACAAGAACACTCAATTATAGGAATAAAGAAAGACGAGAGATTAAAGGAGTTGTTAATGTTGTAAAAGGAATTTCGTGTTTATAAAGCTAAAGTAATAATGGTCTTGATCTCCAACTTTCACTTCAATTAGATAAGATCGTTGTTCTTCATTATCTGGGTCAAATGGCTCTGCTTATGCACCGCTACTACTTCTGGTTGTCTCTTTTTGTGTTAGGGACATCTTGCGACTGCCCTTCTATTGGTTTTCTTTTTGCATGTGTTTTTCTCTTTTCAATCTCCAATTTCTGTTAGGTGGAAGAGAGAGAAATTGGTTATGGAAAAGAAGACAAGCAAAAAAGATCCGGTGCAACGAAGGTAATAGTTACTGCAGTTCACCACCGGCAACGTCGTTGTTTAACTCTAGCATTTTTCTAATTGTTAAACATTTAAGGACGCGTTTGTTTGTGTTTCTATTCAAAAAGTGTTTTTAGGAATAGAAATAGAAAAAATTATTTCTGTTCCGGGGAACAATTTTTGATGAAAAACGTGTTTAGTAAACTTATTCCGGGAATTAAAAAGAATAGAAATATAATTTGTAAATTTGTATTCTTTTTTGTTTCTTTTAATTTTTAATTTTATTTTGCCTTTTTTCTTTATTTCTTTCTTTTCCTTTTTTTCTTCTTTTGGCCGGTTCCGGCCGGCCTCGACCATGGCTGGCGACTGGCTGACGAGGGCCGATGGCCTTGCCTAGCCACGGCGAGGCTCGCTAGCCCCCAACGAGGCTCGGCCTCGCCTTGGCTGGGCGAGCTCGGGCTCGGGCGAGGCCGAGCGAGCTTCGGGCGAGGAGCCCGGGGCCGCGACACTTGGCCTCACCGGGGGTTGGCAATGCTCCGGCGAGTTCGCCGGCCCTCAACGGCCGGTTGTCGGCCATGGCCGAGGTCGGCAATCAGCTAAAGAAAAAAAAAAAGAAAAGAAGAAAAAAAGGAGAAAAAAGAAAGGAGAGAGAAAATTTACTCTTAAAAATTGTTTCAGAAATAAGAAGCAAGTTTTTTTGTTTCTTGTTTCTGTTCTAATTTTGTTCCCGGAAAAAAAAAGCAGATTTGGAACAAAAACGCAAACAAATGCATTTCTGTTCTTTTTTTGTTCCTGAGAATAAAAAAACAGAAAATCTATTCATGAACAAAAAATAAAAGTGCAACCATGCACGCTCTAAGATTTTTTTTTTTTTTTTTGGCAAATTTCCCTTAATCTTTTATATATATATATATATATATACTAAATTATCACCAACACTAAGATGACACTAAGATGACGGTGACGGGGCGATGTGATGACTAGGAGTGAGCACTAGGCCCAATTCAACTCGAGAACTAGATGGAACTAGATCCATTGACACCTAGGTGGAAGCGAATTGGACCACTGGAGTGAGGGTATTGCTCGTAAACTAGGCAAGATCTGCCACTCTTCACCTGACCACCAGCTTTCCACCGCATTCCATAACCCCTCGCCAGACATGTCCACCAAGGTGTTCTTGTCCATTAGTGGGACGCTCGCCAACGTCTCTATGTTGCGCATGTGCCACGGAAAGCCAACACCTAAGCTCCCCTCACCAATTCGGCCAGCCGATCTATGAAATCACCTATCCTTTAGAGAAAATAATTTATGAGAGAAATTTACTAAAAAATGGGAACTTGAATTAAGTTAAAGTTGCTAAAAATTATATTGTATAAACATAGGCCATACGGATTGAATGGCAACTTGGGTTAGAACATTTTCAATCGACCCAAACCCAATCACCCCACCCCTCTGACAAGCTTAGATGTAGCTTAAAGAGTTTTTATTCGTGAGAGTGATGGCTGTATTGCAAATAATTTCCTTGTATTTGGTTAATCATTCAAACAAATCTCATGAAAGTTCAATTTTCTAGACCCTCTCACCGATTCGGTTACTTAATCAAAAAAGTTTCGCAAAATCAGGGAGCCGAACTGGTTCTTTCCAGAACCGGCCTTGAATTTTTCAATTCGGTTCACGTCTCGAGTTGAACTAGATCGATGCTTATCATTGAAACTGACAAACCTTTTTACTTTTTAATCTAAATGTTTAACAATCTTTTAAGAAAATGCTTATACGAGAGGACAAGTACTTCAACTCGAAAAACATTCTCCTGTGCCCATGAGAATGAATTAGGGACGAATGATAAGAACACTGACGAATTCAAGTTTTCCAAATTCTTTTTTTATTTTTATTTTTTATAGAGGAGAATTTATTGCATTAACGCGATCCGTTGACTTTAATAATCTATAGATAGAAATCTGGTTATCTTTCCCGATCATTGGCCAGCTGCCAAGTTGAACTCCTCGACTTCGTTGAAGAAGATTTGTCTATCTACGATTTGACGTTTGATTTTCTTATCTAAATTTTATTTTGCTCCCCAGTACTGTTGCTTTTTTTTTTATTTTTCATCCTTCTTTATTTCAACTTTCGTTATTTATTTATTTATTTATTTAATGCGATACTAAGATGTCAAGTTGAACGTTTTAATTTGAAATGGAAAATGTCAAATGAAACCATAATATGATATTCAAATTTAATTGAACAACTTTGAAGTGATAATTCGAGTTCAACGGACACAAGAATAATCTTCGAAGTGATAGCCTCACCAAATCAACAATGATTTTATTTCTGCACATTCTAGAAATGAATTATATGACAACTAGATTAGAAAATAGTTTTAAAAGTTATCTACATTACACGGCTGGCATATTCAATTAGCAAAACGTGAAAATATTTAAAACTTAATTGGTATAATTAAAAGTTTAAGACTGAATTAATAAAAAGTGTAATATATTTAAAACTTGTTAGACAATTATTCGTGGAATTAGATGTGAAGGTAGGAGCACATGTCGCTGAATTTGGATCTCCTGTACGGCTGTACACATGTCTTTTGAAATGGATGTACAAGTTGGTGAAGCAGCCAAATCCTATCTCCACGCAGTCGAAGTCAACGATTTGCGGTCCCTTGGATATTGCCATTCAACATGGAAAATACATAAATTAGCAAAAACGTGTTGAAGCCATTAACGGGATTCGAACGAAAAGAAGAAGGAAGCAAGGGCATTTGAACGATAGAGCTTTCTACCTCGTTTTATATAATACGATAGAAATAAAAAAGAACGCAAAGTCTCGTGCAAATTTTCAAAATTGAAGAAAATATAAGGTTGGTTTCACATTAATTTATCGAGTGGGACTTGTTCTAATGGTGGTCAGCATCGTCGGTTCGATCATTTCGTGGTGCCAAAGATATTTAACGCAAGCCCATTGACTCCTCGAAACACTCATTGTCCGCGTATTTATGAGCCCAAATGTCGTACGGAGATGTGGGCGGCGTTCAGCGAGACTTTGTCAAAACCCTTTACGGCTCTGAAGGCCCTTTGACAGATTTTTTGGAGAGCTTTTCGAATATGTAATTGCAGTTCGGAAACTCTCTAAAATCCCTCAGCCTAAGGCAAGTCCATAAGAGCTTTGGACTTTGAGTATTTCCGGAACGTTTATACATTTTTTCTTCCAATTATGCCCTCAAAAAATTTTCGAAATTCCGTTCATGCCCTTGCTTTGCATGACATTATCGATGACTCAGTGGACCGCCGTCGAGCCTTATCCCAAATGATTTGAGTTTTTTTTTTTTTGGTCGAATTAGCAAAAATCCTTTACATTTTAAATAGTGTTTTAATCAAAGTTACTTTCCAATGCACTTTTGAATTACGTTTACCAAACACTATTTACATTTTCAAAAAAAAAAAAAAAAGAAAAAAATCTTTAACCTAAAGTCCTTTACATTTCCCTAAACACTCAACCAAATATAACCATATTCACCTAGATTTGAATGTTTTCTTTAGGACTAAACTCATTTTCCGTACGGAACTAGCTAACATAGATTATCATTGCTTAATAAGCATGATTATAATGATGAATTTAATGGAGAACACGGCATATGTGAAGGTCTACGAATAGCTTCAGATTATAGAACAAATGTCCCATGCGCAGTATGTTATACATATATTGTATTTTGACGGCTATATCTAATGAAGTTTAGTAAATATGACCATCTAATGCAATTTGGCTTATATAACACACTCAACCACATAAATTTCGCCATCGCCTGATCCTTTGATTTTTCATTGTTTACAAGGATCTATAAGGTATAGACGTATGTGTGACGATGTTAGGCAGATAATTTCCAAATGAGAATATAAAATTATGTAGAGCAATTAGTGTATCATGTTGACTCACAATAAATCAGTTCAATCTTTTAAGAGAAGGCACAAGTCCTCCAATGCTAATGGGCTCGAACTTGAATATCTTTTCGGTTACCTCTTCAACTGAAAATTTCAGCATTCATGTTGCGGGTCCATCGATGGATAAAATTTGAGGCACGTACCGAAGGTCGGAAACCAAACATAACTCGCTCCTAGCTTTCGTTCCGATGAGTCCATCGAACGATCCTCCAACAGGTACGACGTAAGCGAGCGTCATGCTCCTTCTTGCACTAACTTCTTTCTACTTTTTCAGCGCCATCTTATCATCCAGCGACTTAATTTTAGCACGGAGTAAAGATGTGAAAATACGAGCACCCATTGCTGAATTTGGACATCCTTGTACGGCCGTATACATTCGGTGGCGAACTGCCAAATTCCATATCCGTGGAGTCAAAATCGACGATTCCCTCGTCCCCTGGATTTTGCCGCACAACAACACGAAAGATGTAACACATGAAAATTATAAAAACGTGTTGAAGCCACTTAACAAGATAAAAAAGGAAGAGGAAGCAGCTGGGTGCACCCGAACGATGGAGCTTTTCTAGCTCGTTTTACGCAATACGAAAAAAGAAAAGAAACGCAAGGTCTCGCGGAAATTTCCAAAAGTAATGGAGGATACGCTTCTGGTTCTGGGTCGGTTTTACATTGATATATGGGTAGACTTATTCTAATGGTTGTCATTATCGTCGGTCTACCCTGTTCATGATGTTAAAGATATCTAACGCATGACCTACAGAAACCGTCGTTGTCCCTGCATTTATAAGTGCAGGTCTTGAACCTTTTTTATTTTTTTCTAGGGCTAAACTCATTTTTGCCTACCGAACTAGCCAACTCAGATTAGCATTGCTTAATAAGCATGACCGTAATTGGGAAGTACTTGATTGGAAATTTAGATTCGGCTCGAGTTAATTAAAGTACTTTTTCTTTTACGAGGAGTGGTCATTTAATTGATTTTAGATTTCATAACTAATTTTGCCTCGTTGATGAGGACAGGCCAATTATGTATAAAAGTTGGGAATTATAGTAATTTAATTTTTTTTTTGACTTTATAATCAATTGGGTTCGTTAATGAGGAGAAGACAACTTTATTAACGCGTAGCTTGGCAATTATGGTCTTTTTTCTTTATATTATTAGGCAGACAAAACTCTATCTAACTAATTTTTATTGACAGTGACTGTTTTCCATCCAACTTACCCTGGATAATATCAGAGACATTTAAATTTGTGCTCTCAGAGATGCCCACAAGAAAGTACATAAGTGTGGTGATTTGCACCTGAATTTTGAGTGAGAGGACGAACATGCTTATCATTTGAGCAATTCCTTATAATTGTTTCCTTTTCAATTCAAGTCAAGAGGCGGAAATTGGTGTTATGTGCTTCGATCCACATCCCGAAATTCTACGATTACTCGAAGTATCTCAAATTTCAAGTGGCGAGACTAGGTTGCATATAAAATATAAAGGCATTAGTAATACTTTTGGAAGAAGAATTGGCTAATTATTCTGTCGTGCGGGCACAGTGCCAATGTGTGGTTAATTACTTGCAAATCGAGTAATTACACATTGCATTTAGACTACATTTGTTTTGCAAAAATAAATAATTTGAAAATTTTTCTTAAAATTGATTACTTATATTGCTTGAATTAAAAAATTCAAAATTACATTTCAATATAAATAATATTTGAATTCTAATATAACAAATTCAAAATAACAAAAAAATAAAAATTGTTTTTAATTTAATCTTATTTTTATTTTTATATTCCAATTTAATTCTATCTTATAATATCAAATTTAATATATAAATATATATATTTATATTTATTACGCATTTTATGTATTTTAGTATTTTAGGTATATTAGTATAGTTTTCTATTAATAAAATTTATTAGAGAATGATGGAAGGTAGAAAAAGACATAAAAAATAATTAAAAAGATAGGAAAATAAAAATAAAATTAAAAACAAAGTTGACGAGAGTGTTATGAGAGATTTTTACTATCTCCATCTATAAAATTTGTGATTAATTTATATTAATATGACATTTTAATCAAATAATATATGATACGATGTAAATATATTTAATTTTATTGATATAGCAAAATCTCATGAATTTTATATTCTATTCTATCCTATGCTGATAATCAAATGTGACCTTAGGTTTTGAAGACTCATTTTATTACATCTGCGTGTTCCTTTAAAAAAATTAGGTAAGTTGACTAATTCCTTTCTTGTTTCCAAGAAGTTGACAATTCATTCCCTGAGAAGATATAGACAGATGACATATCCACGCATTCATTAAATACCGATAGCGATGTGATGAAACGACAATTAGTCCAATCTTACAAGATAAGTTTCCGTAAATTATTTATTATCAAACTTACTATGACAGCACACGTGTGCCTATTTCAATTAATTGAAAGCACAAAAGAAGAGCTGTGATAAGCAACGGAAATATACCAAATCAACCTCGTAACCTAATCATACTAATTCGATCTCAAATCTTTTAATATTAGTAATATAATCTTAAATTTTTATGTGAAATTTCAACATAATCTCTTCAATTAATTTGTACTAGAAATTACTGATGTAAGGATTAAATTATCATTGATCATCTCACATAACACAATCACAAATTCTTTGGAATGCATGGTGAGTATCGAGGATTAGGTAAGTAGATATTGCCAAAGAACTTTGACCTAAGGATTCTATGGCAACTTAGGGTAGACTTTAATAAAACTGTTGTAATTGACTATCTAGAAAGTATAACAGGATATTCATTAAACTATAAATAATTTATTTGCTTTCTGTCTTATGGAGCGGGTAATGACCTTTTGATCAAGTTTTTACCATGTACTTTCTTCGGATCATGGATTTCCCTATCATCGCCCGCATTTTTCCAGCTGGCAACTTGTACTTGCGGTTGATTTGGTCAACAATTCAAAACTTTCCCCTCCTGCTCATATAGCCTCCCTGCCACTCACATTGAGCCACGTCAGCATCACCTACCTTCTCATCCCGTGTGGCCCTTACCACCCCTCCAGAAGAAAAAAAGGGAAATAAACTAGATAAATGAAATCGGCCGGACGAAGACGAAGACGAAGACGAGAAAAGGAAGGAACGAAAGTTCAAACGAACGGTGACAATATACTGTTCAAACACCGAAGCTGAACAAAAGCCGGCTAGTTCAATAGAAATGGCTTACATATCCTTTAGAGTATACGCGCATACCTTCCTTTTCCAAAATCATTCGAATAATAAAACACCTAGAATAAACCCTACCTTTCCCTTTTGACTTTTCTCCGCCTTCCCACCTATATAAATCCACCCTGTATTGCGAGGGCTGGCTGTAGGTTATACTGCAACATACCTTCTTTCTTCCTCAAGCTCAAGCTCTTGTTCGACGCATCGATACTCAGTCTCCAGGAGCTCAAAACCGCGAAGAGAAGACCATGACCATGGCCGAGGTCGAAGTCGAAGTCGTTTCGAGAGACACCATCAAGCCCTCATCTCCAACTCTGGACCATCTCCGCCATTACAAGCTCTCCTTTCTTGACCAGATACAAGTCCCCGTGTTCATGCCCTTGGTCCTCTTCTTCCCAAGGGACGACGGCATGTTGCTCAATGAGAAACTCAGCCGCATCAAGCAGTCGCTGGCCAAGGCCCTGGCCAAGTTCTACCCTCTGGCGGGTCGGGTCAGGGACAACCTCTACGTCGACTGCAATGATGAAGGCGTACTGTACGTGGAGGCTCGGGTCAGGTGCAAGCTTTCGGATATCCTTGAGAACCCGGAACCTCGGGTGATGAACAGGTTCTTGCCATGTGAACTCGACAACGTGCAGGACTTAGCTGTGGCTGTTCAGGTATATTTTTTTCCAGATTCTATTCTCGTCAAGCTATTAAAAAAAATAAACCAGAAATAAATATCTGAATTGTTTTTCACTCACTTGGTTGATACATACTTGCAAGCCTCTTTAGTTATTTTGCCTTCAATTTAGATGAGAGAACATTAGATAGTATTATACATTAAATTGTAATACACCACGGGTAACTGCATAAACCGAACTTTTGACATACCTACCTCGAGAATGGGTGAGATACAGAAATTTTCAATGAAATTTTGTAAATTGAACTGCATCATGCACCAGTTGATCAGGAGGGTTATGGTCCCTGCTAGCCTCTATCGATACATAGTATTTATGGTCTGGTGCAAATCCGATATATTTTTGCATGCACATTATGCATCCTTTCTTGGAATATATTTACTTATATATAAATATGGCCGATGAGGTAAATGGAGATAACTATGAATTCATGTCCGCCTATGTTTGGCTATTTCTTTTGATGCACTCTACTCGATTTTTCTTAAACGCATATATATATATATGAAGTTTTTGGATATCCCTTAACGAAAATGATTATATTCACCGACGATTTTGCAAAAAAGGGCCGATAAGTTATTTTCCCATAATCTCTCAGGTGCAAACTTACTTGCAACTTCATATACTTCACTATCTGAACATGCAACATCTTCCCCGCCTTACGATATTTGCGTTCTTGACACAGGTCAACTTTTTCGAGTGCGGTGGCTTAGCCCTTAGCCTCTTGATCTCCCACAAGGTCGCCGATGCCCTCTCCTTCTTCACCTTCCTCAACGCCTGGGCTTCTGCCGCCCGTGGGGACCCTGGCATCATCGATCCCTGCTTCAACTCCTCTGAGCTCTTCCCTCCGATTGACCTCTCCGGTTTCCAGACGTCCACTGGCATCGTCAAGGACAACATCTCCACCAGGCGCTTCATCTTCGATGCTGCCACCATCGCCTCGATCCGCGAGAAGTTCGCTGACCTGAAAAAGGTCGCAGATGTGGCTGACCACCCGCGCCGTCGCCCAACCCGTGTCGAGGCCCTGTCGTCCTTCCTCTGGAGCCGCTACATGGCAAGCACGCAGCCAATTGAAGCCAGAGGAGACAAGATCTACACTGTGCTCCACGCTGTGAATCTTCGGACGAGGACAGAACCGCCGATATCAGAGCGCCACTTTGGCAACATCAGTAGGCTGGCGATCACGGCGCCGACTGTGGATGCCGGCACCGATGGAGGCTACAAGATAGTCGATCAGGTGAGGAGTACTGGTAGACTGAGGGGGCCAATGACTGTCCTTTAATTAAGAATGGTTTACAAAAGAGAAAAATTAGGTTTAGCATGACCGATCTTTGGAATTGATTTACTAAATAATATTACGGACTCATTGTTGAATATAATTCACCTATTTAATAGTCGATTTGCAGGTTGACACTCACCTTAAAATAAACTATTTTCGTAGATCAATCTTTAGTAAACCTGGCATTATTATAAAATTGTTCTAGCAAAATAGTACTAGGCGGGAAAAACCGAATAATAGTGTTATACTTCGCATGTCAAACAAAGACTTTTAGCATTTCTCAAGCCGAAAATTGTCAACCGGCCATTGCACAGGTAAGGGACGCAATCAAGCAGGTGAATGCGGAGTACGTTAGGAAGCTCCAGGAAGGGCAGGGCCACCTGAACTCGCTGAAGGAGAGGTCGTCAAGGATCTCGCGTGGCGAGGTGGTGTCCTTCAGCTTCACGAGCCTGTGCCGGTTCCCGATGTACGAGGCGGACTTCGGGTGGGGAAAGCCTGCCTGGGTCGGCTCAGCGAGCCTCACTTTCAAGAACCTGATCGTCTTCATGGACACCAAGTCCGGCGATGGCATCGAGGCCTGGGTCAACCTCAAGGAGGATGACATGGCCAAGTTCGAGCAGGACAAGGAGTTGCTCGCGCTCGTTTCGCCTTCCGTGAGAGTCGGTAGCCGTGCTTAGCCCTTGAAGCTGGCCAAAAAGGGGCGGCCTAAATATGAATACGGACTTTGTTTCTCCTAGGTCTCTTTTCTTTTGGCTTTTCATGTGAAGTTTTCGGTATGTACGCAATAATAAAGCTTCAGAGGCAACTGTAGATTTGATGGATGGAATGGAAAAAGGGAAAGTATACATGATAGCTTCGTAACTTCTTGAAAATCGAGTGTGTACGCGATTGCCGCGAATGCTGTAAAGTCAAGGTACAATGTGGGAATTCTTTTGTCTCGATTAAGTACGTGTGAACTGAGGTCATGCACATGATTTAGAACGCATAATCTTATCCACATACCCAAAAGAAAGTTTCTCGCGAGCCATGGGCCCGAGACGAAAGGTGGTGGGGTTCGCGACGATGTGCATGTGTCCCACATACGACGACGACGTAGCAGTTTTCTCTGAGAGGTCTTTTGTCGTGGCTTGTGATCCATATTTGAAGACGTGGGCGATGGCTGGAGCTCCGGGTCATTGTCGTGTGAGAAAGCGATGTCGCATTATGTGAACGGGCATTAAATCAACGGGTCATGTTCGACCTCACAGTGAGAGCCTTGTCGACAAATTTTGGAGGCCTCCTCACAGCACTCCAATATCAGTCTTCATTCGGGATAGGAGCTGCACAGCTCAACTCCAGGCGTGACGGTTTTATTTTATAGATCTACCTATTGAAATATATATAAATGTTAATCGCATTTTTATTTAACAACTTAAATTTTTTGAACGGTTGGTAATGGTTCTACAAGATTTCTCATGATATCAAATTTAGTATTATCCCTTTCATAGACGTGCATCAACCCCCATTAGTCAAATTTCAAGTGTTGTGGTAAAAAAATTCTGCGTGCCGCTGAGTTTGTCCCTCATTACTTGAGGTTGTAAATACACTTTATATTTATATAGTTGACATCATGTAAGATTTTGTGGAATGTGAAAATTTGACTATTTTAAAAATTTAATAAAATCTCGCATGATATCATAACAGGAGATTTTGAGTTTATATATTTTCAAACTCCTATTTGCCTCTCAAATGAAATATTTCCACGATTAGTATTAGGCAAAAATACTAAACTAAATATGAGGATGGTGGTCTCACAAAAATATCAAACTGAGTGTTAAAATATTTAATTATTAAACTTATATATCCATCTAATAGCTTAAACTTTTAAAAAGATTAGTAGTGGTCTTACAAAATCTCACACCCTCATCATTTGCATGCAATCCTAATTCATGGATTTTATTTATCTGTCCAATCGAATGATTTAAATAATCCAATTGCGTGTCAATACAAATGCTCTAGAAGATGAAGATACTTTGATCTTCTAGAGAAGCCCGGGCCTCTACAGTTCATGTTTGCTTGTCGGACTAATGAATTCCATATGAATTAACCAAGAAAATGACCGGTTTGAAAAACGCGATTCGCCGGGTCAAATTATTATTATCATGGCGACGGTGCATACAGTAAACAATTTTATATTCAATCAAGCAAACCTGTAGATCACGAAAGTTGGTAAAGATTCATTCCTTTGACGCCCTTTCGCAGTTTATGGTAAACTAATCCTAGTTTTCAATAATGTCCCCTGATTTATGCCTGTTCGTCGCTGTTTTCACCAGATCAATCATACTTTTCGCAGAGCGATGATAATCTCTCCATGCACCCGGTTGGATAGTAAACTTCCCTCACGTTAAAGAAAGGAACTACACAAGATTGCACGACTATCGCAATGTCAAGAACCAAAATACCGTGTGATCATCTCTAGTTGCCATGATATGATCATTTGAATTGCACGTATGGGTCAACTTCGTTATGGGGTTTTATGACGTTCAATAATCAAACAGCTAGATTTCAGGGAGGGCTCGTTTCAAGGTTCATGCAAGTTATAGTCTAGGGCATGCGACAATGTTCTTGCTGGCGTCCAAACTTGTCAGACGTCCATATAACCCTTGTGAACGATACATTATTTTAGAATATAGGATTCTAGAAACAATGTCCGGCAGTCAACACCGAGACGCTCTCATATGTACCATTGAAGAATACGAAAGAGATGGTGGTTGATTGAAGTTAATTTGTTTTAATCTAGCATCTCCTTGAAGACGTGCAAGTATACAAAATCTAGAATCTCATTGAAGACGCGGCATACAACGAAAAGTCTGTACACATCCAGGCTACTTCACATCCATTCTACTGTAACGTGTGAAGATGATCGGCACGTGAATGTTATCGTTTTCTTGCATTTCGGACCTTTATCGTCCTCAACAGTTAAGACATGGTAGGTGATGTCCTAAAGATTCAGGCCATTCATTTTCCCCAAAAAACGGACGGTCCGACCTACTATGTCGGCGAATAATGAGCAGCTGCCAGAAAAAGGCGGTGGCGTGAAGATGCTGATCTTAGCTCCATAAGATTTTGAAGCCTAATCTAATAATACAGCTCCATCGTACTGCCTTCACACACACGACGGAAATTAATGGTCTCTGATGAAGATTGTGGCACGTAATCTTATACAGTGATATGAGGATTGAAGTGGTAGCTTTGGGGGGGTGGTGTCCTAAACTTATATATCTCCCATCTCAACTTCTCCATGTGTGATTTGGTCATCTTGTACCCCCTTTATCATTCTTCAAAATTATTAAAGGTCGCATCTTGCCTGAGCTCTCTAATCCTGATATCAATTTTCAAAATTCGTTAAATTAGGTACTATATAGCCTATTCCCGGATAATAATTAAGCTCATGTTCTAATACCATCTATAACAACTCGATTCGATTAATGGAGGTCAAGCCTTTAAATGGAAAACTCTTGCGGTAAGGTTGAAGTTTTATTTAGTATCAAATCACAACATAGTTTCCATCCGATATGAGATATGCGGTGTTACATATCACTCGTTGAGCAGTTACCGTTAATGGTTATAAGATGTATTAACTAATCAAATACTTTCGCTTCGAGTAATTAATTGGGCATGTAGATAAACAAAAATTCTTGACATGATACAAGTATTCAAAATTGACATGATTTGACATATTTCCACTTGTATTTCAATTAAAAAGAATGCTTTCATCATCACCTTGAACTACTTTTGTTACGGCACAAATATAATATCTAATTTGAAATAGCTCACCATATCCTATCCTATAGTAATCTTGTCACACCTTTTTATAACCTAACCTAAACATCTCTATCATTCTTCTTTTACTTCTAAGTCCAAGACAAACAAAGCCCTAATCAAATGTCCGAAAATCAACCAAAATAAAAATAAATAAATAAAAAGACGAAAAGAAGCAAGAAATTGACCCAGTCAGCTGTTACTCTTCCTTCTTAAGCAAGAGATTAGATAGGATCATGTCTTCCTTCTTAAGCAAGAGATTAGATAGGATCATGTTCTATTAGGGAAGTAATAATGTGATTTTCGTTTCTTAGCAAAAAAAAAAAAAAAGGTATATGTGTGGTGCATGCATACGCAAAAGGGAATGAATGGAAGAGAAAGTGATAATAGAAAAACTGACGGACTACACACCATATGCTCCTCACCTTTTCTCCTTCCTCCTTCCTTCACTTTTGCACGTTTTGCGAAAGATCGATTTACACATCGCCGCCAGCATAAAGAGGACTCCTACACGAGATCTCATCGGTCCTTAAATTCGAGGGTAATCGTCTGCTCTCTCACCAACTGTTAAATCAATTGTGAATAAGATCGCTCGTCGGGACTTTTTCCTTTTTTCTTCGCCGGGTAGCCGCCCGCTTATGAATAAAATCGTGGGAAATAGTAAAGAGCGGATAAGGAAAAAGAGAATCGTTTACGCAACGAGGACAGTAAAACAGGGATCGGCAGCAACAATGTCGGGTCCGATTGGCTGTAATGCATGGCTTTCTAACTGCATATGTCATGATAATTCGTGGACATATTCATAATAATCATTGAGAATCCCCCAAGTGCTTGTCTAATCATCTCATCTCCGATACTCTTTTTTCTGCACCTTATCTGGATTTAGGAGCGTGAAGTATAGTGGATAATAACGTGTTTTGCGAGTCGTACAAGTTGTGCCCAATCAATTTCCCTAGAACCATCGATTACTCCATTGAAGCCTTTTCCATTGTCGAATCTTTTTTCCCAATTTGACTAGCTTCTTTCTGTCATTATAGCGTCCCGCAACGTATCGAACAAGGGAAGGAAAGTACAAGTTGGCAATGTGATCGGCTTCATCGCCTCTCGAGAAATACCGATTTCTAATCGAGATATTCCCGGCGTAACATTTTATCATCAAATTACTAGAAATTAATCTCTATTGAACTCTTTGTAATCAACATGAGGACATTTGAAAACCATGGTATAAATGGACTTACTTCCAATAATAATACGTACTTAATCAGCCAATCGCTAGGAAACCAATTGGGGTACAAAAATGGTTTAAATAGTGAGGTGACAAAATGTGTACTAGTATAAACGAGCAATATTCAAACCCAAGTTCATCAAGAGTCTGAGAAATCATATTCGCATATCGGTCTCGATCCATCTAACATCATTCTCAGCATCGACTATAACCGTCAGATTCGGAAAGAAATTCTCCAAATCGCGATCGATTCCGTCTTTTCCCGACCTCACGAAACATCTTCTAACATTGACAATCTTTAGGCAATGACAAACCCACTTGGCAACTTGCGAAACAGTCTATCCGAAACACATCATGCGTTTCCCGTCCTTTACCCTTTTGGGAAAAAAAAAACTCGAGAATGGACGTCCCGTGCAAGTGCTGATCAAGCGATCGGTGACAGCAATTTGCTAAGTCCTACTTTGAAACCTGGCCCCTCCAAAACGGGTCAAGCTAACCCGCCACTTGTATCTATGTTCTCTTCTTTATTTTTTACTTTTATTTTGTCCGATTGTATCTATATTCCGGCCACCAGATCGATCGAGAAATCCCTTTCATTTCTTGTCCGCGTGAATTGGGGGCCAAAAATTATCGGTGTTTTTGCGTTTTTGTTTCAAAGTGAGATTCGTTCGTTTGAAAGGACTTTGTCGGATTTTATGTACAAGTGGCGTCCCCGTGCATTATTGCACTGGGACAAACTACTTCGAATTGTGTACAATCGTAATGTGCTTTTCGGGATGAATTATCCGTTAAATTGCATGCTATTTATGAATATCCCTAGCTTTGAGCAAAGCGGAGGGAGGATTTTTGGTTTGTATTTAATTAAGATGTATGGACTCGATAGCAGTTCAAAAAGTCCTAATCATCTCCATTATATGGTATAGGAAAATTTTGCATGTGACTAACAGTGTTCATGTAATATTAAGTGAAAATATTGAAAATTTTGGGAGAAAATAGTTAAAAAGGCAATAGATAAAACCCATTAAAGTGAAATAAGTCGAAAGTGCGGGAAAAATACTCCTTAGGAGGAGGAGGGTTAATTGTCAGTTTGTCATTATTTTATTTTTTTAGATGAGAGAGGAAAAGCATTACCGCATGGTGGGAATGCACCGGTCCAGACCAGCCCAACCCACCTGCAGAGAACTTGCTTGTTTTCTGAAGAAAGCTCCTCTTCTCTTCTTTTATTTTTAAATTTTCGCGTTCTCAATATATTCGAGACCAATTCGTAAATTTGGCACATTGAATATTATGACGGACCGTAAGCAGATATTTAGATGATTAGGTCATATTTTATATCCTATCAATCGAGGTATGCTACATTACTTAAGGATTGATATACCCATTTTGAGATTAAGTTTTCAAATTCACAATATATTCGAAAACGGTTAATAAAATTGGCACATTGAGTAGTATGATGGACTCTAAGCAAATATTTGGATGACTAGGTCACATTTTATACTCAATTAATCGGGGTGTGCTCCTTACTTAATGACCCTTACTTAATGAATAATATACTTGTTAACGATTCAATTAGAATGTAGTTACCCTTGTTTGAAATATTAAGACACGGATATCTCAAATCAAGATTAATTCAAATTATGCATCCTCGCTTTTGAAGGTTCCTGAAAAATAGTGTGTGATTCTCGCCTTGGATAGATGAACTCTTGATTTACTGGGTGTTTTGAGAGTTTGTTTAACCATATGTCGTCTACAAACATGTAGGAAGTTTTGTCCAAAATCACAAACAAATGGATGACCACACCACCGGTCCATTATTCACGGACAAGCCCAAAACTAATAATGCAATTATCGTTAAACTATTATCTGACAATGAACTTGCCGTTTCCTATTAATAATCACAAGTCACAAATAAAAATTTCATTGTTTCAACAAAGTACGTAGCAGATGGTGACTTAATTAGTATCGTACGAAAGGTCTGACAAGGGACTCACTTGGAGGAAAGCAAAATGTGAACTCTGGCTTTTCTTGTTTTGCGAGGATTCTAAAGATCCACGAGTTAGAGGATTATAGAAATCATAAATTGATTCATGTTAGTAACTTTCATTTTGTGATCTTTCTGAAAGTGTTGGTAAATCAGTGATCTGTACATAATCCTCCTCTTTAATTACATTGTTTTCTATTTCATTTGGCCAAAGAAACAGAAGCTATATATGGAGTTGCATGACAAAAAATTTTAAGTTAACCTTTTCAATATTAGCTACAGCAGGTTCTAAAACCTTGAATTTGTTGAAGAACAACGCGGATTATATTTACCATCTTAATAAAGTGAAAAAAGAGGAAACCACCCATAGGTAGTTGTGATGGTTTGTGCCTTACTATCTCATCACCAAGGAAACATGTTTGAATCTCCGAGCATTAACATGACTTAAGTGGAGGTCCAGGGGTGGGTTACTGGGCCAGCTACCCCGAGGTATTGACGCTTGGTCCGGGGTGCACCATGCACTTTACGGGCTGCGGGCTGCTTGGCGTAAGACAGACGGATCCTCGGTTATCCAAAAGAAAAAAAAAGAAAAAAGAGAGAGAATGTTTTGCGGCGCAAGCTTTTACCTATTCACAAGATTGATTTGGTTACGTATGGCTTTCTTTTCTTGTGGGAAAGAAGATTTTTATTCAAGCTTGCACGACAGAGAAGGATTGACAAGATGGAACATACTTGTCTGTGGCTTCAAAACCCATGTTTTAATCAGATGATAAGTGCAATCAAACAAAAACTAATCTTCTGAGATACATCAATGTTGACATAGTCTCCTGACTTGAAGTTTTGTACTTCGTCCGAAGAGAGAATGACCACTTTTAGGTTATTCCCATGATCCAATAAGTTTAAGCATACCATTTGAACATAGCTAATCAGTAGACAATTTTTCATAAATGTTTCATTGCTTTCCAAGCTCTATGAATATGGTCCATTGATGCAAGTTTAACTGGAGAAAACCGAACTTTTTCAGCAAGTCGACTTACCGGTGATTGCTGTTGCCACCACCGGCTGATCGTCTCGAATGCTCTCGAGATATGTCTTCCGATGCCAGGTTGGTGGCTTGACTGGAGCTTTGTTTAGTCCAAAGACAAGCTCCAGATTAAAAAAGTGCAAGTTGGTGGATGAGTGTAGCTGGTAGAGATAAGATTTGCCATAAAATATGATCAGTTGGCTGAAAAGCATTACTTGTAGAGTCAAGTAACTTGGGTCGAATCGTTTTACTGACTTGCTTGAATTATATTGATGAGAAAGCGCACCCATCTTCTCTCCGCAAAAACTGGCCCATCTTTGCAGACATTGTTTTCTTGCACGTTTTGTCCTGTGGCTGTTCTATATAAGCACAAACACGAGTAATTCACCAAAACCTACGATAAACAACCTAACAGAGCAAGAGTTTCAGCATAATTCTTGTTGCCCCATAGAGAGGAGAGGATGGAGATCACAGTTGAAATAACCTCCAGAGAGACCATCAAACCGTCTTCTCCAACACCGGACCACCTCCGCCACTACCGACTCTCATTCCTTGACCAAATCTCCCCGCCTGTCTATAACCCATTTGTCCTCTTCTACACCCCACAGAATGAAGATGATCAATTCAACATAGATGACATATCCAGCAAGCTCAAAGCTTCCTTATCTTGCATCCTCACGCATTTCTACCCTTTGGCGGGCCGCCTTAAAGGCAACGTCTCAATCGAATGTGATGACGTGGGAGTGCCCTACTCTGAAGCCATCGTCAAGTGCCAAGTTTCTGATGTTACAGAGAATCCGGACCCGCGAGAGCTAGGGAAGTTGCTTCCTTTCGTTCTTGATGCCAGCGACGAAACAACCCTAGGTGTCCAATTTAATAAATTCGCTTGTGGTGGAATCGCCGTGGGAATATGCATGTCACACAAGATATCGGATGCACTATCCTTGCTAACATTCATCAAAATGTGGGCCGCCGTTTGTCGCGGAGAAGAGATCGTAACGCCTCCTCAATTCGCCTCAGCCGAGCTGTTCCCGCCTAAGAACATATCGGGGTTCGAACCAAGAACCGGGATTACCAGAGACAACATAGTGTCCAAGAGATTCATTTTCAAAACCGATAAGATAGAGACACTAAAGGCCAGGTATTCCAAAGAAATGGACCTCGGCCAAAATCGACCCCCTTCGCGCGTCGAGGCTTTATCGACCTTCATCTGGAGCCGCTTTGCCTGGTCTACGAGGGTCTATTCTGAACCCAGCAAGAAATGCATCATCCTTCACGCGGTGAACTTGCGGACCAAGTTCGACCCTCCATTACCGCAACATTCCTTTGGGAACTTCTACCGGGTGGCAGTCACTTCCTTGCAACTGGACTCAGGGAAGGAGTGCTACGGGCTTGCGGCTAAAATGAGGGAGACGGTGAGAGGAATCGACATGGGGTACGTGGAGAAGCTCCGCGACGGGAAAGAGCACTTGGACTTCATCAAGCGGAGTGCCGATGTATACCTCAAAGGAGAGCTATTAGCCATGAACTTCACCAGCTTGTGCCGGTTCCCCATGTACGAGTCAGATTTCGGCTGGGGCAACCCAACATGGGTTGGTTCACCAGCCCTAACTTTCCAGAACCTTGTGGTCTTCATGGACACCAAGTCGGGTGATGGTGTGGAGGCATATATAAGCTTGAGGGTCGAAGACATGGCTGCTCTGGAAAGTGATGAGGAGTTCATGGAATTTGTAATTTCTCCAGGAAAAGAACACATTTCAGAGTGAATGTTGCAGAGATTGTATGCTTATCTGGGATTGGCCTCCACTAGTGCTAGATAGCTAGCATAAGAGGTGGCTGTTGAGCTTTAGATTTGTGACAACACACTTTGGCTTATTAAGATCTGAATGATTATGGTGTTAGAGATTGATCCATCGAGCGAATTTATGAGCACGTTTAATAATCTGAAAATGAGTGAAGTCTAGTGAGTGATCAGCAAGTACATACTACAGGGAGTTGCAGTCTCTTTCTTAAAATTTATCTACCTATACTCTCCTCGATGAAATGGCCAAAGATATGTTTTCTATGGTTCAGTTACTACTGCGATTAGACTAAAAGGCCATAACCACGTCAATAAAGGATGACATCTGAAGAATTTTCGACTTGTTAAAATAATCGTGCATCTACAAATAAAAGAATAACAGAAGTGAGAACAAAATACCCAATCTAGAGGGGCAGATAATTAGTTGAACAGTACTTCAATAACTGTAGAGAATGTCTTATCATATTTTCGACGATTTGGACTCTAGTGAGCACAAAATGCCAGAGAAGATCGTCGTGGTTAATACGCCAAGGCAGCGCAGGCCAACATGGGTTGAACACCTGCCGGCCATCCAAACCCAACCGAAGAAGGTAATTTGAGGGAAGAAACCGCAAAAGTATATCCAGCTCTAGCCGTTAAAGAATCTTGGCCAAGCCCGAAAGCGGCATGATCATGTGAGCTTCGTAGCATTCAAGACTGTCGTCATTCTGGTCAAGTTAGGCTTTCTCATGGACTTTTCTAGCCGGTAGTGACGGAATAGGTTAGAGTTTCTGATACATAGCGAAGTCTCCAGCCAGTGAGAAAGAATTTCCCATGTTCATTCGTTAGGCCAGCATCATCGATGGTTCGGAAGAAGGGAATCAAATATAGCACGACGACTTGATCAAACAAGGTACGGTTCGTAGTGTTCGAGATGGTGCCCAGGGTTTTGCGAAGTAGCTTCACGTTAACTCCAAAAGCAACATTTGATCTCCATTTCTGGCTTTTCTAAGCTATGTAATATATATGGTATGAAAGAGAGTGGCGAAGAGATCACATCTTAAAACGCTTAAGTTAGCATCAACATCTTAACTATCAGAATATAAATCTGTTTACCAAAACTTGTTGCCTGTCGTTCTCATGTTGATGGTATGATCGTTAAAGAACGATTATATGAAACGAAATTGAGTTTGCTTGTAGTTGAGAATGTTTAATTGCAAACTAATGATGCAGATTTTTTTTTCACAGGTTCTTTTGTGACTATTGAGCAAAGAAAAGAAAAAGTCAGTAATTTCAAAACTAATTGATAGATATCAATTGTTAACTCGTTGAAAAAATTGATAAATTATAGCTTTGTTTGTCTTGTAAAAAATGAATGATTTGAGAAAATATTTTCTAAGAATGATCACTTATATTGCTTTTAAAAATGAGTAAACAAAAAGTGTTTTAATTCGTCCAAAAATGTTTAGATATAAATTGTTGTTAACACTAAAAAAAATTCATTAACTAATTATTTCAAGATATATATATATATATATATTTATTTATTTATTTATTTATATATGATTAATTTAGAATCCTACCATATGGGCAAAAGTTAGTTGATTGTTGCTTCATTTTTGGGTTATAGAAATCCATAAAAACTGCAGAAGTACCAAACGATAAATCAATCTGATCCACGATGTTTACAGCCACGGTAGTCAAATTTTATATATTTCAAAACAGTAGATCAACCATTTCTTGAATTTAATCATTCCGCTCTTTTCTTCTTACTCAGTTTTTCAAACCTCTACCTGCTCCCAGCTTCCTCCCCATTGGTTGGTTAGCAAATATACTTTCTCACCCCACTTGATGAGCTTAAACCATCAAATTCTTACTTTGCGTTTCTAGAACTTTGATGAAAATGTGAAGCAGGGCAATCTGAGGACGTTCAATTTAGGCCTCCCACTTTTGAAAAATGACTTTCACTGAAATCTATATGAATGAAGACAAGGAGAGTTTTTCCCAAGCCAAAACATTCTCCTTGCCCATATCAGCACATCAGCTCCTCAAACCACTGCCCATTGCAAAAGTTATAGCAATAAAAAATGAAGATTCGGGTGATTTCGAAGGAGACAATCAAACCATCCTTGGTGACTCCTAGTCAAGTCCAGACCTACAGATTCTCTCTTTTAGATCTGCTTGCCCCCCATTCTATGTCCCTGTAGTGTTATTCTATTCCGCTCCTGAACCTGACCAGGATTTCGATCACGCGAACATCTATGATAAGCTGAAGACTTCCCTGTCAGAATGTCTCAGCTGCTTTTACCCCTTGGCTGGTCGGATCAAGGGAGATGAGCACGCCGTTGACCTCGGTCAGGGCGCAGTTTTCGTGAAAGCTCGAGTTAATGCTCAACTTGCCAAACTCCTTGCAAACCCAGAACTGAAATTGGTACAGCAGCTTCTCCCATTGGACCCATATAACATCAAGAGTCAAAATGCCCTCGTCACCGCCATTCAGCTGAACCTGTTCGACTGTGGCGGGATAGGCATTGGAATCTGTATTTCTCACAAAATTGCAGACGGCGCGACACTTTCGACTTTCCTTAGTTCTTGGGCAGCCATTTCTCGAGGTGCAAATAAGTTGGTCGCTCCATACCTAGACACGACCACACTATTCCCACCTAGAGAGTTCCAGGTCCCTCTGCCGAACAATTTGATTAAGAAAGAGAAGATAGTCACAAAAAGTTTCGAGTTTGATACGGCCAG
Organism: Eucalyptus coolabah; assembly: GCA_014182585.1. Lineage (NCBI taxonomy): Eukaryota > Viridiplantae > Streptophyta > Magnoliopsida > Myrtales > Myrtaceae > Eucalyptus > Eucalyptus coolabah. The sequence goes on from CM024621.1 coordinate 54,600,782, forward strand.
CTTAGCCGCTTTGAGAACCAAAGCTGGCAATGGGTCGACATCTAAAAGTCCTACTCTTGTTGAAGCCGTGACCGCTCTTATATGCAAATCTGCCATGAATGCTAGAACCGAAATATCAGGGAAGGGAAGGTCCTCAACCGTGATATCGCATGTGGTAAATTTAAGAGGAAGAATGAACCCTCCTCTGCCCGATCACTCTTTTGGCAATATCTGGAGATTCGCCATTGCAACCATTAAGGAGGACGAAGATGATGCAGAACTACACGTTTTGGCGGATCACTTGAGGACAGCGATAAGGAAGATCGACAGCGATTACGTGAGGAAACTTCAAGGTGAGGACGGGTTCCACTGGGCCTGCGAATCTATGAGAGAAGTGCGCGAACTGATGTATAAAGGAGACGTGGAGTCCTACAGGTTCAGCAGCTGGGTGAGGTTTCCCTTTTACGATACCGATTTCGGATGGGGAAAACCAGTCTGGGCGTGCATTAGCAGCGTCCCGATAAAGAACGTGGTGATATTGATGAGCAGTTGGTCCGGAAACGGAATAGAGGCATGGGTGACACTGGATGAACAAGAGATGGCCAAATTTCAAAGCGATCCTCTGCTCTTGCAATTTGTTTCTCTGCACTCTATGTCTCCCAAAATCTAGTAGTATTATCACAGGCTTGGCTTGTTTATAGCACATTGTAGAAAATTTGCCTGCATGTAGATCTGGAACCATAGTATGCAATCTGTAGGAAGATGTTGATGTAGCTGTATACTTCGGATGATTTATTAGCTTATAATCTATTTTTCTCCATTGATGCACATTTACCCGCATCCTCAGCTCCGCACTGGGCCAACATGGCAACATTTCAATTTCTGCATACCAGGCCCATGTCCCTCCTTCAGAGCTGCAGTAGCATTCCTGAACTCAAGTTAAGATGACTTTGAAGGAAGAAACCAATTTTGAGAAATTTTGGATTACACCTAACTCATTGTGCCTGATAAACTATCATTCACTCATTTCAACTAGAATTAACAGATTTTTGCACATAATATGACTGGCCTCCCAATGGACCGACCCTCGTACGCCTTGAGCCTTGGAACTCACATGACTGCATATAAAATGTTGCAGTAACCTGAACAACCAGTGTTTAAGACTCCAAGGGACTACTTGCCGAGGCGATTCCCAAAAAAAAAAAGGAAACAAATAGCCAAGCGCAACCAGGGTTGTGCTCTTTCATTAACTGATCGAAATATTACTTCTTCTGTCATCTTTTTCTTGCCAATAAGAAGATGGCTTCATGTGCTTTGATTGATTATTTTGGTTTCAATTTAGGAGCATGTGGCACCCCCAAACAGCTAAGGTCGCCACAGATACTTATTGCTCCACCTAATGAATACTAGTTACATATCTTTGATATAAAGAGGTTTAAAGAAGGACCGAGGTCCATAGGCATTTTTTTTTTTAAAGAGTTTAGCGCAGCTCATAGTGAAATTAAAGACGAGTCTCACCATCCCTCTACTCTCTTAATGATGGTACAATGCACACCAACTACACATCGAAGGAAAACATAAAGCTGGGTCACTTTTATTTACATTTTTAAGATGGACATCCTGGGTTGATATAACCAAAAAGCCAAGACTTTTAGCTAAATTTGGCTATAGCTCAAAAGAGAGATCTCGACCCCTATATTGATCACGTATAACCCTCCATCTACAAGTGTCGGCTATCCCAAAAAAAAAAAAAAAACGTCAACTCCCCCTCCTCATGCGGGCCATCACACCCATCCTGGTGCATCGGGCGGTGGCAGTGGCAACATCACCCATATCACTCCGTCACGGTGGACATGGACAGACAAGAACTCATGCATATACCATCATGCCATAAGTGTATATACAACCATGCACTCATCATCAAGCATTCATGCATATCCATGCCTTATGTGCACATACCACCATGCACTTATCCATATTATATCATACATCCATGCATACATGTCACCATACCATGCATGATTCAATTTCAACTTTTTATATTTCAATTGGGTCACCACATTTTTCTTTTCCGGGACTAGTAATTTGCATCCCACATTCTATCACTTGCACCCAACCTAGCATCGCGAGAAACCTCCGGTACACACCTCCGGGCATCCGGCACACACCTCCAGGCATCTTGTACCCCAACCAACATCACGAGGTATCCCCCGGCACACACCTTTGAGGCTTCCGGCACCCCCACATTCCGGGCATCTCGACACACACTCCGGGTATCCGGCACCCCCACACTCCGGTCATCCGGCACCCCCACACTCCGGTCATCCCAACACTCCCGGGGCATTGTCGGGTCACACCTCCGACGATATCCTCATTTATCATAATTGATATTCACATTTGTGTCTCAATATCAACATGGCACATGATATAATGGCAACAAGATCAATGTCAACTTTTGATATTTGCACAATCCAGCTAGTACAGTTTTAGAAAACATTTTCATTAAATACCCAAATGACATTAAAAAATTATGGAATTCGAACATGTGATAGTCAAGACATAAAGGCAGATACTTCATGAAGAACACTATACCAAAAGATTCCCATATAGTTCAATACATAACACGCATCACAGCACTACTAATTCTGTCCGTTCCACTTGCACAATTTTTGAAACATTTTTGGTTAAATAGACAAATGAACTTCAAAAATTACGAAATTTGACTATGTTGTAGGCAAGACATAAAAAAAGATATTTTATGCAGAAAATTTTTCCAAAAGAATCTCATACAAAACGGTATAGACCACGCATTGCAACATTACCAAGTCCGAACGCATCAGATTTCACAGTTTTAGAAACATTTCCAAATAAATACCCCAAATGACCTTACAAAATTATGAAATTTGACTATGTGATAGCCAAGACCATAAGGTAAATACTTCATTAAGGCAACGAAGTCAGATTCGCCCTAGGTAATTAAATATATGCGGTTAAAACTTCTGTTCCTAGTACCGAAATTTCCAGATCCAGTCTTTCCAAAGAATAACAATTTCACCCACTTATACTTGTTTTTTTTTTTTGTCCCAAATTTGAGTATGTTATACTCCAAGAAGTCCTTTACAACTTTCATTTAAAGATCAAAGCCAAAACTCAACTAGAACATCACATCCAAGTCACTAGAACATCCAAGGTCGAGCTGTTTTTCTCAAAAACAGTACACTAGACTAGAGCACCACTCTCATAACTTCAATTTTTCACATTCTATACATCCGAAATTGTTACCATTCAATCACACACGCTAAGCGCAGCATGCAAGAGTAGATCAAAGGATCCCACTTTCCTCTAGACCGAGCAAACACAGCAAGCACGAACGGAGGGCGAGGCGGACTCGACAGCGGCGATCAGTTTCCTTCCTTCTTCTTCCGCACGCTCACTCTCCCTCTCTCTCGATTCTCTCTCTCTCGGTAACCCTCTCTCTCCCTCTCGGTCGACACTCCCCCCTCATCATCAAGCCGGTTCTCCTATTTTCTTCCCTTCAATGATGAGCAATCATTTGATTGCATGCGAGACACTTGGACTTAGGGGAATGACACTTGTCAATTCTCCCATGCACATGATGGGCTTCATCCGGCTGGGTTTGGGCTAGCCCTAGGCCGACGGCAGCTCTTCCTCCTTGGGCTTCGTGGGCCGGTCGAAAAAGGGGTGGGGCTATGGGCTGGTTTGGTCTTTAAATGTCTAGCCCACCCTCATCCTAATAATCCACCTTAAGCCCTTAATTTTATAAATACCTAATTGAAATTTATAATTCACAAAACTTTGTGACCTAATTTAAAAAATTCCAACCCATAAATCACATGGCCAAAAATAGAATTTTCCTATCAAATAATTACCCATCAAAAGCTTGGCCAAAATCTCAATGCAAAACATGAATTAAAGCACCTCTAAGGGTTGACAAGAAATTCTAGGATGCCACAGAGCACTACCAAAGTGTTTCAAAGAAGGATAATCTTGATTAACCTAAGTTAAATGGAGCCTTTATTGTCCTTGCTTAAAGAGCCAATAATGAAACTTTATACACCTTAAAGTTCTTAGGAAGAAAAGATAATTTTTTTAGGTCCTTATACTCATTATGCCTAACATTTAATATACTGGATATCACCTCGTCAATATCTCAAATCCAGAATGGGTTCTATTCAGTGCTGTTAACACCAAAAGGTAGCCCTCGTGGGCCGTCCTTTGCCGATAAAGCCCACAGGCTTCATTAATTGATTGGCAAGTAGGCCTGAAGGAGATTCGCGGTCACCGACAATTCGGTATCGTCGATGATTTGGGAGCAGCAAAATTGACAAGTCACCGAAGTGCTCATTAGCGACAAAATTCAACCGTTTTACGTAAAAAAACAATGCAGTTACTGAAGGCATTCAGAATGACCACTATGGCGGTTACCCACCAAGGGATTGTTGTAAAGGGACAGAAAAAATCACTACAAACGAGACTTATGTTGCCTTTCATATTTGCGTCACAGTTTTCTTTTATTTGCTTTTGGTCTGTTTAATTGCGAATTTATTATCTCCTTTATCCATAGTAGTAGTCATTCGAATATCGCGTTTTCCTTTCTGAATGGACATAGAACGCGATACAAACAAATAAGCCGAAGAGCCAAATTTCAGTGAAAGGCATTTCATCGAGTACCATTCTCAACAAAAACAAGTTATTGACACCTAAATTTTGATTATGTTATTAATTAGGCTTTAATTTCTTTTATTTTTCATTCTTCTAAATAATAAAAAAAAAATGCAAAACAAAAACAAAGCAGCCCATTTTTCTCTTCCCCCTCCACGTGGGCCCCTACGGCTCATTTTCCTTCTCCTCCAGCCCGACCCTCTTTAGTCATCTTCTTCCTCCGTCCGCCTCTGCAGCACACGCGTAGAGGGCGCGACGCCAGATGAATGGATGGACGGCGACCCGTGTGGGGGGTAGCTGGCGGACAGGTGGCGGATGGGACGCCAATTCGATTGGCAGAGGCTGTTCAAGACGCAGGATTGGCGGTCGAAGCTCCGCGCCCTGGCCGCCTCCTTGCCTATAAATAGGCCCTCCACCTTCGTCGGAAAACATACACAAAAGAGAGAGAGGAAGCCAGCAAACTCCAAGAGCTTCCCTTTGAGAGACTTTAGGGGGAGATCAAAGAGCGAGCAAAGGGGGCGAAAGATCGGGTTGCAAGCTAAACGACCTCCCACCGAGAAACATCGGGGGAGGCTGGTGGCAAGCGAACCCAGATCTGCGAGCAGGTGAGCTTGAAAGATCCGAGTGGGTGGAGGCTGAGTAGAGAGAGGAGAGAGATTGAAGCTACGAGCATTCAAGCTTCCCCGAGAGACTTTAGGGAGGCTCGATGCTCGCAAGCCCGAATCGAAGGGAGAGAGGAGAGTTCGAGCACCCTCCGTCGTTGTTGCCGTCGCGCCATTCGCAGATAGGTAACGTATTGCCGTCGTCACCATCGCCATCGCAACCCCCCTCGTCGTCTAGTCCTTGTTGCTATTGTCGCCGCTGTTGCCGCGATGCCTCAGCCCTCCCCTCTTCGGCGCTGCGAATTAGGAACCCTAGGTTTCTGATTTTTGGGTCGAGGCCTTGGATCGTTAGGTTGGACTTGGGCCAAGAATTGGGTAGGGTTTTCACGATTTTTGGGGTGCCGGAATTCGGGTCGAATCCGGGTAGGGTTTCGTCGGGTCGGGCGATCGTTCCCAAAACGACAGGCCATCGGGCCGTTTTAATAAACAATTAAAAAAAAAGAGTTGGGCCCGTCCCGCATTTCGGGTCAACGACTCGGGTCGGACCCAACTCCGGACCCAACCCGGGTTGGCTTTTCTATTATTTAAATAATATTTTAATAAATAAATAAAAATAAGTAATTTATTTTAAAAATCAAAAAATGATTATTTTCGAAAAATATTTAAAAATAGTAAAAAATATTTTATTTTCCGAAAAATAAAAAAATCAAAAATGTTTCATATTTTCCAAAAAAAAAATGTCAAAAAGACTTGTATTTTCCAAAAAATACCAAAAAAAAAATCCAAAAAGTCCCTTTTATGTCCAAAAAGAAAAAAAAAACCCAAAAAATGTTTTTCCTCCACACAAATACATGGAGAATCCCTTAAAAATCCAAAAGGCCTTAGGGCTTAAACAAGATTAAGTACCGAAAGGGCATTAGTAATTAACTAGTGTAATCAAGTCCTCGATCCTAATTTGTCTGGTTACGCAGGAGCAAGCGCTTCTTCTGATACTTCGTTTGGGTTTCTAATCGATCCACTCCAAATCGATTAGTGGCGACTCCATTTTAAAAATTAACTTACAGATTAAAAACTCGGACTATTGAAGTCGTGAATTGGTGGACTTGGGAGAGTCCAGGCCTAATAAATTTTGCCAAACCATTAGCCTCCGCAAGGCGCCCGCCCCCTTGATCGGGCGCCAAAAAAAAAAAGAGGTCGCGACACAAGTGCATAACTAAAATGAGCACTTGAATCGAACCAAGAATCTTTTGTCAGATTATTGTTTTCTGTTCTCTTATTTCTTCCCTGAACCTTATGGAGTAAGACATGAATTTCTCACTTAATAAAAGCTGTCTAGCAGTTGCAATTTTGTGACATTTACTTGTGTACACTATATGGAAGTAATTCCCGCCGTCGGTCACCTTATCAAGGCCACTGTCAAGCATGTCCATTGATGAAAAACCTGATCAGGCTGGCAATTTTTTTTCCTCGGCACTAACCGACATTGATGTAGGAGCACGCTAGACTAGTCTTCTTTGCAAGGATTGCATTTTGTCCCCTGCATCTTAATCCAACTATCTAATTCAAACAAAAGTCACGCGTGAAACCACAGATCTGAGCAGCTTATGACTATTCCATAAAACTTGGATTGCATATCTCTGGTATGGGTGAGCACTGGCCAAGAAAGCTTCAAAAAAAAAAAAAAAAAAAAAAGATCAACCTGGATTGCGTTCATTCTCATGGTGGAGATGTAAAAAAACCTCTAGAAATCGTATCAAGAGCTCCTCCCGATGTATATGTCTTTTTTGATTAATACCATAAAAATATTCCAAATTCGTATATCGGTGACAAATTTACCACAAACTAATTTTTTGACTATTAAAAATCTCAAACCGTTACATCTTTGACAATTTTACTCCAAACATGTATATTTATAACAAATTTATCATCTTTTAATTCCCGTTAAATTTTTCTGTCAAATGGCTGAATTAAATAACATATAACCATTGATTGGTGCACCAGTTTGGAATTCTACTCTTTGTTGTCACGACTCACAATTATGCCAGCTTTGTAATTTTTTGTGGTATTAATCCAATTTAATAGATGATATATTTGTTATGAATATATCAATTTGAGATTTTTGGTGATTAAACAAATTTGTTTGTGGTAAATTTGTCATAAGTGTACTAATTTGAAGTTTTATGTGGACATTTAGAGTAAATTTATCGTAGGTGTACTAATTTGGAGTATTTTTGGAAATATTAACCCTTTCTTTTTCCGTTCTAAGAAAAAACTATTGTTTACAAATGCAGAGTAAGTGTGGCGAGAGAATGTTTTCGGAATGCATGGCAAGGACACATAAAACCTGCTGTCGCGAATTTCACTCTGTTGGCTCATCTTTCAATTCATTATCACATAAAACTGATATACATAAACGGATATGAAGGGTTTGGTTAAAAAGTACCCATAAACCAATAATCGAAGAATATGCATTTTAAGAATGTTACTCACTTCATGTGAAAAAATTACATTTCGGAGTATATTTAATTACGAGGCTTAAAACTCAAGATCACATAAGTTGATCGGGACTATAAAGCGAAGTCTCGAACAATCAAACGCCTGTTGGGAGAGAGAAAAATATTGTACTTGAATGCAAACAATGTGGTATTTGTCTATATTTATTGCAATTCCTCACTCAACCATATACCGTTATAATAATGATAATGATATGCAATATCAAGTGATAACAAAATGAAGCTAAAGTACCATAATTTTTAAATTTGGATTTGGGGAGGACATTTCAGTTAGAGGATAAATAGATTGAGGTTCGATAAGGATAGCTTCCGAAGGCATGTACGAATCAACTGAATGAAGATAAGTAGTAGGCATGAACGCGAAGTTATTGTTGTTGAACGGAAGAAGCCCCAAAGAAGGGCGGCAAAGGGAATTGACTAAAGGTGGATTTAAACAACCTTTGCACTTGCAAATACATAACCTCGAACAAGTTCATTAGTAGTCTAGTTGTGCGAGGGAAAACAGGGTTTGATAATCCAAAACTTAATTAAAGGTATTGAAGCTAGAACTGAGAATCACGAGCTTGGTCCGTAACTTTATCGGGAAATCGATTTGCACAACGAAAATGGGATCAAGGCGTCCTGGTTTTGTAGCCGAATAGGCTCTTCAATAGTGAAGTCGGCCTTGGACATGAAGAGAATTTTCGGGAGAGAGAATTCAAGCTTAAAGATGATTATGATGAATTATAAAAGAGAAATGGGGAGAGAATATCTGAATTTCGTTATCGAATATTGAAGAAACGGTAGTCCATGGATGATAGATGGTGAAAGGAAATGACAAATAGCCTCTGCACCGTGCCAAGAACCAATGCATTTCTAACCTTTCATATTGCAGTAGCATGCTATGTACCCAATAAAAAACTGATTAAGTGTTTCTTGTCAAGATAAATCTATTGCTTAGTTATGTTTCTCTGTCAGGTTGGATATCTGGGCTACTTGTCAACTATGTAATGGCGCATCTCGTGGGCCAAATTCGTGAAATAATGCGAGTTTAAAGGTCACTTCAATGAGCACGGGAAAGAACAGAAGAAAAGCATAGCCTGGGAAAGTCGTCTTTTGACTTTTCTAAGTATTCGCCCTCTCCGTTCACGCGAGGGGATAATAGTATCATAAATTTAACAAGCGTGCGATTTGATTAAAGGGGTCTAAACTTTCAATTGGACCAATTTAATCTAAATCTTTTCATATTTTTTTTTTAATTGAGTTATTCGACTAATTTCGGCCCGAATTCACTGATGTGGATACAGCATGTCTAATAATTTGTATTAATACTTTTTGATTTTTAAAATAATTTATTTCCTTTGTTTCTCTTTTTTCTTACCCTTTCATCGATGACTAGTCTCAGGCAATGGCTGACCAATGGCGATGCTTGAAGAGGATTAAGCAAGGGTTGCTCTCACCCAACATGGTGAGTGCCCTTGCCGGCCGCGATAAGAAAAAAGAAGACAATAGAAAAATAAATAAATTTTCTATTTAAAAAAATGCAAAAATTGTCCACATCAAGTATGAGCACACCAAATCTACATCAGCGTTTTGTAACTAAAATTGGCAAATGGACTTCTTTAATTGAAGTAATCATCTTATATCTCCTTATGCCATACATGATAATCACCTGATGTTTTGGATATTATTCAAGGTTTGTTCTATTTTCACCCCCTTATAAACTCTAGGCACCCTTCTATCACATTAAATTGACTATATAATCTCTTGCAAAGATCCATTCTTGATTTAAGATTATTTCTTACATTATTTCTACTTTTTTTTTTCAATTTTATTAATAGAAAACTTAGCAACATTTCTTCTAAAAATAATTCCATCCTAGCCGCTTCTTCTACACCCATTATATTTTAATGTATCCTTCATGTTTTTTGTAAACTTATTCTCTATTATTATAATTTGAGTAAGCACTAATCATGTATCGAAGTAAAGATAATTAGTTTTATATGCAAATTATTTACTTTATTTCCATAGATTATCCTTATGATTGTTAATTTTTTTCAACTTCGATTTTTTGTACAAATTTACAAGAATTTACTTAAAAATGAATATTGTGGTTGATGTATGTGTTATACGCAATTTACTCAAAGATCATCCTATTATTTGTGCTTATATTATTTTTAAATAATAGTTTTCTATTGCCAAAGAAAGAAGAAATATACAACTCATTAACAAAATAATTAGTTTTTTTTTTGGTCAAAACATAATAACTAGAAAGCTATCTCCCAAATATTTTTTTTTGGTTGGGAAAATAGGTACACCAGCATTCTTCCAAATGGAGAAAGAAAGGGAAAAACCAAAAAAAAAAGAGGCAAACATTAGTCTTAAATCAAGAGTGACCCCACATTTAACCTTAATGAATGTTGTTTGAGAGGAGCATGAGTAGTTTCATCTCTAGTAAAATTGAAACAAAAGATCATATAAAAAATTGCATTAAAAGAGATAGAAGAAAAAAAGGTAAGAAAAATCTTTAATCAAGAGTGGGACCGTAAGTGATAATGTAATCAATCCAATGTAAAAGGGGCGTCATGAGCCAAAACCACATGGAAATAGCATAAGCTTTATTCAATCCTAATCAACCTAAAATGCAGTAAATTATGTGCATAAGGCACAATATGCTTACCCACATCGAAGAAATGAAGCTTTCCTTCATGTAGCATGCAGATCCCGAACGAAGTCGGAAAGCTTGAGAATCGGAGGAGCTGACTTATATCACATAAAATGATAAGAAGTGCAATTAGCTAAAATACATCCCCATTGAGCATAGTAATATTTACAAGTACTTGATGAATGACAGGACCGTTCCAACTAAGCTAGGCAAGATGTTTTATGTATCGTCCCTGGGGGACTTATCTATAATTAGTCAGTCCCATCTATATTGTCGTGGTTTGAATACCAGGAAAATATAATTCGGTCTTTTTACATTAGTAAAGAGAAATATATATGCCAAACTAGGTTGTTGAGCAAGGTATTATCGCATAGCCGTTAGATTGCCTCGAGTGATCTAGTGATTACGACCGACTTTATTAGTTTGGGGTCGCATTCTCAATTTCCATAAGTTATCACTATCAAAAATTGAATACAAGCTATTCACTCACCAATTTTCCGCCATCATCTTCTTCTTCACGGTAAAAATTCTTGCCCAAATCAGTACATCAACTCCTGAAAGCCGCTGCCACTGCAATGTCCTAGCAATCAAACATGAAGATATAGGTGATTACCAAGGAGATGATCGGTTTGTCCTCAGCAACTCCCAGTCAAGTCAGAAAACCTATAAAATTTGTCATAGATATAACACTTTAGAGTTTTTTGTGGTCAAAAATTACTTTGAGGTAAATTTGTCATAAATATACCAATTAGAGGTTTTTGGTGATAAAAAAATTAGTTTTTGGTAAATTTGTCAAAAGTTTACAAATTTTAGATTTTTTGTGGCATCAATCCCAGTTTTTTAGAGTAAATTATGTGAAAATATTTAATTAGTAAACAACTTTACATGAATGTTTTGTTTCTTTCTAAGCTCTATGAAATATTGTCCAATGCTGTAAGTTTATTCAGGGAAAATTAAACTTTTTCGGGGAGTCCGCTTACACCGGCTGATTGTCTCGAATGCTCTCTAGATATGTCTTCCGATGGCGTGCTGGTGGCTCAACTGGAGATTTGTTTAGTCTGAGACAAGCTCCAAATAAAAAAGTGCTGGTTGGTGGGTGAGCGTAGCTAGAAGAGACCAGATTTGCCATAAAATACGACCAATTGCTTGAATTAAATAGATGAGAGGGTACAGCCTTCTCGTCTCCTAAAAATGTGACGATAATACGGAGGGACAGACTACAGACTAAGATCACTATGCGGGCAAGGTTAAACGCATGTCTCCTACTTAGGGGGAGTTCTTAGGAAGGAGTTCTAAGCTAGTTAATAAAGCTTGGGTCTCCACTCTATATAACGCATTTTAAGGCCGTGAGAGCCGAAAGCCCAAAGTAAACAATATTACATAGTGGTAGCCCCTCAAATCCTTGCAAAAAAACTGGCCCATCTTTGCAAGCATTGTTTTCTTGCAAGATTTGTCCTGTGGCTGCTATATATATGCACAAACACGAGGAACTCACCAACAACCTCGTATAAACAACCTAAAAGAGCAAGAGTTTCAGCATAAGTTCTCGTTGCTCTCATTGAGAGGAGAGGATGGAGATTGCGGTTGAAATAACCTCCAGAGAGACCATCAAACCGTCTTCTCCGACCCCGGACCACCTCCGCCACTACCGACTCTCATTCCTCGACCAAATCTCCCCGCCAGTCTATAACCCATTTGTCCTCTTCTACACCCTACAGAATGAAGGTAATCAATCCAACATAGATGACTTATCCAGCAAGCTCAAAGCTTCCTTATCTATCATTCTCACACATTTCTACCCTTTGGCGGGCCGCCTAAGAGGCAACGTCTCAATCGAATGTGACGACGCGGGAGTGCCCTACTCCGAAGCCATCGTCAAGTGCCAAATTTCCGAGTTTACTGAGAATCCAGACCCACGAGAGCTAAGGAACTTGGTTCCTTTCATTCTTGATGCCAGCGACGAAACAACCCTGGGTGTCCAATTTAATAGATTTGACTGTGGTGGAATCGCCGTAGGAATATGCATGTCACACAAGATATCGGATGCGCTATCCTTGCTCACGTTCATCAATATGTGGGCCGCCGCTTGTCGGGGAGAAGAGATCGTAGCGCCTCCTCAATTCCCCTCAGCCGAGCTGTTCCCGCCGAAGAACATATTAGGTTTCGAACCGAGCACGGGGATTATCAGAGACAACATAGTTTCCAAGAGATTCATTTTCAAAACCGACAAGATAGAGACACTCAAGGCTAGGTATTCCAAAGAAATGGACCTCGACCGAAATCGACCCCCTTCGCGCATCGAGGCTTTATCAACCTTGATCTGGAGCCGCTTTGCTTGGTCAGCTAGTGTCTATTCTGAACCTAGCAAGAAATGTATCGTCCTTCATGCGGTGAACTTGCGGACCAAGTTCGATCCTCCGTTACCGCAATATTCCTTCGGGAACTTCTACCGGGTGGCAGTCACTTCCTTGCAATTGGACTCAGGGAAGGAGTGCTACGGGCTTGTGGCTAAAATGAGGAGACGTTGAGCGGAATCGATAAGGGGTACGTGGAGAAGCTCCGCGACGGGAAAGAGCACTTGGATTTCATCAAGCGGAGTGCCGAGGTATACCTCAAAGGACAGCTACTGGCGATGAACTTCACCAGCTTGTGCCAGTTCCCAGTGTACGAGTCCGATTTCGGTTGGGGCAACCCGACATGGGTTGGATCACCAGCCCTAACTTTCCAGAACCTTGTGGTCTTTGTGGACACCAAGTCGGGTGATGGTGTGGAGACATATATAAGCTTGAGGGTCGAAGACATGGCTGCTCTGGAAAGCGATGAGGAGTTCATGGAATTTGTGATTTCTCCAGGAAAAGAACATATTTCAGAGTGAATGTTGTAGAGATGGTATGCTTATCTGGGATTGGCCTCCACTAGCGCTAGCTAGCTTAAGAGGTGACTGTTGAGCCTTAGGTTCGTGTGTTGAGAATGCAGCGCTGCAAATGCTTAGAAGGAAGAAGCAGGAAGAAACTCAGCAACGAAAGTCAATTGGAACAGAGGAAACAGAGGATTGGCGTGAAGAAGGAGCAGTCAGTTGAATTAGAAGGGTGTAAAACTACATCGTTTGCTTCAGCAGAGTTATTTCTTGTACACATATGCATGAGCTATATTTTTCTGTTATGTGTGTGTGCTGAGCTGTCATTCAAGGAGTGGTTGGTTTAGATCTAGAAGTTATTCCTCTATTGTTATATAAAAGCGTGTAAAAACAAAATGGATCCAAATCGAGCTCTCAGATGAAAAGACCATGAAAGAAAGAAGAAGATGAGCTCGACAGCAAGCTCTCTTCTCATTCAGCTTCAACTACTTCCTTCTGTATTCATTTTTCTTCATCGTGGAAAAGCACTCCGGCTTATTAAGATCTGAATGATTATGGTGTTAGAGATTGATCCATCGAACGAATTTACAAGCAAGTTTAATCATTTGAAAATGAGTTAAGTCTGGTGGATGACCAACAAGTACAGAGAGTTGCAGAAATATATCTACTGTATACTCTTCTCAATGAAATGGCCAGAGATTTGTTTTCCATGGTTCAGTTACTTTTGCGATCAGACCAAAAGGCCATAACCACATCACCAGAAGAAGATTATGATATCTGAAAAATTTTCAACTTGTTATAAAAACTGCACATCTACGAATAAAAGAAGTGTGAAGAAAGTTCCTGGTCTAGAGCAGCAGATCACTAGTTGAAAAGTATAACAATAACTCTAGAGAATACCTTATCATATTTTCCACTATTCAGACTCTAGTGAGCACAAAATGCCAGAGAAGGAGATCATGTTTAGGCCCTGTTTGATAACCGATCAAATAGTAAAAAATTCTATTATTTTATTTTCGGGAGTAGTTTTGGAACAGAATTGTGTTTAGTACAAATTTTGTTCCTAGAAACTAATTTCTATTTTTTGTTCCCGAAATAGATTTGGAATAGAATCAATAATAAAATTTTAAAAAAATCGATTCTTGTTCCCAGGAACAATTTTAGAATCAAGCCAATATTTTCTCTTTTTATTTTCTTTTTTCTTGTTCTTCTTCCCTTTTCTTCTTCTTCATCTATTGCCACCACCGTAGTTGCCGTTCGCCGCCCACCGCCGCCAATCATCGACAACCAGTTAGGCAAGCTTACTGGAGGCTCGCCAGGCCAAGGCGAGGTCCGACAAGCTCGTTGGAGGTAAGCCCAACCACCGGTTGGCGAGGCTGAGCCTCGCTGATGGCTAGGCAAGCCTCACCTAGCCCCGCCGAGGCTCGGCCGAGCCTCACCCAACTGCCGGTGAGGCTCAGCCGACAAGGGCCTCTCGTTAAGGGCTAGCGACGCTTCGGTGAGGTCACCAGCTCTCGTTTGGCCAGTCGTTGGTCATCCCAAGGCCAACTACCAGCCACTTGAAGAAGAAGAATAGGAGAAAGAAAGAAAAATAAGATAAAATAATATAAAAAGTAATCAATATTTAAAAATTAAAAGAAAATGATTTGGAATAGAAATTTTGAGTACGATACCAAATGCAATTCTATTTTGGGAATTGGAATTTTGGACAAGTTACCAAACGGCTTAAAATGCTTAGAAATTGTTCCCGGGTATAGAATAAAAATAATCATTTCGATCGAAATTGTTCTTGGGAACAAGCGTTACCAAACGCGCCTTAAGATGTTGAGGCGGTTGGGCCAATATAGGTTGAAAGCCGCCGGCCATCCAAACCCTACTCAAGAAGGTAATTCGAGGGAAGAAACCCAAATAGTATTTCCGGCCTTGGCTGTCACGCCCGAACCCCGGGCGCGCGCACATCCCACTACGGTCGATCAAATGCGACGTTCCCAGCATTAAGTTGCCGACCCAATCATATCTTTAATGCACATGCGGAAGCATATTATAAAACCCCGACAATAAAATACGGGATAGAAAAGGGAAGCAAAACCACAACATAACACTTTTATAATTCAACGAACTACAAACAGAGGACTACGGCCAACAGTCTACAAAAGACCTGCTCTTAAAAAGAACCGTCCTACGACCTACAAGTTAGACACGTTCTCCAATCCTTATGACTTCACCTCTGCAACTCCTCAAGGCCAACCAAAGCTATCGCCGCTCCGTCCACCAAGGACCTGAAATTTTAATCCCACAACCGGGATGAGACGATGTCTCAGCAAGTTCAACCCCTAAACCCCTATTAGAAAGAAAATACGCCCCCGGGTGGCCTAGCCACATCACACAGAAGACTTACCTCGCATTAGTCTTTATCTGCAGGTTAGCACAGTTTATATAATCCAACCACGTGCAATTATAATAACCAAACAACCATGGCACAATCACATCATCAGAACAATTCAACCACTTGGATCGTCTCAGCGATCAATCGACTTGGCCGATTACATATCAATTCAGCAAATCAATCATTACTCTTAATCACGGCCCCACTCGGCTAAATTAGAATCAGTGGCATCACGGCCTCACTCGGCACGACCTGTAATCAGGTGGTAATTCATGGCCTCATCAGGCACGACCTCTAATAGGTGGTATTCACAGCCTCATCGGGCACGGCCTTTAATAGGTGGTATTCACGGCCTCATCGGGCACGACCTCTAATAGGTGGTATTCACGGCCTCATCGGGCACGACCTCTAATAGGTGGTTTATCATGGCCTCACTAGGCACGACCTCTAATAGGTGGTATTCACGGCCTCATCGGGCACGACCTCTAATAGGTGGTATTCACGGCCTCATCGGGCACGACCTCTATTAGGTGGTATTCACGGCCTTATCGGGCACGACCTCTAATAGGTGGTATTCACGGCCTCATCGGGCACGACCTCTAATAGGTGGTATTCACGGCCTCATCGGGCACGACCTCTAATAGGTGGTTTATCACGGCCTCACTAGACACGACCTCTAATAGGTGGTATTCACGGCCTCATCGGGCACGACCTCTAATAGGTGGTATTCACGGCCTCATCGGGCACGACCTCTAATAGGTGGTTTATCACGGCCTCACTAGGCATGACCTATAATAGGTGGTTAATCACGGCCAATCTCCCATCAATTTCGACACTTGGAATTTTATAAAGAATCCATATTTATCACAATCAACACTCAATTCGCCACATCCATTCATCAAATTCAAATTCTAAATGCACAACAACGATCGGCACGAAATTCTGAGCAAATAAGGTCCCAACGAAAATTTTCAAATTTTAATAAATAATTAATTTTATTCCGAAAATTAATTAAATAATAATATCCATATCTTTCATCATCCACGCTCAATTTATAATATCCAACCATCAATTTCAAAATCCGAACACACGCGGCAGCCGATCGGCACGAAATTCGAACAACCGGGGTCAAAAATAATTTTTCCGTTTTTTTTTTTTATAATAATATTTTAATAATTTCGGAATATAATATAATATTATAATTTCCAGAATTTCGAAACAATAAAATAATTCAAAAGTAAAACCCTATTATGTCACATCAAGGCTTTATATCAAAAATAAACATACTTAACTTTAAACTAAACACACTTTAACTTAATTAAACACCATAATCTAATCATCAACCAAATAAACTAATCTAACCACCTAAACTTACTTAACTTAGACTAAGCACACTTAGGGCATCATTAACCCTCTAATCAAGATTTAGTGAGTTAAACTCACCGGATTAGCGAGCCGAGCGGACCAAAACGACGGGGACGCCGAGGAGAACAACTTTCCTCAAAGTGGGCCGAGCATCCGGGCTCGGGAAGGCGGCCAAAACGGGCCAAACTTCCACTGCATACCCATTTTTTCCAGCTGCTGTCCATTGCGATTTGAGGCCGATGAAGGGTAGATCCGGAGCTTGGATGAGATGGGGAAGGATCGGGAAGGTTGGGGGTCGAACCGGACCAAGGCGGGTCCCGAACGGCGGTCGGAGGTGGCCGAATGGCTCTGGCATGAGCTGATGCAGTAGCATGACGCAAGCTGAGGCGGAGCGAAGAGGCGAAGACGGCGCGACGGCGGCCGGCGAGTGCGCACGGGTGGCGCGGGACGGATGCACGGCGGCGGCGGCGACGACGGTGTGCGAGCGGGTGGCCGGCCATGGCTGCTCTAGCTTCTTCTCTGCAAATTTTTCTGATCTTCGCACAATGAAGATGGAGGAGAGAGGCAACGGGAGAGAGGAAGAAGAGAGGGAGGAGAGAGAAGGAGTGGGGGCCAATTTCTTTTCTTTTGCCTTTCTTTAATCTAACAAATTGGCCCACCATGACATCATCAAGTGATGTCATGCTCCATTAACTTCAAATCCCTCCCCACAACAATATTCAATGGGTCCATTTTCATTTTCCGCCGGGTCCAATTCTTGTACAACAAATTCTCCAATTTCACTTGATTCTCTTCCAATTGAATCAAATTGAAGTCCATAAAATTAATCCAATGTCATCACACTTCCATTCACATAATCACTTGACCATAAAACCAACTTAAGTCCCAAAAGTACGACCAAAAGCGGACCTACTAATTTCTCGAGCCAAATTAGCCATTTTCTGATTTAATTGCTGAAAAACTCTGATTACATGAAAATCTTCCAAAGATAAGTCTATGTTCCTAAAATGATTTGTGACACACCCGGACTTCCAATTTCTGAATTCGATCTCAATTCCACGGTTAATTTCACTTTGGCACGATACTAGCGCGGCCCAACCTACCGAGTAGCCTTTAGAAATTTTCATGCATTTGACCCGTGGTTGATCATCTCAAGCCACAATGTACATCTTTGAAACATTGACGACTTTCGGTTGTCGGGGTAATCTCAAGGTTTCAAATATGGACACAGGGTACCCAAGCGATAGAAAAGTCGGTCCAGTGTCGATCGACAAGAATTATGCGATCTGATGGAATCACCCACGCTCGATCACACGCCTCTGTCGAGTCGACCTATCTCCGATCTCTAATCGATTTTTAATTGTGCCGTAATGACCCTTGTAGATTAGCTCGGTCGAAAGATCGCTTCCTGGTCAAATTCTCGAGTCTGATGCCTTAAAAACTCTTAACAGCTTCACCCGATAGACTAGTTTCCACATGAGTGGCCGACTCAAGGAAAAGAACTATATGCGTGCCAACGAAATGCCCGTCTCAATTTGTTGAAAATAGAATCGGAAAATCGGGATGTCACACTGGCCACCGGAGAATCCCAGCCAAGCCCAAAGTGGCATGATCGTATGAGCTTCGAAGCAATTGAGTCCATTGTCATTCCGGTTGAGATAGATGTTCTTAGAGACTTCTCGTGCAAGCGTCGATGGAATAGGTTAGAGTTTCTAATACATAACAAAGTCTTTAGCCGGTGAGAAAGAACTTCCCATGTTCATCCGTTGGGCCAGTGTCATCGATGGTTCGAAGAAGAGAAGCAAACGTAGCAAAGCGACTTGATCATACAAAGTGCAGTTCGTGGTGTTCGAGATGGTGGCCACAATTTTATGAAGAAAACTTGACGGTGACTCAAAAAAAATCGTCTGACCTCCATTTCTGACTGTTCTAAGCTGTGTAATATGAATGGTATGAAAGAGAGTGCCAAAGAGATCCCATCTTAAAACGCTTAACCAGTAACTCAAGCACCTCTAAGTTAGCATTAACATCTTAACTATCAGAGTATAAATCAGTTTACAAGTCACCGAAAAGCTTTGGACGTCATGTATTTACCAAAACTCGTTGTCTATCATTCTCATGTTGATGGTATGATTGTAAAAGAGTGATTATACGAAATGAAATTGAGTTTGTTCGTAGTTGAGAATGTTTAATTGCAAAAACTAATAATGCAGATTCTTTTCACCGATTCTTTCACGGCTATTGAGCAAAGAAAAAAAAAGGTCAGTAAATTCAAAACTAATTGATTTAATAAAGGTCGCTAACTTATTGAAAAATTGGTAGACAACTAGAAATTGATTATCACTCAAATGAGAGTCGATAATCCAATAGTTATTGGTAAGTCACTCTAACTTAGGTTGGTAATTTCCATAAGAGATAATAAATATGAGGGGTTACTATGTTAATGCTAATAAAAGTAGGAAATTATTACAAAATTCGGTAATTTGGAAATTATCGAAAAGAGTTGAAAAAGAAGTCTCCTGTCATTTTTTTTTATCAATAATTTATTATCGGCACAGAAAAAAATCAGTATTTTTGGGCATGGCAGGACAGAATACTACTTGGTTGGAATGAGGGGAAACGCCGGATGAATATTTTCTGCCATGCGAGCAAGAATTGGTCGATAACGTTGCTTCTTTCGTCTGGGTTATAGAAATCCATAAGGAACTGCAGAACCACCAGGGAATCGATCAATCTGATATGTTTACAGCCACAGCAGTCAAATTCTTTCTTAAAACAGTACAACAACCATTTCTTGATTTAATCGTTCCTATCTTTTCTAATGAAAACTGAATATAGAAGCAAGTAGATGAAGCTAAATGAGAAGAGAGCTTTCTGTGGAGCTCATCTTCTTCTTTCTTTTTCACTGATCTTTTTCATCTGAGAGCTCGATATCTCCTGTTCTGTTTTTACATGCTTTTATATAACAAAGGAGGAAAAAACTTCTAGATCTAAATCAACCACTCCTTGAATGACAGCTCAGCACACACACATAACAGAAAAATAGAGCTCAAGCATATGTGTACAAGAAATAGCTCTGCTGAAGCAAACGACGTAGCTTTACACTGCTCCTTCTTCGCGCCAATCCTCTATTTCCTCTGTTCCAGTTGACTTTTGTTGCTGAGTTTCTTCTTGCTGCTTCCTTTTAAGCATTTGCAGTGCTGCATTCTCAACATCCCCCCGCAAACTGGGTGTGGGTTTGAATCCTAGACCCAGTTTGGTGCGTATGATGCAGTGGTCTAGTCTGGATAGTGCTTTAGTACAAATATCAACAATTTGGTAGTTGTTGGGAACATGTCGTACACTCAGAGAACCAAGAGATACTTTCTCGCGAACAAAAGGGAAATCAATTTCGATATGTTTTGTCCTGGCATGTAGTACAAGATTAGACGTAAGAGAGATTGCTGATTGGTTATCATAGAAGATTACCGTAGGTGAAGCTAATGAGATGCCAATGTCCCGAAGAACAAAACTTATCCATGTGAGCTCAACAGTAGTAGAAGCCAGCGCTCTATACTCTGCTTCTGTGGATGATCAAGATTCTATGGTTTGTTTCTTTGCTGACCAGGAGATTATGTTGGACCCAAGATAAGTACATAATCCAGTTGTAGAACGCCTTGTTTCAACACAACCGGCCCAATCAACATCCGAAAACCCATAAAGCTTCAAGGAACTGTTGGAGTGAAGGAAAAGTCCCAAGTTTACAGTTCCTTTAACATAGCGAAGAACTCGTTTTAATCTGTTAAAGTCACCAACTGTAGGGTTCTACATTTTCTGACATAGCATATGGTAGCATAGGCAATATCTGGTCTTGTTGTTGTCAAATACTGGAGACCCCCAACTAAGCTGCGGTACTCAAGTGGTCGATCAAGATAGACTTCATCATAAGAGGAATATGATAGTTTCGGAGGCAGTGGTGTTGATATGGGTTTACATTCCTTCATGTTTGCTCTCTTAAGAAGATCAACAGCATACTTTGTCTGACAAAGAAAGAGCTCTTTGGGTGTGTGTTTTGCCTCAATACCCAAAAAGTAATGAATACATCCTAAGTCCTTCATGTGAAACATTGAACTTAGAGATGTAATCAATTGTGTAAGTAAAAGATCAGAATTGCCTGTCAACAGGATATCATCTACATAGAGGAGGAGTAAAATTGTGTCTTGCCCCTTATGAAACACAAAGAGTGAAGGATCTGTAGTGCTACAAAATAAACCTGATTCAAGTAGGAAATTACTAAACTTCTCAAACCATGCACGTGGCGCTTTTCATAGACCGTAAAGAGACTTTTGGAGTAGGCAGACATGATCAGAAAGAGTAGGATGGGCAAACCTAGGGGGTTGCTCCATATAGACAGTCTCTTTCAATGTGCTGTGTAAGAAGGCATTTTTGATGTCGAGTTGATGTATCGACCACCTCTTTACCATTGCCACTGAGAGAACGATCCGAATTGTTGCTTGTTTGTTGACTGGACTAAATGTCTAAAGGAAATCAATTCCTTCCTCCTAGTGGAATCCCTTTGCTACCAATCTTGCTTTCAACTTGTTTAGACTGCCATCCGGTGCCAGTTTAGTTTTAAAAAACCACTTGCACCCTATCACATGCATATAATCAGTTCTTGGAACCAATGTCCAGGTTTGGTTTTCATGAAGTGCATTCATTTCTTCGATCATTGCTCTATGCCACCCCTCATGAGCTAATGCAGATTTGACTGTCTTTGGTTCGTAGGGTACATGATATTAAGCTAGACAAGCATACTTAGGATTCGGTTTCACAATACCGATTTGACCGGGTTTGCATAGAGTGTGTTGATGTTCCAGTTGATATAGTGGGCTGTAAAGCTTGTCTGTCTTGATTCTGGTAGTTGTCAACCGGTATTGCAGTTGGTTGACTAGGTGCACCATCTCCACTTATCTCTAAGATAGTTGATGCATCTGTTATAGGTAGTGAAGGTGGTGAAGATGGCGAAGGTGGATCTGATTATGTTTGGGACTTCTCAATGGTGGTGTTTGGGGCACGCATCTATTTGTGTTCAAGCAACTCATGTTCTTGTAAAAATCCTGCATTAGTCTATGGAATCTTCCTCACTTGTTCTGCTTTGGTTGAATCTAGAAATTCAACTTCTTCAACCCATTTCTTGTACAAAGCAGTATAATGTGGAAACACTTCATTTAGCTTCTTAGCAAAAGGAAAGAAGCTCTCATCGAATGTGACATTTCGGCTAATATAAACTTTGCCATCCGAAGGTACAAGACACCTATACCCTTTATGTTTATCACTATAGCCGAGAAACACACAAGTGAGTGAGCGAGGATCAAACTTGTGTTGTGTATATGATCTAAGACAAGGATAGCAAGTACTCCCAAAGACACGTAAATGTTCATAGCTTGGTTTATGCTTGAAGAGCTTACTGTATGGAGACTCCATCTATAAATTTGGAGTAGGAAGTAGGTTTATAATATAAGTTGCAGTCAAGAAGGCATCCACCCAGTAACACAATGGGACTCTTGCATGAAACAACATCGATAATCCAAGTTCCACCACATGCCTATGCTTCGTTCTGAAATCCCATTTTGTTATGGAGTATGTGGACATGTCATGTAGTTTTTGATTCCATGTGCTTTTAAATGATTTTGAAACTTATTGCTGGAAACACTTTAATTTCTCGATCAAATTGATTTTCCACATACTTCTGAAACAGGATGAAGATATCATAGAAATCTGACTTCAATCTCATTGGATAAACCCAACTATAACAAGAAAAGTTATCTACAAAGAGAACATAGTATCTGAACCCTTGAACTGAACTCACTGGAGATGGTCCCCAAACATCACAATGTATCATTTCCAAAGGAAAATTTGTTTCAGATTCAGATAATGGAAAAGCTAGCTTAGTACTTTTTACTATTTGACAACTCCTACACATAGCTTGAGTCGTCTTATTGTAGTAGATTAGCTTTTGATTCTGAAGAAACTTTAAGGTCTGAAAATTAGTGTGAGCTAGCTGCTAGTGCCACACTTCTTCTGCAACTGCTTTATGTCTTTGAGTAAAAAGGACCTTGGTGGTTTGCTAGTCCATTTTGTAGAGACCCCCAACTTTCCTTCCAAGTAGCATCGTTGTGTTGGTTTGATGGTCCTTAACATAAACACCATATTTGTCAAAAACAAAGGAGCATGGATAGTCATCGGTTAGCTTAGAAACCGAAAGCAAATTTTTCTTTATTTCTGGAACCACTAACACATCATTAAGGGGTAACACATCACATTCAGTGTGTAAAAAAGCATTTCCAATGAAGGTAATAGGAAGATAGGACCCATCGCCTATCATTACTGTATCCGAGCCAATATACTTTGATGAGTTGTAAACAATACCGGGATTAGCAGTTATATGAGCTGAAGCACCCGTATCTGGATACCATACACTCCCTTTTGGATCTTCGAGATGTACTGCTGCAAGAGCTGTTGGAATTTCTTGGTCTTGGAAGGAATTATCAAAGCGATACCAACACCAAGTGCATCGTGTCCTGGTCGTTTGCAGATTTGACATGTCACTCTTGCTCCTCCTGTTGCTTTCTCCTCTTGACTATTTTTAAGTGAAGAGTTAAGGGGAGGATATGACTTAACTTCCTGATATCTTTGTGGAGCACCTGCATAAGGTTGAAATCCTTGGCCAGAATTACTCAGTTGTGGTTTATAAGTCTGAACCTCTTGTTCATGGTTTGAATCATAGGCTCTATAACTTTGATTTCTTCCATAACCATGACCTCGAATATTAAAACTCCGACCACCCCCGCCATAACCAAATCCACCTCTATTTCCATAAAACCTATTGCCTCCTCTCTATCCTACGAAGGCAAGACTTGATTGAACTGTCTCACTATCCATATTCTGATTCCCTTCAACATTTCTCTGCCCATAATAGGTGAAGTTTGGATTATATTGGCTTGAGGAGTAATTTTGCAACCTTGTTTCAAATCTCTCCAGTTGCGAAATAACTTCATCATAATCCAGTTGAGGTTTCAAACAATACATTGTTGTTTGAAAATTCTCATACTCCGATCCTAACCCTTCTAGGACTCCGAACACCTTTGTTATCTCATCCAAAGGCTTACCTATTGCGTTCAACTGGTCGCAAATCAATTTATACTCTCTCAAGTATTCAGATAATGGCCTACTTCGTTTTTGACATGCTTGAAGTTCCCCTCTTAGCTCGAATTCTCTAGCTACAGACTTACGTGTAAATCGGTTCAACAAAGTTTTCCATACCTCACAAGATGTTTCCAATCCAATAATCAGCCCCAGGATATTCTTAGATACCGCTCCACTAATCCACAAGGAAATTAGCTGATCAGTTCTGATCCAATTTGCATAATCAGGGTTTGGTTCTTCAACCATCTTATCGTCGACATCTACTTGTATCTTCTGTGATGGTGGAGAAATCTCACCATTGACAAACCCAAACAGCTCCTGACTCTGAAGAAATATGAGAAATTGAGCTTGCCAAAGAAGAAAATTATCTTCAGTGAGCTTAATCGTGACAAAATTGCTCAAGTTTATGTGAATAGGAAAAGGAAATTTGGGAGTTCTTGCAGCCATGAATCAATGCTTATTTCGAGCACTCAGAGATACATGGCTGAGATATGAGACCCTGGGATGAAGAAGCTCGTGCGGCTCTATACTTTCAGCACGCCGGAGGAAGCGGCACGTGCTTTTGAGCGACTGTAACCGAAGAGAATCGCTTCCTTTGTCCCCTAGAATTCTCGCCGGATCGCCTCCTCTACCGTAAACGATGTCCTTTGGAGAGCTCACCGCAGCTATGCCACCTTGATCCTCCATGATGACGACATCTCTGTCACCACGCAGACAATCGTTACTCTAATGAAGGCCGCAGACGTCACCGTCGAACTTTCCAACGGCTGCTTGTCGTGATCATCGAGCTCTTAGAGAAGCGCTCTGGTACCATGATGAAAACTGAATATAGAAGCAAGTAGATGAAGCTGAATGAGAAGAGAGCTTTCGTGGAGCTC
Source organism: Eucalyptus coolabah (assembly GCA_014182585.1). Taxonomy (NCBI): domain Eukaryota; kingdom Viridiplantae; phylum Streptophyta; class Magnoliopsida; order Myrtales; family Myrtaceae; genus Eucalyptus; species Eucalyptus coolabah. Next base: position 54,625,874 of record CM024621.1, read on the forward strand.
ATCTTCTTCTTTCTTTTATTGATCTTTTCATATGGGAGCTCGATATCAACTGCATTCGTTTTTACATGCTTTTATATAACAAAAGAGGAAAACTTCTAGATCTAAATCAACCACTCCTTGAATGACAGCTCAGCACACACAGATAACAGAAAAATAGAGCTCAAGCATGTGTACAAGAAATAACTATGCTGAAGCAAACGACGTAGCTTTACATTGCTCCTTCTTCGCACCAATCCTCTGTTTCTTCTTATTCAATTTTTCAAACCTCTAACTGCTGCCAGCTTCCTCCCCATTGGTTGGTTAGCAAATATACTTTCTCACCCCACTTGATGAGCTTAAACCATCAAATTCTTACTTGGCGTTTCTAGAACTTTGATGAAATGTGAAGCAAAAAGGGCAACATGAGGAGGTTCAATTTAGGCCTCCCACTTTAGAAAAGTGACTTTCCCCGAACTCTATATGAAAGAAGATAAGCAGAGTCTTTCACAAGCCAAAACATTGTCTTTCCCATAATAGCACATCAACTTCTCGACCCACTGCCCATTGCAAAAGTTCTAGCAATTGAAAATAAAGATTCGGGTGATTTCGAAGGAGACAATCAAACCATCCTCGGGGACTCCTAGTCTAGTCCACACCCACGCATTCTCTCTTTCGAGACCAGCTTGCTTAGCCATTCTATGTCCTAAAGTGTTATTCTATTCCGCTCCTGAACCTAGACAAGATTTCGAACTTGAACATCTATGAGAAGTTGAAGACTTCCCTATCAGAATGTCTTGGCTGCTTTTACCCATTGGCTGGTCGGATCGGGAGATGAGCACGCCGTTGACCTCGGCCAAGGAGCAGTTTTGGTGAAACCTCGAGTTGATGCTTGACTCGCCAAACTCCTTGCAAACCCGGAACTGAATTTAGTACAACAGCTTCTCCCATTGGATCCGTATGACATCCAATGTCAAAATTGTTGAAGTAGTTAACTTTCAGTTATTACGTGTCTTCAATAATGTATTAGTGGAATCCTAATCAATAAGAAGTGGCTTGTTTTTAGGAGTTGGTTTCTGCACATGTTCTGGTTAGTGGGGTATGTTAGTAGGTCTTTATTGTTGTTGTTTTGTAGCTATTTTCTTGCAAAGTGGTTTGGATGTTTTGCCTATTTAATAGGCTTATGTTTTGTTGAATATTGTAACAAGAGTTACAACAACTCTCTTGTGTGTTTTCTTCTCGAGTCTATTTGATCAAATTTCAATAGTGGTATCAAAACCACAACATGGGAAAAAAAGTGTTCAAAAGGAGAGTCTTGAGTGATCAATCACGAGAGCAAGAGTGGTCCTTTGTAGCAACGGTGATGGCCTCAGAGAACTTTGTACAGCCCGCTATACTCGCTTTGATGGTCATTATGACCATTGGAGTATGTTGATGGAGAATTTTCTCAAGTTTAAAGAGTATTGGGACATTGTTACTTGGTATGGACAAAGTATAGCCCAATTACCAAAATTTGGCATGAAGGGACACTTACATATCAAAAGTTAGGAAATTGGCACTTAAGTACCACTTTTTTTGAAAAGTGGGACACTTAAGTGCCATCTCCGGGTGAACTCCACCGGAAATCCTATGTGACAATTTTTTATTATTTTTTTCGTCTACATGGCTTGCCGGCATGCTAACTCAAGAAAAAAAAAGGCAAAAACGACGTTGTGTTTGAGCGGATTCGAATGTTAATATAAAAATTAATTTAATTATATAAAACTAAATAATAATTATTTTAATTAATTTATTTAAAATAATTTATTATTTTTTAAAAAGGTGGGGGAGAGGAGGCAGCGGCTAAGGGTTGAGCCTCGCCACCGCTGCCTCCCCGTAGTCGCCGAGAAGGGTCGGCAATGGTGGGGGAGCGTCGGTTGAGGTCATCGGCCCTTGGCCGCAGTCCGGCGACCTAGGCTAACTCGGCGGTGAGGGCCCGTGAGCCCAACCGACTAGAACTAGGGTGAGGGTTGTCGCCCTCACCCAAACCCGGCAAGGGCCCGCGAGCCCGACCGACAGATCTAGGGCGAGGGTCCTCGCCGTCGACAGCTGTGGGGCCGACGACCCCGCCGACCCTCCCCCTCCGTCACCGCCCTTTCCCGATGATGGCGGGGAGGTGGCGAGGACCCGCAAGCTCTCGTCGATTTGGGTGAGGGCCGCAACACTCGCCCCTGCATTTGGGCGAGGGCTCGCGGCCCTCATCGCCGATCGCCTAGGGGCCGCCAACCATGGCCGACCCTCCCCCTCTTTTGCCACCTCTTCCTCGACGGCGGCGGCGGCGAGGGCTCACCCTTAGCCGCATCCCTCTTCCCCTTTTAAAAAAAATATTTGTATTTTAATTTTGAAATGTTTAAATTAAATTATATTAATTTTTTATTGCATTAGAGATAAAACAATGGTGTTTTGCATTTTCTTGCCACATTAACATGCAAAACAACGTCGTTTTATACTTACCTTGCCGAAAAATCGCCACGTCAGCATTTTGGCCAAATTAATACTTAAGTGATCCATTTACTCCGATTTTAGTACTTAAGTGTCACTTTTCAAACTTTTGACACTTAAGTGTCTCTCTGTGCCAAGTTTTGGCACTCCAAGTATCCGTATCTCTTTCTAGTATTGCTAAACTAGAGGAAGGAGCTCAGTTGACAGCAGCATAACGGACAACTCGAAGCAGCAAAATTGAAGGATCTTAAAGCCAAAAATTATCTATTTCAGGTTGTTGACAGATCCATCTTGGAGACAATTCTCTACAAGGACACCTCCAAACATATATGGGATTCCATGAAAAAGATATATCAAGGCTCGGCAAGGGCAAAAAGGCAGCAACTCCAAATGCTTCGTGGGGAATTTCAATTGCTAAGAATGAAATCAGGAGAAACAATCGCAGATTTCTTTTCCCAGACAATGGCGATTGTCAATAAGATGTGAATCTATGGAGATAAGACGAAAGACATCACAATAGTCGAGAAGATTCTTCGATCTTTGACACCAAAGTTTAACTTTGTTGTTTGTTCTATTCAAGAAACCAAGGATGTTGAAGAACTCTCAATTGATGAGTTGCAAGGATCGCTGTTGGTCCATGAACAAAATTTCTTACAGCAAGAACCAGAAGAGAAGGCATTTAAGGCCTCAACTGCAAATCATTTTTCATCAATAACAAGAACGAATAGTGGTGGAAGCAGAGGAAAGGAAACCAATGATCGCCGCAATTTCAATCAAAAATCTTATGTCTATTTTTCTCATGATTCTCAAGGCAAAGGACGAGGACGTGGAGGTCGACACTCAACAGATTTCGGACCAAAGTCAGTAGACAAATCCAAAATGGAGTGCTTTAGATGCTATTATTAGGGAAATCTCTTATGATGTTTTGAAGATGACAAAATGAATCAAAGGCTACTAATGTATTTATTGGTTGAGTAATAGACTATACAGATAATAGAACGTGTAAATGATATTGTCGAAATCTATACTTGAAAGAACCAGAAGACAAACTTTATGCTAAAGCTGAACTTGCTCGACCGTGTCCAGACCTTAAGGCTAAATATGTTTTGAAGCAAAATATGTTCAGACTTACATCCGCATTGTAAAGTCTACTTCAGAAGGAAGACACTTAGACTATACTTTAAACAGAACACTCTCAGACTTTACATCCAGAACGAGACACAAGTCCAAAATGTGACAAGGTCCAGAATGGGACATAAGTTCAGAACGTAGTAGATTTAGAATGAAACAACTTAACAGAATGTAACACAAGCCCAAACATATAACAGCTAGTGATCTGGTTGGGATTTCATATCAAGATAGATTCGATTTACTCAATCTAATTGATTGACAATTGGATCTTGAAGACAAGAACTTTCTAAACGCAGAAGCTCTACTTATGGAAACCAAGATTCTCGTTTGTATGGGCAATCAAAATCAATTTGGGATTCTACTTTTGTCACTCAACGACTACTAAATCTTCTTGATACAGATCTGTCCAATGGGTAGATTGGAAGGCGATCCTCTAGATATTGTCCAACAGCTAGCTTGGAAGTGGAGGAGTATTTAAGGAGACTAAGGACCAATAAGCAAGTAAGAGGCAGAGCATAGAATTTATAATTCCAAAGTCCGAGCGAACTTCGATCATACACTTATCTTTGGTGAGCTTAAACATTTGTGATTATGAGAGTAATATCAAAAGAGTGACTTAGTGAGATAGTGTAATCTACCACTGAGTATTTGCACTCAAAGTTGTGATCTCTTATTGACTACATAGTGGAATCCAGCCAGAAGGTTGTTAACGTGGAAGAGTGGACATAGATTTGATTTAAGCCGAACCATTATAAATTTTGTGTGCAACATTCTCTTTCCTTAACTCTTCGTATTTAAGTTTGTTGCATACTCACAAGTTATTACAGAAGTCCGTTCCATCACATAACATATTCTGAACGTCTATCAGAAGTTTGGTGGCTTATTTATCAGACTCTGATCCTTATTCAGACTTTGCTTGAAACTTGTTTTATTCCGCAATTATTTGTCGAGATTTCTTTTAAATACTTATTCACCCCCCTCTAGGTGTTTGTACAAGCACTTTTAGCCACAGGTATGGGCCTTACAAATTTGAATGTCGAACTAATTTAAATACACAAAGTATGGAAATGACTAACTTTGTAGCATAAAAGGAACAAGCAGAAATTCTCCTATTCGTGTGTCAGAAAAGGAGAAAACTTCTTCAAACTTGTGGTATCTTGACACCGGTTGCAGCAACCACATGTGTGGAGACAAGAAAGCATTCTTTGCGTTGGACGAGTTGTTCCGCACCACAGTAAAATTCAGAGACGACTCTACAGCGTCAGTCATGGGGAAAGGGACGGTTGCAATTGTTCCTAAAGGGATTTCGGTACATACCGTCAAAGAAGTGTTTTATGTTCCAGAATTAAAAGCCAACCTCCTAAGTGTTGGCCAATTACAAGAGAAGGGCCATGAAATTACACTCAAAGGAGATGTTTGTAAAATCCCGATGAGAAATTGGGTCTCGATTGCTCAAGTTATAATGATCGCCAATCGGATGTTCCCACTACATCTTCATAGCAATTCCCACTCATGCTTCGTTGCAAGATTAAGAGATGAAGCTTGGGTATGGCATTTCAGATACGGTCATCTCAGCTTTGGTGGACTACAGACATTACATCAAAAGAAGATGGTGGAAGGACTACCCCTAATCACTGCTCCGTCCAAAATATGTGAAGACTGTATTGTTAGCAAACAACACCGTGCTCAATTTCCACAAGGAAAAGCATGGAGAGCAAAGAAACCATTGGCGCTAGTCCATTCAAATATTTGCGGGCCAATATCTCCAGTTTCCAATGGAGGTAAATAGTATGTCATCACTTTCATTGATGATTATAGCCAGAAGATTTGGGTTTATTTTTTACATGAAAAATTTGAAGCTTTTGAAGCATTCAAGAGCTTCAAAACACTTGTTGAAAAAGATAGTGGGAATCTAATAAAAGTCCTTCACACAGATTGCGGTGGCAAATACAACTCAAGTGCATTTGCGGATTTTTGTGGGAAGCATGGCATTAAGAGACAACTCACTACAGCTTATTCACCACAGCAAAGTGGAGTTTGCGAATGGAAGAACCGCACTATTTTGAATATGGTGCAAAATTTATTGACAGCAAGTGGAATTCCAAAGAGCTTCCGGCCTGAAGTTGTTAATTGGAGTATTCATCTTTTGAATAGAAGCCCGGCTCTTGATGTTCTGAATATGACACTTGAAGAAGCTTGGAGCAGACAAAAACCGGTAGTAGATCACTTCAGAATTTTTGGGTGTATAGCCTATGCTCATGTTCCAAATCAGAAGAGAAAAAAGCTAGATGACAAGGGAGTCAAATGTGTTTTTCTTGGCATTAGTGATCAATCAAAAGACCACAAGCTTTATGATCATGTAACCAAGAAAATCATCATCAATTGTGATATGATCTTTAATGAAGAACAATTCTAGCCATAGAGTGAGAAAGGTGTTGAAGAACAAATTCCAATGAATTTTGAAGATGATGAAGAGCCCATAACTAGTCGAACCATCATAGAAAGTTCACAAAGTCAAAACCCTACCGCAGAAATTGAAGAACGGCCACATCGAGTTTGAAAAAGACCCGCTTGGATGAGTGATTATGAAGTAACAAGAGTTAACCAATCTAAAGATCCACTTACCTATTTTGCTTTGTTTCATATTGTGATCCTAGAACCTATGATGAAGCTGTACAAAAAGAAAATTAGAAAAATGCTATGGATGCTGTCGCGACCTACCCTCAGGGGGAGGGAACAAGTTTAGAGGTATTGCCTAAAAGAGGAACCTAAGGTCTATGATTAGGCACGGGCTCTCTCAAGCTCATATCCCATATGACATTGGGGGATTTTTAGGAATTTCACAAAAAAGAGTCGCCACTAGCCTATCGGGGTCGACTAGAAACCAAGTGAGGCATGAGAGTGTATCCCACTTCCTATGCAGCTAGAGAATCCAGATCAAGGATTTGATTACACTAATTAACCAATTAGTGCCATTTCGGCACCTAATCTTGTTCATTTTTAAAGAAAATATTTTTATCAGACAGTTTATATTGATTTTATACCTATCCGCTAACATATGATATGATCATATGGGTGCGTAATCATTAAAGTAACAATCATAACTACCAAGATCTTAATTACGGTAAAATTGAGGACATGCAATTAAACATAATTAAATATGCAAATTAAACATGCGATATAATCAATATACGAGCAAATAAATGACTAATTATACTAAGAAAGTAAGACATGGCAATTTCTAACCAAACCTTACACTTTTTTTAATTTTTGCGAAATTTTTTTGGAAAAAAACATTATTAAAAAATAAAATTAAAAAAATATTTGGCTAGGCCGGGTTTGGTCCAGCCTAACCCGACTCGGGTTCGGCTCGGCCGGTGGGGGTCGAGTCCGGTCGACTGGACTTGGGTTTGGTCTGGTTGGGGGTGGGCCAATTGGCCCGCTTTGAAAAGCGATTTGGCTCAACCAGAGGTAGTCAGGCCATTTTTCAAGTTGCGGTTGGGCCCACTAATGAGCCCAACCCCCCTTTTCGCAAATGAGGCTAACCCTCGCAAGCCCCCGGCCCAAATGAACTCCGAGCTATTGGCCTACGGGGCGAAAGAGGCCGAGCGGCCATATCGCATATCGGCCCGGCTCGGCCTACGGCCCTTGGAAAGCAACCACTCGGTCACAACTAGAGAGGCTACGATGGCGTGCCACCCACGGGAGTCCTCCGAGGAAGGCAGTGGCGTCGGTCAAGGCTCCACCAGAAGCAGCGAGGCGTCTATTGAAGACTCCGCTGGCCCACAACTGCTCGTTCGGCGGCTATTCGGGGGCAACAAAGAAGAAGGCAGAGGCGAAAGGTACATGCGATCTCTAGTTGGGGCCACGACGGTGCCGCCTCGGTTTGACGGGATGCAGATTGACTTCTGGGCAAACGATGGTGGCCCTCCGTGGCCAAAATCATAGTTGGGCTCTGCACGGAGGAGCCGGGAGGCGGAGCTCACTTGAGCATTTCATCGAGCAAGTGGCATACGTGCATGAACCAAAAGCCTCGGGTCCGACCGAGACTCAAGGCGAACCTTGGAATCTTAGCAATCAACCAACAACAAATGAGACATGGTCGAGGACCTAGGGAGGCCTGAGCTCGCTCGAAACGGACGGAACGAGCTTCGGCCAACTCTACTTCAAAAGCTGCATGCCAAGTGTTCGATAAAAGGCTAACTTGGTTTTTAAGGAAGACGACGGCGGTCGACGATGAACGGGCAACTCTTCGACGGTGGCAAGGTGTCTTGGGGCTCACTACTCCTTGGCTGATCTCCAATGGTTGTCTCATTTTGTCCTCCCTCTCCTCTCGTCACACTCTCTCCTCCCTCACCTTTTCTTTCTCTTTTCCCGCTCCTTCGGCTCACACATGTGGCTTCAGGTGACCAACCAGCAGCCTTTGCCAACCGGCTTTGACCCTAGGATCGTGCTGCTCACCTGCCCGCCATGCGATCATGCTACCTCCTTGTCGCGGCTCTTTTCTATTCCGGGCGGCTGCTTTTTGCTTCGCTACTTCCCCCGTACGTAAGACGACCGGGAGGAGCATACAAATTCGAGTGCGGGTTGGGCCAAAAGGGAAGAGGTAGGTGGGCCACGTCTGGGAAAAAGGAAAAGGAAAAGGGAGGGGCCAGTCAAGGCCCATGCGAGGGAAGAGAAGAGGAAGAGGGGCGGGTCGAGCCAAGGCCGAGATCTAGCCTAACTTGACCCTCGCAGCCTTTTTTTTTTTAGATTTTTTTCAATCAAAATTTTCAATTTTTATAATAAAAATAATAATTAATTTTTAAAATTATGTATTTGAGGAAAGGAAAAGTTAGGTGTCAACAAATGCAAAAATCGCAGCCATTGAGAAGAATAATACTTGGGAATTGATAGAACTTTCAAGAGGACCCAAATCAATTAGGGTCAAGTAGGTATACAAGACGAAATTGAATAAAGATGCGAAGTTGACAAGTACAAGGCACGCTTGGTCGCAAAAGGTTACAAGCAAGAATTTGGAGTGGATTACAAAGAGGTGTTTGCCCCCATGGCAAAACGTGACACAATCAGATTGGTGATTGCATTAGCAAAGACATAATTCATGGCCTATCTTCCAATTGGATGTGAAGTCAGCATTCTTGCATGGTGACATCCAAGAAAAGGTATTTGTTGATCAATCTTCTAGTTTTGTGAAGCATGGTAGTGAACATAAAGTTTATTGGCTGAAAAAGACACTATATGAGTTAAAACAAGTTCCTCGAGCTTGGCATAGTCGCATTGATGCCTATTTTTTGAAGGAATGATTTAAAAAATGTCCATATGAGCATACATTATTTATTAAAGTTGGTGATGGTGGAAAATTGCTTCTTGTATGTTTGTATGTGGATGATCTCATCTTCACGGGGAATAATAGTGTCTTGATCGACACATTTAAGAAGTCTATGATAGATGAATTTGAGATGACTGATCTTGGATTGATGTAATATTTTCTGGGCATAGAAGTAATTCAATCTGTAGCTAGAATCTTTCTTTCCCAAAAGAGATATGTTCAAGAGATTTTAGATAAATTTCAAATGAAGAATTGCAACTCTGTGACCACACCAATTGAGGTTGGATTGAAGCTATTGAAAGATTCTGATGGGAAAAAGGTGAATAACACACTTTACAAGCAAATTGTTGGAAGTTTAATGTATGTGATAGCAACAAAGCCAAATATCATGCATGGTGTGAGCCTCATAAGCAGGTATATGGAACACCTAGCAAAAATACACTTGCAAGCTGCAAAGAGAATTTTCCGCTACTTGCACGGGACTGAAACTTTTGGCTATTTTACAAAAAAAGGAGAAAAATCATATTTGTTTGGCTTCACTGGCAATGATTTTATTAGAGAAATGGATGATCAAAGAAGCACTTCTGGCTATGTGTTTATGTTTGGTTCAAGGGCTGTCTCATGGTCTTCAAAGAAGCAACAAATTGTTACTCTATCAATAACTAAAGCTGAGTTTGTAGCTACCACCTCAAGTGCTTGTCATGCTATTTGGTTAAGGAAGATTCTTAAAGAACTTCAGTTTAAATAACAAGAAGCAACAACAATATATTGTGACAACAACTTAGCCATTAAACTTTCAAAGAATCCAATTCTACATGGAAGGAGCAAACATATAGATGTGAAATATCATTTCTTAAGGGATCTCACAAAGATAAAGTGATAGATTTTGTTTTCTGCAAAAAGTGAAGATCAGCTTGCTGATTTATTCACCAAGCCTCTTTATTTTTCTTAAGGGAAATTGACAATGATCCTCCTCAAGATGAAGATTGGGAAAATGCCATCATTCTTCCTAAATTTCCGAGACGGTTTTATGATGCAACCAAAAGAATGTCGGGTAGTTCATATATTACTTCAAATGATTATTTTGAAGAGATAGCTATGTTGTATAAGTATTTGAATTATGTGGCGAATTTTTTAGACCCAAAACTTCAAGCTATGGATTTAAAAATGAAAGAAAAGTTTGACAAGTATTATGAGAGTTTGGATAAAGTTAATATGATGACATTGATTGTGGTTGCGTTGGATCCTACAAAGAAGTTGAATTATGTAAAGTTTTGTTTTGAACAAATTTATGACAATGAAGCAAAATTGATGAGATGCATGATAAAGTGAAGGTCGCCCTGGAGAATTTGTATAAAACTTATGAGCCATCTTTTGTTAGCTCTTCTAGTAAAGAAAATCCAGTTGTTCAAGTGTGAGTAACAGTAGTAATGCTTCCAATACCGATATTGATGACAATGAGTGTGAAATCCATGTTTGGCACAAAAAGCTTTCTCCACGTGAAGAAAAAAAGTGTTGGATGAAAACAAATCTGAGCTTGATCGGTATCTTGAAGCTGAAAGTGAAGATATCCTTAATATCAATCTTTTAATGTGGTGGAAGAGTATTGGGTTAAAGTATGAAATATTATCTTTGATGGAACAAGATGTTTTGTCTATTCCCGTGACTATCGTTGCTTCAGAGTCGGCTTTTAGTACATTAGGAAGTGTACTCGATGGCTTTCAAGTTCTTTGACTCCTAGAGTGGTGGAAGATTTAATTTGTACTCAAGATTGGTTCAGAGCTGTTCGCATGCCAATTAATGTTGAAGAGTGCATCGAGAATGCAGATAAGTTTAGGGCAAGTAAGTCATATATATTTCTTTCTATTTTGTAATTCATTTGCATAACTATCTATTAAGTGAATGTCTTATTAAATCTCTCTCTTTTTTAAGGTTTGGATTGTCTTACTGAGGACATTATCATTGGAAAATAAAATTCATTTTGTGGAAACTCCGATTATGTGATAAGTAAATAGACTTTATTAAATCATAACTTTTGCATATGTCTCGAGAGCATGGTTTCTTGTTGATTTTTCTTTATATATGAATTTTAGGTTTTTGTCGAGATTTTGTACCACGTGGAACGCGAGACCGAAAAGGGAGAAGAAGATCAAGCGCATCAAGGACAAGGTTGAGGTCCCTTGGTCCACGCTTGGCAATGGAATATGGAAGCTGTTTGTGTAAATTGTCGGTGGATTTTCGGTTGGGATTCACTTTGTATTTCGGTTTTGAGATTAGAAAAGTTCTATTTTCTTTGAGATTGATTGTTCTGCTGGTTTGAAATCGTGCATGGTGATACTTAGGAACTTTTGGATAAGAATGAGAGTCATTAGCATTTCGATTAACAGTGTTTTTAATCGCTAGTCCTCATGGTTTTTATGCAAAACAGGTTGTGAGGTTGCTGTACATAAATTTTTATGCAAAACAGGTTCCAATATAAACAGGGTTGACCCCGAACGGGACCGGAAAACAAGGTGGGTCGGGTATAGGGTCCAATACATATAGGGTCAGGTACAGGGTCTAAAAAATGGAAACCAATTATAATAGGGTTGGGTACAGGGTTCAGTTCTAGACTCTATCCACCGTGGACCCGATCACCCTTAGATCGACATGTTTTGAAGACAATGTCAGGACGAACACATAGTTTCAAGATCCAATGAAAAAAAAACCAACGAAATGACTTGAATTGGGCCTAAAACGATATGCCCTAAAACCCTAACCACCAAAACTTTCATCGCTCAATTAGCCTCCAGTGGTCAATAATATGTCGAATTATCTTATGACTTTTCTTCCTAAAGGCAATTTGACCATGTAAGTTCATTATCATGTGGTGGGTTACCTGAATTTGGCTAAAATTTGCAATTCTATTCCAAGTCACAAAAGATCCAAATTTTACTATTTCATAATGTTAAATTATATATGTCGAGTTTGAAATTTTACGGAACTCGATCCGTAAAAAGATTTTGATTTGTTCAAAATTTATTATTTTCTATCCAAATTAGATTAGGTTTTCTTACTCTTTGGCATTAGATCTATGTAGCTATCTAGAGTGAAATATTGCATATACAAATCCAAGTTTGACTTGTGTGAGCTTTGCTCTAAATGACAAAATAAGGGGTAGAGAGGACATTTCCCAAGAAAGAAGTTATCTTCTCTTTGTCTTCTCTCTATCTCCTGCAGAAGCCATATAAAAGAAAAGAAAGGATTCCTTGTGGGTCTCTCTCTTTACATATATAGACAAGAAACCTAATGAGGAACTTCTAAAGCCAAGAAGAGTCGCACAAAGCCAGAAGCCGGCGTGAAGCAAATTGCTGTACAAAGATGGGAAAAATTCAAGAAAGCCGTGCATTCTTGATTTTTAGTCTTACGAGAAGAATACTGCCTGGGTTTGAACACATGGTGATTTGTGCAATGAGTTTACATTTAAATTGAGTTGTTTATTTGTAAACACCTTGAGTTTGGGCTTAAATCTAAGTACAAGAAATACTTGAGCATATGGGCAATTATAATTATGACCTCTGATTATAGTGAATTATTTGTTATCGTCTCTCCGCATGGACATAAGTACTAATACTCAAACCGAACAACATAAATCTTAGATGTCATATTATTCTTCGTTTATTTCTCTGGTATTTTCGCATTAACTTAATTTGTAAGATCTATCGTTCCCGCATTTATATTTCAACACATAATACAATGAAAACATAGAAAATTCCAAAGAATTTCACCAAGGCAGAGATTATAAACCGTTTAGATACCAATTGTCAAACTAAATCTAACGAAGAACTAATGATCCTAATTTATCATTCATAGACACATTCATGTAAAATCGGGAACAATTTGTGGAAACGTAAAGGATTGATACATACCTTCGGTCATTAATGGAATTCTACAAACACGGAAATCCCAAAACCTTGAACAGACGCAAAGTGTATCTTGATCAATTCTGCAAATATGAAATCACAATATCTAAATGTCTTGTCACACTAGTCAATACCCCTTAAAAACTCAATTGTGTATTTTCTATACCGATAGAGTTTGGTCTAGACAAACTAACGTCTTTTATTCCGTTTGCAATATTACCAATGTCTTCTATCAAAATTGTTATGGTAACAATTAACAGGCAATTATCATGTAATTAATGTGAATAATAAATCGAAATTGATTGGAATATACTGAATTGGGATCACATTAATAAATATATAACATATGAACCATTTCTTGAATTTAATCATTCCTATCTTTTCTTCTTACTCAGTTTTTCAAACCTCAAACCGCTCCCAGCTTCCTCCCCATAGGTTTGGCCAGCAAATACTTTCTCGACCGACTTGATGAGTTGAAACGGTCAAATTCTTACTTGGCATTTCTAGAAATTTGATGAATAGGGAACAGAGGAACCCGAGTGTTGCGAAAACAAGCGATCGAACAATAACATATAGACAGAAGAAGAAGATGAATCGAACATCAAATTTACGTGGTTCAATCTAAAAACCTACGTCCATGGGGAGAGTGGCAACGAATTTCACTATAAATCAAGCAATACAAAGAGATTACACGTCACTCAAACACTCTCTCGTGTTTCCCAAGCCCCAATTACACCCAATAACACACATAGTGTTTAGCCCCGAAATTCCTCAAAAATAATATCTCAATCTCATGAAAGAATTACACGCAAATCTTATCACAAAATTTAATTAGGTTGAACACTAAATCTTCTTGGATATAATTCACGGACAAGAACGAAAAATAAAATCCCTCCTAAGCACTCGAAGATGAGATAAAGCTTCAAGACCAATTCTTCATGATCAACCTTCACCACCCACGGCCACAAGTCTATATGCCATAAGTAAGACCCTTATTCTTTTGCCAACTTCTCATTGGATTTTGTTTCCTATCTTGCCTAACACTCACTTTAATTCCAAGATGCAAATCAAAGTCAACACCAAACTTTCTTATTTTGTTGTTATCTTGAACGATTTTAACCAAAACATCATATCTCTGTATATTTCAAACAAAATCAAAGTCCAAGTCAAAGTTGGACTTTCCTATTTCAGCAGCCAAATTCTCCAACGTAGATTTGAATTTTGGGGAAGTTGATCTTCGGATCTTCTTTGCTTGATTTCGAACATCCGCAAAATATCCGATTCAAAATATTCAGACTTTTGCATTGAGCTCAAACTCGAGACATATTTTTCAGAAGGTACAATTTACATCTTTGACTTTAGAAAAATGACTTCCCCTGAACTCTATATGAATGAAGACCCGCAGAGTTTTCACAAACCAAAACATTCTCCTTGCCCATATCAGCAAATCAGCTCCTTAACCCACTGCCCATTGCAAAAGTTCTAGCAATCGAAAATGAAGATTCAGGTGATTTCGAAGGAGACAATTATGCCATCCTCGGCGACTCCTAGTCCAGTCCAGACCTACAGATTCTCTCTTTTAGACCAGCTTGCTCCTCCATTCTATGTCCCTGTGGTGTTGTTCTATTGCGCTCATCACCCTGACCAAGATTTCGATCACGTGAACATCTATGAGAAACTGAAGACTTCCCTATCAGAATGTCTGAGCTGCTTTTACCCATTGGCTGGTCGGATCAAGGGAGATGAGCACGCGGTTGACCTCGGCCAAGGAGCAGTCTTCGTGAGAACTCGTGTTAATGCTCGACTCGCCAAACTCCTTGCAAACCCAGAACTGAAATTGGTTCAGCAGCTTCTCCCATTGGATCCATATAACATACAATGTCAAAATGCCCTCGTCACTGCCATACAGCTGAACCTGTTCGACTGTGGTGGGATAGGCATTGGTATCTGTATCTCTCACAAAATTGCAGACGGCGCAACACTTTCAACTTTCCTAAGTTCTTGGGGGGCCATTTCTCGAGGTGCAAGTAAGTTGGTCGCTCCATATCAAGACCCGACCACGATATTCCCACCTAGAGAGTTCCGAGTCCCTCTGCCAAACAATTTGATCAAAAAAGAGAAGATAGTCACAAAGAGGTTCGAGTTTGATTCGGCCAGCTTAGCTGCTTTGAGAACCAAAGCTGGCGATGGGTCGACATCTGAAAGTCCAACTCTTGTTGAAGCCGTGACCGCTCTTATATGCAAAGCTGCCATGAATGCTAGAACTGAAATATCGGGGAACGGAAGGTCCTCAACCGTGATATCGCATGTGGTAAATTTAAGAGGAAGAATGAACCCTCCTCTGCCCGATCATTCTTTCGGCAATATCTGGAGATTTGCCGCTGCAACCATTAAGGAGGAAGAAGATGATGCAGAACTGCACGTTTTGGCGGATCACTTGAGGACAGCGATAAGGAAGATTGACAATGATTACGTGAGGAAACTTCAAGGTGAGGACGGATTCCACTGGGCCTGCGAATCTATGAGAGAAGTGCGCGAACTGATGTATAAAGGAGACGTGGAGTCCTACAGGTTCAGCAGCTGGGTGAGGTTTCCCTTTTACGAGACCGATTTCGGATGGGGAAAACCAGTCTGGGCGTGCATTAGCAGCGTCCCGATAAAGAACGCGGTGATATTGATGAGCAGTAGGTCGGGAAACGGAATAGAGGCATGGGTGACACTGGATGAACAAGAGATGGCCAAATTTCAAAGTGATCCTCTGCTCCTGCAATTTGTTTCTCTGCACTCTATGTCTCCCAAAATCTAGTACTATTATCACAGGCTTGGCTTGTTTATAGCACATTGTAGAAAATTTGCCTGCATGTAGATCTGGAACCATAGTATGCAATCTGTAGGAAGATGTTGATGTAGCTGTATACTTCGGATGATTTATTAGCTTATAATCTATTTTTCTCCATTGATGCACATTTACCCGCATCCTCAGCTCCGCACTGGGCCAACATGGCAACATTTCAATTTCTGCATACCAGGCCCATGTCCCTCCTTCAGATCTGTAGTAGCTTTCCTGAACTCAAGTTAAGATGACTTTGTAGGAAGAAACCAATTTTGAGAAATTTTGGATTACACCTAACTCATTGTGCCTGATAAACTGTCATTCACTCATTTCAACTAGAATTAACAGATTTTTGCACAAAATATGACTGGCCTGCCAATGGACTGACCCTCGTACGCCTTGAGCCTCGTAACTCACATGACTGTAAATAAAATGTTGCGGTAACCTGAACAACCAGTGTTTAAGACTCCAAGGACTACTAGCCGAGGCGATTCCCATAAAAAAAGAAAGCAAATAGCCAAGCGCAACCAGGGTTGTGCTCTTTCATTAACAGATCGAAATATTACTTAGTCTGCCATCTTTTTTCTTGCCAATAAGAAGATGGCTCCATGTGCTCTGATTGATTATTTAGGTTTTGACTTAGGAGCACTACCAAAGTATTTCAAAGAAGCATAATCTTGATTAACCTAAGTTAAATGGAGCCTCTATGGTCCTTGCTTAAAGATCCAATATGAAACTTCATACACCTTAAAGTTCTTAGGAGAAAAAGAGAATTTGTTGAGGTCCTTATACTCATTATGCCTAGCATTTAATATACTGGATATCACCTTGTCAATATCTCAAATCCAGAATGGGTTCTATTTAGTGCTGTTAAAACCAAAAAGTAGCCCTCGTGGGCCGCCCTTTGCAGATAAAGCCCATAGGCTTCATTAATTGATTGGCAAGTAGGCCTGAAGGAGATTCGCGGTCACCGACAATTTGGTATCGTTGATAATGAGATAGCTAGTATAAGCACCTAGAGGGGGGTGAATAGGTATAAAAATAATTTCTTGAGATACGAAAGCAATACTAGGCGGACAATAGAAAGGAAGTTCTCCAAAACAGATTATGATCAAAGTAAAGCAGAGAGTAGGAAAGAGAAAAATTGAACATAAGGTTTATAGTGGTTCGGCTTATTCCAAGCCTACGTCCACTCTTCCGCACTGATAGCCCACTGGCTGGATTTCACTATGAACAAAAGAGATGTTACAGCAAAGTTCTCCATTGATTCCACAATGTAGATATTTTGCCACACTTCCTCAAGGTTTCTCACAAATATAGACTCTTTTGCATACAAGATTTCGCTCAAATAAATTGACTAAGAACAAGGAGCTTCAGACTTTGAAATTCTTCTATCGTACACACACTCGAACAACCGAAACGTCTTCCTTATATACTCCTTTATGACATCATATCCATTGGCACTTATTAAAGGAATTCATCCAATCTACCCGTTGGACGGAATCAATTAGGAAGATCATTCGAGTTATTAAAGGAACATGTCGATAGCCCATCAATCATGTTCGTCCATACAATCAGGATCTCGGTTTCCATAAGTAGAACCTTCCAAGTATACTTCACCAATCATCGGATCCTTAATCTCCGAATTAATCATGATCAAATAAAGGATTCCATTATGTCATATCCAGCTAAGAGATCTTCTCCAGTCGATAAGGTCACATCCTTAATGAAACATCCAGCCTGGATAGCCTTTCTTCAATGGATTAGAAACGTCAATGAGAATAGACTTTGAGTCTTGAGTCCTGGCAGTCCGGGAGGTCTTCGAGACTTTAAATAGCAAAGTCTGCAAATCTTCAGACTAGACCTGATGGAAACGTTTTGTCGCCTTCAAAACACTTCACGAAGATTTCTCCAACAATTTCCCCCTTTTTATGGTGACAAAATTTTCCTGCAGATTTGGATAATTTTGACCTCGCAAAATATTACTCAAACAAATATGAATATCTTATAAAGATAAATGGTTTAATGAATGATAACACTAGAATCTGCAACCACTATAGGTTAGTCTTGCATGTGAGTAAAGCCATCCATAAGATATCAATAGTACTTAATATAAGCAAAGTCAAATCCAAATCCCAAATTCAGTCCACATCCATACACAAAAGTAAATTCAAACAAAACAAACATCAAAATAACAAAATAAATCAAAAGTTCAAGTTCAAAGTTTCAAATCTTACATCTCTCCCCTTTTTGTCAGCATAAAAAAAGGTTGAGATGAAATGGAATAGAGTCAAGATTGCTTGGGAACATGAACAAGCTGGAAATCTCCCATTGACTGAACGATGCCTTCCAGCTTTTTCAATTCTTCATTCAGTTGAGCTACATCTTCACTCTTAGCATTTGCTTGAATCAAGAGCAAGGGCTTGGATCTAATCATTCAAAGACACTGAAGAAACTTGTCATGCATTCTGCAAATTCTGAACTTTGCATCCCAGAGCATATATTTGACCCCGCATTTCCAAGAGAACATCAAGAATTTTGCGAAAATCTACTGAATTATCGGTCTGCATACTGGCTTCTGCACAGTCAGATGGAGTAAAGACAGACGATGGCAAATCAACATAATCATACAGATTTGGCGAAGAAACATCATGTTCTTCCTCAAGAAATTGAGAGGCATAAATGTCTTATGGATCTACCGGAGAGCGATCGACTCTCTTACTAGTAACAGGATATGAGGACAGTCCTCTTTTCTCACAATCTCCCCTTGTTTCCATGCCTCTAGGTGGAGAAGAGTGTTCCTCATGTTCTCCTTCCTCTTGGTCTCTTTTCTCTTCTTCTTCTTTTTCAATTCTTTCCTTTTCAGCATCTCTTTCTTCTTCTTCTCTCTCCTCTATTTCTTTCTCTTCTCCTTCTCCAGTCCTCCGTTCGAGTTTTTCTCTTGTCGTTCCTTTGGTTTTGGAACAAAACGGCTCAGGTTCTTCAATGCCATTACAGAAATGGTGATGTCTTCCTCACCATCTTCATCCTCAACGATGAGGACTCTTCTTTTCTTGGATGGAGCAACCATGGGCTCTCTCCCTTTTCTTTTGCTGCGAAGAGATTTGATGAGTTTTGACAGGGGTCTTCTCCTTGAATTTCTCCAACGCCTTGCTAAGTTCCTTCAGACGCATTTTAGTCACCATTTTCAGTTCTACCACCATATGATCACAAGATTGAGTATAGAGAATTCATGGAGGCTGAACATTCAAATATCTGAATAACTTTGTCACAAGACGGATAAGGAAGTTGTCCTTTATCCTTCACCACTACTCTATACATATGGAACATAACAAAGGTGAGGAATAGAAAACTTTTCCCAGTGATGATGGCATACATCAGCTTTGCCTCCGAATTTGAAACATCAATCTTTGAAGTAGATTTTGGTCCGAGGCAATTAATGACAATCTTGTGAAGCAAAATGTTAAATGCGCTCATCCTCAAGTATGAAATCTTTTCCTCTCGTTCTTCTATCCTTAACAAGTTCCAATGTAGCACGAGCAATTAAGACATTGATCGGTTGATATCTCCCTCTTTCAACCCCAATGACATCAGCCAACATATCTACATCCACCACATAGTCCCGATCTCGAGACACTAAAAGAGAATCTATTCATATCCAAGAAACTAAGATTCGAATAGAAATAAGCAAAGTGAGTTCAACATAAGCTTCAGAGTCGAATGTAACTGCTCAAGTTGAAGAAGATTGAATTTTTCCTCAAATTAACATTCACATCATCGAAGAAATAAAATCCACACTTCTAGGGTTTATCACCCACGCTTCAACAACTTAGAGTATAAAAGCTTTTGTTCTTCCGATCGAAACAAGTCGGTCCTCCTTCCCCGAATTTTTACGCACCCATTCTCGGTTGAAACTAACTATACAACTTATCATCATCATTCTTATCGGGCTGATTCAACCCTCCAACATGCGGATCACTTGGGATATTAGCAAGGGTTTCTTCTGCCAACCCCGCAGGGGCAATTCCCAAACGCTCCATATTTCGTAAAAAGATGTACTCATTTCCATACCCTTTTTCCTTAAGAAACTCATCGATGTAGTTTAATGGAGTTCCACCTCTTTTCAAAGCACGATAAAGCTTGTAAATAAAAGAGGGCTTTTGAATTCTTACAGGATCTGTGCATTCGATGATTTCTTCATTTTCTTGATGACCAACATCCCGTGGACTAGATGAAGGAGAATGATGCCGCCGAGAATGGTGTGGGCTCGTTGTCGACTAGGAGACTCTTCTTCCGGTGAGATCGAAGTGCATAGGCCCTCACGCATTTGCGGTCCCCCGCTTGCAATCCTCGAAGGCTTCCTTTGAGACAACATCTTTCACAGTCTTTCAAAGATTCCAAACTTGACTTTCCCAAAAAAGATGACAACTTTTTCGAAGATTAAACAAGAAAAGAAAACAGAGATGGAAGATCGGTGCTTTCTTAGGGTTTTAGGAGAGTAAAGCGAAGAAGAAACAACAGTGTATAAACAGTTAAAGAGAGGCATACAGAATGTCATAAAAGAAAGTAAAAAGATGCATTTTAAAAAAAAAAAAAAATAACTGCCTTTTCGAGAAATTAGATAATAGTCATTTAAAAAGTAACTCCTTTTTCGAAAAGGAAATGTTGCAATAATCACGTCAATTAAAGATAGCGATAATCAAACACGGTTGATGATCGTACCTTTTCAAGATGAGATTCGAGAGAGAGAATAACTTACGTCAAAGTCTTGTTTGTTTGAGTCTCGAGAGTCTCTAGACTTTAACTTCTTCAAACCTCAAAATGTTGAGTCTCAAGCGGATGATTTCAAATTGATTTTTCTCCAAAGGCTTTGTGAATATATCCGCCGCTTGGCTCTTTTAGCAACAAACTTAATCGAAATTTCTCCATTTTGAACATGATCTCTAATGAAGTGATGTCGAATCTCTATATGATTTGCTCTTGAGTGAAGAATTTGATTTTTGGTGAGATTGATTGTGCTGGTGTTGTCACATTTAATCTCCGTGCATGAATCTTCAATTCCAAAGTCTCTTAGCTGTTGTTTTATCCACATAATTTATGAACAACAACTTCCAAGAGCTACATATTCTGCTTCTGCTGTAAAGAGAACTACTGTACTTTGCTTCCTTGAAAACCAAGACACTCTGCCCCGCTTCCAAGTAGTTGACAGTACCCGAGGTGCTCTTTCTATCAACTCGCATCCGGCTAGATTCGCGTCTATGTACCCAAGAAGGGTAAAGTCTCCTTTTAGGATACCAAAGACCAAGACTTGAAGTTGAAGCAATGTATTTGATAATAGGCTTTCAAAGACACTTAAATGAGATTCTTTAAGGTCTCGCTTGAAACTGCACAAATGCAAACACTAAACAAAATGTTAGGTCTAGAAACAAGAAGATAAAGAAGTGAGCCAATGATACTCCCGTATAGCTTCTCGGTCAACTTTCTTTCCTCCTTCATCTTTGTCTATCTTCAAGGAACTTGACATTGGTATATCAGCCTTTTTTGCAATTATCTAGCTCAAACTTTTTGACAAGATCATTAGCATATTTTTCTTGATGAATAAAGGTTTCTTCCTTCAGTTGTTTCACTTAAAGCCCGAGAAAGAAGGTTAACTCACCCATCATGCTCATTTCAAATTCATCATGCATAGTCTTAGAGAATTTCTTGCATGACTTTCATTAGGGATCCAAAATAATATCATCGACATATATTTGAACAAGCACAAAACTTTTGCTTTCTCTTTTGATAAACAGAGTAGTGTCTACTTTACCTTTTACAAATCCGTTTTGAATCAAAAACTTACTCAGCCTATCGTACCAAGCTCGATGTGCTTGCTTTAGACCATATAAGGCCTTTTGAGTCTCGAATACGATATTGCTAGTATGAGTACCTAGAGGGGGTGAATAGGTATACAAAGATTTTTCTTGAAGATTGCACAATACTTTAGACAGTTGAAGAATTTGCAATAATTAAAAATCGATCGTGAGACCGAGTAAGGGAAAGAGAGAATTAAACACTCGGTTTATAGTGGTTCGGCTTGATTCAAGCCTACGTCCACTCTTTCGCACCGACAGCCAATTGGCTGGATTCCACTATGAACAAAGAGATGTTACAGTGTTGATCTTCCTTGATTTCTCGGCGTAGATGATCTACCACACTCACTCAAGGTATCACCAAGTACAAACACTCTCGTGTATACAATTTCGCTCGAACTGTCTCGACTAACAATCAAGGTTCTTCGACTCTAGAATTTTTCTATCGATCACACACTTAAAACAACTAGAACGTCTTCCTTTTATACTCCTTTATGCCATCATAGCCGTTGGCACTTACCAAAGGAATTCCTCCAATCTACCCGTTGGACGTAATCAATCAAGAAGATCATCCGAGCTATTTAAGGAATCTCGATGATAGCCCATCAATCCCGTTCGCCCATACAATCGGATCTTGGTTTCCAAGAATAGAACATTCCAAGATTATTTCGTCGACCATCGGATCTTCAATCGATCTTAGATAAGAATTAAAGAATCCGAAATGATTATCCAACCAAAGAATCTATTCCAGAGGATAGGATCGAATCCTCAACCATATACCTCGGCTTTGGATTTCCTTCGTCACCGGATTAGAAAGACTGGTGAGAATAGACTTAAGTCTTGAGTCTTGAGTCTTGAGTCTTGAGTCTTGGGTCTTGAGTCTCGAGAATACAAAGTCTTCGACTTTAAACTCGTCGGTCTCCGAACATCCAGGACTTAGACCGATAGAAACGTTTTGTCGCCTTCAAAATATTCGGGAAAGATTTCTCCAACAAATATTGCGTCCGGTTTCCTTAGGTCTTCAAACCAGGTGGTTGTTCCACATAGATTTCCTCATGGATAAATCCATTAAGGAAGGCACTTTTGACGTCCATTTGAAATAACTGAAATTCTTATAACAAGCAAAAGCAAGTAATAATCGAATTGCTTCTAACCTTGCTACTGGTGCGTAAGTCTTGTCATAGTCTATCCCTTTTTCTTGCGTATATCCCTTGGCCACGAGTCTTGCTTTGTTTCTTATGACATTTCCTTTCTCGTCCATCTTATTCCCGAAACCCATTTAGCACCAATGATAGATTTACCTTTTGGTTTAGGCAACTTCCAAACATCATTAATGTTGAATTGCCTTAGTTCTTCTTGCATAGCTTCAATCCAACTTTCATCAAATAAAGCTTCTTCTATGTTTTTGGGTTCTATTTCAGAAATAAGAACCACAGCACTAGACTCTTCGTGCCTTTTGAATCATGTGCGAATTCCTTCATTAATATTGCCAATAATAAGATCTTTGGGATGACTGGATTTATACTTCCAGCTTGCTGGTTAGTTTGTCGTTGATGATCACTTCCTTCATTTGAATCTTCAACAATCATTTGTTGCTGGTCTTTCAAAGTTTGAGTCATTTCCCGAGATTTAGACTTTGTAGAGTTTGGAGCAGGTTCGGGTTCTTCAAGATGAGTCTCGAATAGATTCATTTTGTATAGAATCTTGGAATTTGACATTCATTGATTCCTCCACAGATTGAGTCTTCTTGTTGTAGACTCGTACACTTTGCTTGTGGTTGAATATCCAAGGAAGATGCCTTCATCGACTTTTCTTTAAACTTGCCAACTCGATCATTTGCATTTTTCAATATAAAGCATTTGCATCCAAACACATGAAAATATGAAACAATAGGCTTCTTTTCTTTGAATAACTCATAGGGATTTTTTTTTCCAGAATAGGCCTTAGAAAAACTCTATTAATGATATAACATGCTGTAGAAACTGTTTCAGCCCAAAAACATGAAGAGACGTTGCTTTCAATTAGAAGAGTTCTAGCCATTTCTTGAAGTGACCTATTCTTTCTTTCCACAACTCCATTTTGCTCTGGAGTATATGGAGAGGAGAACATATGCTGAAAACCAGATTCATCACAAAATTTCGTGAAATCTTGCTTTTCAAATTTACCTCTATGGTCTGTTTTTATACTTGAAATAACATACTTTTTTTTTTTTTTTTTCATTTTGAACCTTTTTAGCAAATTTTTTAAAGTAAGAGAAAGTTTCAGACTTACTTGCCAGAAAATATACCCAAGTAAATCGAGAGTAGTCATCCACAATTACTAGTCAATATTTCTTACCTCAAATGTTCGTGTTCGGGGTTGGTCCAAAGAGATCCATATGCGAAGTCTAAGACACGGTTAGTGAAAACTTGATTTATTGGTTTAAAGGAATTTCTTACTTGTTTTCCCAATATGCATGGTCTACATAGATCAGACTTTTGGTATGAAAGATTGGGTAAACCACGAACAAGCTTCTTTGCTGAAATTTTGGCTATTTGCTTCATATTGATGTGCCCAAGCTTTCGTGCCATAAGTTCGCTTCATTTTGGATTGAGATTAGACATTGCGATTCATTTGGTTTCACATCCAAGAGGTAGATATTTCCATGTCTTCGACCCATGAATGATTGAATAAAATCTTTACTAGTTCCTGAACATATTCCCTCTTGAAAGTTGATTTTGAAACCGGTACCATATAGCCGATCGACATCGAGTAGATTGTAGTTGAGTCCTTCAACTAAAGAAACATTGCTTATTGTGAGGATTTCAATCTTTACAGCTCCAAATCCCACAATTCTTCCTTTGCTATTTCCTCTAAATTAGACTTTTCCACCATTCATTTGAACAAGCTTTATGAAGCAATTTGAATCTCCTGCCATATGTCTTGAGCATCCACTATCCAAATACAATTTTACCTTTTTCTTGATAGTGACCTGCATTTAAAAAAAGAAACTCAAACTTTCTTTGGTATCCATATTTTCTTGGGTCCATTGGTGTTAGTATGATATGCGGTTTTTGCCCATACTTTCTTAACGGGTTTCCAAACCATAGGACATTCTTTTTCAAAATGATCTCGCACTATTGCACTTTGAACATCCGAGAGCATTGCGACCTATCGGTTTTACAAAAATCTTTTTAAAATGATTTTTGTAAGCATCTTTTGTGGGTCTTTGCTTAATTCTTTCTTACCTTTGGAAAATCAATTAAAGGAATGATTTCAGCAAGTCATTCCCAAACCAGATTTATTGAAATAAGGTCTTTGAACTGAAAGAATTTTTTCTAGTTTCTTAGATCCTATAGAAATTTTTTAGAAATATTTGAGATATCATTTTTCAATAATGCATTTTCTTTTGAAAGATTATCTTCACTTTCTCTAAGAGAAGAAACATTCATGTCTAAACATTTCACATTTTCTTTCAAAATATTTTCCGTTGTTTTAGAGCATAATTTTCTCTTTTGAGTTTGGAAATCTTTTTAAGAGAAGTCTTAAGACTAAAACACAACTCATCAATGTATTAGAAACTTTAATAGGGATTTTGAAGTTACTCACCTCAAATCCACCGTATGAATATGAGTCTGTCTTGGAGTTTGAATCTGAATCCGATTGTGCCATCAAACATATATTGGCATAATCATCATCACTTTCTTCACACTCGTATCACTCCAGTGTTTCGCTTTAAGAGCATTTCGATACTTTTCAGCTTTTCCTTTCTTCTTCCTCAGAAGAGGACAATTGGGTTTGATGTGTCCATTTTTCTTACATTCAAAGCAGACTACATTTTTGTTTGATTCATCATCCTCAACAGACTTAATCATTTGCTTTTCAAAACTTTGTTTCTTTGGATTGAATCTTCTTCCTTTTCTGTTCAGCTTTCGAATCTTCTTATCATGAGAGCAAGCTCCTCATCATCCATATCGTCTTCGAATCTGTAACATCAGAATCATCATTGGATTTTAATGCAATGGATTTCTTACCTTTAGGATCTTCGTCTTCATTGATTCGTTCCACTTCATAAGACTGAAAAGTTCAAACCAACTCATTAATGAGATAATGGCATGATTCTTTGTGTCTCTCTTATTGAGGTCTTTATGCGATTCCAATCCTTGGAGAGTCAATGCAGAAGCTTGTTTACCTTCATGGAATCAGAAATTGATTGACCTTGATTTTCAAGACTATTAACGATTTTTGTAAAACGATTAAACATGTCAGTTATAGATTCTCCGATTTCATTTTGAAGGCTTCGTATTGACCGAGGAGAATGTTGATTCTAGTCTCTTTCACTCGATCGGTTCCTTTATAGGTAATATGTAATATATCCCAGACTTATTTCGTTGTAACACAAGAAGATATTATATTATATTCAGTAGGTGACAAAACACAATATAAAGAATAAATTGCTTTTGCATCAAGAGCTTGTCTCTTGATTATCTCTTCCCGAGTCATTTCACTAGACTCAATAGTATCTTTTACTCTCTCGAGACAGGTGCAGCTTTAGGAATGATTTCTTTTTCTACAATATCCCATTCCAGAGGATCCTTTGATCTTAGGAACGTCTTCATCTTGTTTTTCCATATGTTGTAATCATTTCCATCAAAGTAAGGCGGTCTGGTATTGCTTTGCCCTTTTACCAGCCCTGGAGCTAACATACTAGCCATGAATCTTTAACCCTGAAGTAAAACATTTCAAACAAAGTGAGTACACAGGCTCTGATACTAATTGAGATAGCTAGTATAAGCATCTAGAGGGGGGTAAATAGGTGTAAAAACAATTTCTCAAGATACGAAAGCAATACTAGGCAGACAATAGAAATAAAGTTTTCTAAAACATATTATGATCAAAGTAAAGCAGAGAGTAGGGAAGAGAAAATTAAACACAAGGTTTATAGTGGTTCGATTTATTCCAAGCCTACGTCCACTCTTCCGCACTAACAACCCACTGGCTGGATTTCACTATGAACAAAAGAGATGTTACAGCAAAGTTCTCCATTAATTCCACAGTGTAGATATTCTACCACACTTCCTCAAGGTTTCTCACGAATATAAATTATCTTTTGCGTACAAGATTTCGCTCAAATAAATTGACTAAGAACAAGGAGCTTTAGACTTTGAAATTCTTCTATCGTGCACACACTCGAACAACTGAAACGTCTTCCTTATATACTCCTTTATGACATCATACCCGTTGGCACTTACCAAAGGAATTCCTCCAATCTACCTGTTGGACAGAATCAATTAGGAAGATCATTCAAGTTATTAAAGGAACATGTCGATAGCCCATCAATCATGTTCGCCCATACAATCAGGATCTCGGTTTCCATAAGTAGAACATTCCAAGTATACTTCGCCAATCATCGGATCCTTAATCTCCGAATCAATCATGATCAAATAAAAGATTCTGTTATGTGATATCCAGCCAAGAGATCTTCTCCGTCGATAAGGTCACATCCTTAATGGAACATCCAGTTCTGGATAGCCTTTCTTCAACGGATTAGAAACTATAAATGAGAATAGACTTTGAGTCTTGAGTCCGGCAATCCGGAGGTATTCAGACTTTAAATAGCAGAGTTTGCAAATCTTCAGACTAAACTGATGGAAACGTATTGTCAACTTCAAAACACTTCACGGAGATTTCTCCAATAGATAATTTGGGAGAGCAAAATTGACAAGTCACCGAAGTGCTCATTAGCGACAAAATTCAACCGTTTTACGTAAAAACACAATGCAGTTACTAAAGGCATTTAGAATGACCACTATGGCAGTTACCTACTTAGTCTTGCAATAAATACCCACCAAGGGATTGTTGTAAAGGGACAGAAAAAAATCACTACAAACGAGACTTATGTTGCTTTTCATATTTGCGTCACAATTTCCTTTTATTCGCTTTTGGTCTGTTTAATTGCTTGAATTTATTATCTCCTTTATCCATAGTAGTAGCCATTCGAATATCGCGTTTTCCTTTTTCCGAATCAATATAGAACCCGATACAAAAAAAAAAAGCCAAAGAGCCAAATTTCAATGAAAGGCATTTCGTCGATTACCATTCTCGGCGAAACAAGTGAATAACTGGAATGGGTACCTGAATCGAATCGAAAATCTTTTGTCAAACTATCGTTCTCTTATTTCTTCCCTTGAGCCTTATGGAGTAAGATATGGATTTCTCACTTCATGAAAGCTGTCTAGCAGTTGCAATTTTATGACATTTACTTGTGTACACTATATGGAAGTAATTCCCGCCATCGGTCACCTTATCAAGGCCACTGTCTAGCATGTCCATTGATGAAAAACCTGATTGGGCTGGAATTTTTTTTCCACGGCACTGACCGACATTGATGTTGGAGCACGCCAGACTAGTCTTCTTTGCAAGGATTGCACTTTGTCCCCTGCATCTTAATCCAACTATCTAATTCAAACAGAAGTCACGCGTGAAACCACGGATCTGAGCAGCTTATGACTATTCCATAAAACTTGGATTGCATATCTCTGGTATGGGTGAGCACTGGCCAAGAAAGCTTCAAAGAGAAGGATCAACCTGGGTCGCGTTCATTCTCATGGTGGAGATGTAAAAAAACTCTTCAAAACTCGTATCAAAAGCTCCTCTTGGTGCATTTGTCTTTTTGGATTAATACCACAAAAAATTCCAAGCTCGTATATCGATAATCTCAAACCGTTACATCTTTGACAAGTTTACCCCCAAACAGGTACATTTATAACAAATTTATTCTCTTTTAATTTTCGTTAAATTTTTCTGTCAAATAGCTGAGGTAAATACATATAAAAATTGATTGGTGCACCAATTTGGAATTCTACTCTGTTTGTCACAATTATGCCAAATTTGTAATTTTTTTGTGGTATTAATCAAATTTCATAAATGATATATTTATCATAAAAGTATCAATTTGAGGCTTTTGGTGATTAACCAAATTTGTTTGAGGTAAATTTGTCAGAAGTGTACTAATTTAAAGTTTTCTATGGACATTTAGAGTAAATTTATTATAGGTGTACTAATTTAGACTTGCGTTTGCGTCGGGATAAAATTCGGAATAGGATATAATTTATTATATTTTACGTTTGGTGCTCGCTTAAGATGGGATAAAGTCAGATATAAGGAGGATATAGATAGGATAAAATTATCCCATGGGGAGATGAGATAAAAGTGGATAGGATTTTTAATGTCCATAATAGGAAAGTCATTTTTCTCAAATAAAAAACTTATTAAATTAACAAAACCAAAATTATATTTCAATATAAATAATATTTGAATTCTAATTTAAGAAATAAAAAATAAAAAATAATTTTTAGTTAATCTTATTTTAATTTATATATTCAACTTCAATTCTATCTTATAATAAACATTCAGTTTATAAATTAAATATATATATATATATATATATATTATATACTTTAGGTATTTTTGTATTTTAGGTATGTTAGTACAGTTTACTATTTGATAAAATTTATTAAAGAATTATGAAAGGGGAAAAAATAAATAATAAATAATATAATATAAAAAAGAGGAAAAATGAAATAAAAATAAATTAAGGAATAGTGTTACGAGGGATTTTCACAATTTCTGTTTATGAACATTTAGGTTTATTTACCACCGCCCTCGCCGACGCAAGCTGGCTTGGGCTCTCTCCCCCTCACGAAGGGGAAAAGTTCGAATCCCAGAGACGTCGTTAGGGATTCTTACTTGAAGATTGTGGTGGTGGGTCCCGCAATCGCTCCCAAGAGGTTTGCTCACCCATTGTTGGCTTAGGTGTTCCCTAGGTTACAAATATTTATATATATAGGTTCATTTACAATGATATGCTATTTATATCAACAAAATGTACATGATATGATATAAGCACATTCAACTTTAATACTGCAATTCACTAAACAATTAACAGGATATGAAAAAATCTCAGAATTTCATATCATATCCTATTCAAAGTCTTATTCGATTAAAAATCCGGACGACCAAACATAGCCTTAGAGTTTTTTTGATGATATTAACCCTTTCTTTTTCCGTGCCAAGAAAAAACTACTATTTACAAATGTAGAGTAAGTGTGGCGAGAGAATGTTTTCGGAATGCATGGCAAGGACACATAAAACCTGCTGTCCCGAATTTCACTCTGTTGGTTCATCTTTCAATTCATTATCACATAAAATTGATATACATAAACGGATATGAAGGGTTTGGTTAAAAAGTACCAATAAAGCGATAATTTTGACCATCAAAGAATATGCATTTTAAGAACGTTACTCACTTCATGCGAAAAATTACATTTCGGAGTATATTTAATGATGAGGCTTAAAACTCAAGATCACATAAGTTGATTAGGACTATAAAGCAAAGTCTTGAACAATCAAATGCCTGTTGGGAGAGAGAAAAATATTGTACTTGAATGCGAACAATGTGGTATTTGTCTATGTTTATTGCAATTCCTCACTCAACCATATACCGTTATAATAATGATAATGATATGCGATATCAAGTGATAACAAAATGAAGCTAAAGTACCATAATTTTTAAATTTGGATTTGGGAGGACGTTTCAGTTAGAGGATAAATAGATTGAGGTTCGATAAGGATAGTTTCCGAAGGCATGTACGAATCAACTGAATGAAGATAAGTTGTAGGTATGAACGCGAAGTTATTGTTGTTGAACGGAAGAAGCCCCAAAGAAGGGCGGCAAAGGGAACTGACTAAAGGTGGATTTAAACAACCTTTCTACTTGCAAATACATAACCTCGAACAAGTTCATTAGTAGTCTAGTTGTGCAAGGGAAAGCAGGGTTTGAGAATCCAAAACTTAATTAAAGGTATTGAAGCTAGAACTGAGAATCACAAGCTTGGTCCCTAACTTTATCGGGAAATCGATTTGCACAACAAAAATCTGATCAAGGCGTCCTGGTTTTGTAGCCCAATAGGCTCTTCAATAGTGAAGTCAACATTGTCTTGGGGTTTCATGTATAGGTAAAATTAACAAAAATACAGCGGAAACAAAGATGATTTATTTTATATATGATTCTCCGAAAGCGTTATTCATGTGTTTTAATCAAAAATCTGATTATAAAAAGGAAGTTAAACGAATTACCTCTTGAAGCGCGTTTTAAACGAATTGGTTTGGATGTTCTATAGTTCGAGCCCCACAAACGTCGAACCTTTGGTTCGACACACCAACAATTGACATTGAATAGAAGAGAGAACTTTCGGATAATCACCACTATAATCGTGCTAGCAATCTCATGGAGACGATCCTCCATATCCTTAATGTTTTTAGCCATGGCCCAAATGAGAGAATTCCTTCTTTTTCCTCATGTACGAATACACAAGAACACGCACACATTTTTCTTCCTTGTGTACGAACACACAAGAACATGCACGCCCTTTTTCTTTCTATATGTTTCGCAACCATTCCTTAACTCTCTTTTTGCGGCACTTTAAAACTCTCTTCGAATCAGCAACGGTTGCTGATTAAGGGAGCAACCGTCGCTAATCCACACGCACGATCGCACGATGCTTCGTGCATCATGCTTCATGCATGAACGGTTCCGTCGCTAATCCACACGCACGATCGCACGATGCTTCGTGCATCATGCTTCATGCATGAACGGTCAACCGTTCATGCATGAAGCTTCCCAATTAAAAAAAAATGCACATTGATTAATTAATTAATTAAATGAATAAATAAATAATTAATCAATCCTCTTAAAAAATAAAAAATAAAAATGACATAATCTTTATATGTACATTTGAAATACATTAACATATATTCACTTTGGGCATGCGTGTGCATTATATGCACTTAGGCTCATAACTATATCTCATTTAATTTAATTTCAAGTTAACACAATTTAATTGTAGTAATTGCAAACACATTTGTAACATTATTTCTTTCTTATTCCATGTTATCCTAATTGTTTATGGTGTATGACATTTCTAGATTCATCACTAAGCTGATAGTAAGACTTGTACTAACACATTAGTACTCTCAAAAAAATTAATTATCTCGATTAATCTTTGGATCCTACAAGTCATGATCAACATCTAGCAATATGTCATGGCTACCCAGATAGTGTAAATGTTTTAAGAATATAATGAACCTATCAGTTTTGGCTACAATGTAATTCAATCCATCTGTCTTACTAAGTCCCGATCAAACAAAGATCATGGCATATTTATCAAGTCACCAATTCGATCATATGCATAAATCTAATTGATACGCATTTTATTTGAGATATAAACAATTTATTCTCAGTTACAACTCCGGCCGAGAATTTTTTTTTGATGAAGACCGGCCGAGAATTTTAATGCATTGTCATAATTAGATTGTATAGGACATCATTATTATACCTTGCAATTAACAAGGAGACAGATTTCATAT
This sequence comes from Eucalyptus coolabah, assembly GCA_014182585.1. Classification (NCBI taxonomy): domain Eukaryota; kingdom Viridiplantae; phylum Streptophyta; class Magnoliopsida; order Myrtales; family Myrtaceae; genus Eucalyptus; species Eucalyptus coolabah. The sequence continues at coordinate 54,657,785 of CM024621.1, forward strand.
TGCATATACGTGCAACTTCATATATAAACAAACTATAACCATAAGGTATAAAGACGAATTAACAACTCGGCATTATGTACACCCGTGAACCATAGTTGTTCGACACACAAGTTAACATTGTGCCTCAGGTCTAAGAATTATTATACAAGACCAAAGTATAAACAATTAGACATTGACCACGCTAAAAGCTTCCATGTTACTAATCATTCCATATGCCTCACGTTCAGTGAACTTGCCTATACAAACACCCGTGTTCCTAACTCAAGTATCACAATACCCAATGACTTGTGACTTATCATTCCCTTAAATATCCAATATTTAATGGTGAAGTTATTAACACACGGTCTCAATATGATTATTAATATCAAACTATTTAAAGATTCAATCAAACTATGAACCCGTCACATATATTCTTAACGTTTTAAAAATAGGTCTAGTTGCAACTGATCTTATGGAATCATTTATAAATATAAAATAATTTGACAAATGAATGAATACGTTATTGTCATTAATTAAATAATAATAATGATAGTATAATTGAAATCCCTAATATGTAACTATTACATGATAGCTTTAGGGCATTACATCCAACACCTTGGACATGAAGAGAATTTTCAGGAGAGACAATTCGAGCTTAAAGATGAGTATGATGAATTATAAAAGAGAAATGAAGAGAGAATATCTGAATGTCGTTATCGAATATTGAAGAAATGGTAGTCCACGGATGATAGATGGCGAAAGGAAATGACAAATAGCCTCTGCGCCGTGTCAAGAACCAATGCATTTCTAACCTTTCATATTGCAGTAGCATGTTATGTACCCAATAAAAAATCGATTAAGTGTTTCTTGTCGAGATAAATCTATTGCCTAGTTATGTGTCTCTCTCAGGTCGAATATTTAGGGCTACTTGTCAACTATGTAATGACGCATCTCGTGGGCCAAATCCGTGAAATAATGCGAGTTTAAAGGTCACTTCAAATGAGCACGGGAAAGAACAAAAGAAAAGCATAGCCTGGGAAAGCCGTCTTTTGACTTTTCTAAAGTATTCGCCCTCTCCGTTCACGCAAGGGGATAATAATATTCATATATTTGGCAAGCGTGTGATTTGATTAAAGGGTCATACTTTCAATTGGACCAATTTAATTTAAATCTTTTCATATTTTGTTAATTGAGTCATCTAACCAATTTCGATCCGAATACACTGATGTGGATACAGGCATGTCTAATAATTTGTATTAACACTTTTTTGGAACTTTTAATAATTTATTTCCTTTGTTTTTCTTTTTCTTACCTTTTCCTCGATGGTCAATCTCAGGCAATGGCCAAGCACTGGCGATGCTTGAGAGGATTAGGCAAGGGTCACTGTCACCCAATCTAGCGAGTGCCCTTGCCGGCCGCAACAAGAAAAATAAGACAAGAAAAAAATAAATAAATTGTTTAATTTTTTTTTTTAAAATGCAAAAATTCTCAACATCAGTACCAGCACACCAAATCTACGTGATAATCATCTTATATCTCCTTATGTCATACATGATAATCATCTGATATTCTGGATATTATTCAAGGTCCGTTCTATCTTCACCCCTTATAGACTCTAGACACCATTTTATCACATTAAATTGACTGTATAATCTCTTGCGGGTCCATTCTTGATTTAAGATTATTTTTTACATTATTTCTACTTTTTTTCAATTTTATTAAAAGAAAAACTTAGCAACATTTCTTCAGAAAAAAAAATTCCATCCTAGCCGCTTCTTCTACACCCATTATATTTTAATGTATCCGTCATGTTTTTTTCTAAACTTGTTCTCTATTATTATAATCTGAGTAAGCACAAATCATGTATTGAAGTAAAGAAAATTAGTTTTATATACAAATTATTACTTTATTTCCATGGGTTATCCTTATGATCGTCAATTTTTTTCAACTTCGATTTTTTGTACAAATTTACAAGAATTTACTCAAAAAGTGAATATTGTGGTTGATGTATGAGTTATACGCAATTTACTCAAAGATCATCCTCTTACTTGTGTTTAAGTTATTTTTAAATAATAGTTTTCTATTGCCAAAAAAAAAACAAAAGAAATATACAACTCATTAACAGAATAATTAGTTTTTTTGGTCAAAACATAATAACTAGTAATCAATCTCCCAAATAAATTGTTTTTTGGAAAATAGAAAAAAAAAAAAGGAAACCCCCCCCAAAAAAGGCAAACATTAGTCTTAAATCAAGAGTGACCCCACATTTAACCTTAATAAATGTTGTTTGAGAGGAGCATGAGTAGTTTCGTCTCTAGTAAAATTGAAACAAAAGATCATATAAAAAAAATTGCATTAAAAGAGATAAAAAAAAAAAGGTAAGAAAAATCTTAAATCAAGAGCGGCGCCCATAAGTGATCATATAATCAATCCAATGTAAAAGGGTATCATGAGCTAAAACCGTGTGGAAATAGCGTAAGCTTTATTCAATCCTAATCAACCTAAAATGCAGTAAATTATGTGCATAAGGCGCAATATGCTTATTATCCACATCGAAGAAATGAAGCTTTCCTTCATGTAGCATGCAGATCCCGAACGAAGTCGGAAAGCTTGAGAATCGGAGGAGCTATGACTTATGTCACATAAAATGAAAAAGAAGTGCAATTAGCTAAAAGACATCCCCATTGAGCATATTAATGTTTACGAGTACTTGATGAATGATGCGACCGTGCCAACTAAGCTAGGCAAGATGTTTTGTGTATCTTCCCGGGGGGGACTTATCTATAATTAGTCAATCCCATCTATATCGTCGCAGTTTGAGTACCGGGAAAATATAATTCAGTCTTTTTACATTAGTAAAGAGAAATATATACGCCAAACTAGGTTGTTGAGCAAGATATTATCGTATAGCCGTTAGATTGCCTCAAGTGATCTAGTGATTATGACCGACTTTATTAGTTTGGGGTCACATTCTCAATTTCCATAAGTTATCACTATCAAAAATTGAATACAAGCTATTCACTCACCAATTTTCCGCCATCATCTACTTCTTCACGGTAAAAATTCTTGCCCAAATCAGTACATCAACTCCTGAAAGCCGCTGCCACTGCAAAGTCCTAGCAATCAAACAGGAAGACATAGGTGATTACCAAGGATATGATCCGTTTGTCCTCGGCAACTCCTAGTCAAGTCAAAAAACCTATAAAATTTATCACAGGCTATGTAGCACCGACACGGACATGCGACACGCAACATGATACACCGACACGTCTTTTCTTAAAAATAGAGAATTCGACACGTTCCGACACGTTATATATTAAAAATATTTTTATATATAAATACATGAATAAATAATAATAATAATAATAATAATAATAATAATAATAATAATAATAATAATAATAATAATAATAATAATAATAATAGCCTAGAATTTATTTACACGAAAAATATTAAATAATATCATTCATCATTTTAATTTGTTACAATAAATACATAAAACTTAGAGGAAAAAACATTGTTTAAAGAAAAATGCTGAAATGATATTTTTAAATTTATTTATTTATCATATATAGCATTTTTTATTACTTAATTCATAGTAAAAGACTTTTTAAAAAATAAAACAATTCTCAAAAACAAAACTGAAAATAAAAAAATTTATCCCGTGCGTGAATATTATAGCTTTTTTAATTATTTCTTTTATTACTTTTTTTGTATATTTATATTTTGACCCCTCAAGTATTAGAAATTTTTAAAATTGATCCCGTACATGTCGGAATTCTAGACTCGCGTGTTGGAGCGTGTTGGAGAGAGTTGACCACGTGTCGGATTTTTCGACACTCGTTGACCGCATGTCAAAGCGTGTCGGGACATGTTGGACACGTGTCGGAGTGTCGAACATAACACGAAATCTCCCGGAGAGTGTCGGTACTACATAAATCACAGGTGTAATAGTTTGGAGTTTTTGATGGTCAAAAAATTACTTTGAGGTAAATTAATCATAAATATACCAGTTGGAGGTTTTTGGTGGTAAAAAAATTAATTTTTTGTAAATTTGTCAAAAGTGTACCAATTTTAGGTTTTTTGTGGCATTAATCCTAATTTTTTAAAGTAAATTATGTGAACATTTTTAATTAGTAAACAACTTTACATGAATGTTTTGTTACTTTCTAAGCTCTATGAAATATTGTCCAATGCTGTAAGTTTTTTCAGGGAAAATCGAACTTTTTCGGGGAGTCCGCTTACACCGGCTGATTGTCTCGAATGCTCTCGAGATATGTCTTCCGATGGCGTGATGGTGGCTCAACTGGAGATTTCTTTAGTCTGAGACAAGCTCCAAAAAAAAGTGCTGGTTGGTGGGTGAGCGTAGCTAGAAGAGACCAGATTTGCCATAAAATACGACCAATTGCTTGAATTAAATAGATGAGAGGGTACAATACGGAGGGACATACTACAGACTAAGATTACTATGCGGGCAAGTTTAAACGCATGTCTCCTACTTAGGGGGAGTTCTTAGGAATGAGTTCTAAGCTAGTTAATAAAGCTTGGGGTCTCCACTCTATATAATGCATTTTAAAGCTGTGACAGTCGAAGGCCAAAGCAAACAATATTACATAATAATGGTAGCCCTCAAATCGTTGCAAAAAAACTGGCCCATCTTTGCAAACATTGTTTTCTTGCAAGATTTGTCCTGTGGCTGCTATATATATGTGCACGAACGCGAGGAACTCACCAACAGCCTCCTATAAACAACCTAAAAGAGCAAGAGTTTCAGCATAAGTTCTTGTTGCTCTCACTGAGAGGAGAGGATGGAGATTGCAGTTGAAATAACCTCCAGAGAGACCATCAAACCGTCTTCTCTGACCACGGACCACCTCCGCCGCTACCCACTCTCATTCCTCGACCAAATCTCCCCTCCAGTATAACCTATTTGTCCTCTTCTACACCCCACAGAATGAAGGTGATCAATCCAACATAGATGACTTATCCAGCAAGCTCAAAGCTTCCTTATCTATCATTCTCACACATTTCTACCCTTTGGCGGGCCGCCTAAGAGGCAACGTCTCAATCGAATGTGACGACGCGGGAGTGTGTCAGAAAAGGAAGTTTGATGTTTCGTAGAAGAAGAGGAACGAAGGAGCAGAATTGTTTTCTTCTTCATTGATTCAATTCTGTACATTCCTCATGTATTTAATTACAAGGAAGAAAATAATAAAGGAAATTGAATATTTGCCTATCTCTTCCTATCCTAAAATACATTTGATTTCCTATCAATACAGATTACAAAATCATATCTTCCAACACTCCCCTCAAGCTGGTGGTTTGTATATGTCCAAGACACCTAGCTTGCTTAGAAGATATGTATGTTGTCTTTGACAAAGAGGTTTAGTGAATATGTCAGTGGGCTATTCTGAAGTCCTAATTCCTCTTGTTTCAACAATTCCTTCTTGAATCTTTTCTCGAGTAAAGTGACAATCGACTTCTATATGCTTTGTCCTCTCATGCAGCACAGGATTTGCTGCAAGCTTGAGTGCTGAATCATTGTCACAGAAAAGCAGAGTTGGTCTTTTAACAGGAGCTCCGAGATCCAGAGGTAAACCCCTTAACCAGACTATCTCACAAACAGTCTTGGCCATAGAACGATATTCAGCTTCAGCCGATGATAAAGATACAGTTGACTGCTTTTTTGTCTTCCAAGAAAGAAGCGATTCCCCAAATTTGATGCAGAAGCCAGTAATAGACCTCCTGCTCATAGGGCATGTGGCATAATCTGCGTCGCAATAGGCCGTCATCTCCATGTTGCATTTTCGAGAAAGAAGTATTCCCAAACCCGGACAGCCTTTTAAGTACTTCACAATCTTCAGAGCTGCGTTCATGTGAGACTGCTTTGGATTGTGCATAAACTGACTAAGAGTCTGAACTGCATAGCAAATATCTGGCCTAGTCATGGTGAGATATATCAATTTTCCCACGAGTCTCTGATATCCTGAGGGATCTTGTAACAGCGAATCATCAGAAGAGGAGGATACGCCAGTGTCATAGTCAACAGTAGTCAGTTTAGCATTTTGCTCAATAGGAATGATTGATGGTCTACAACCCGATAATCCCGCTTCGATATTATTTCCATCACAAATTTCCGTTGGCTTAATGAAATGCCCCGATCTGAGCGAGCTATCTCAATTCCAAGGAAATACTTAGGTGGCCCTAAATCTTTGATATGAAAAGTCAAATGCAGATACTCTTTGAGTTTCTTTACAGCAGAAGCATCATTCCCCATGATAAGGATGTCATCAACATAAATCATTAAGTAGATAGATGACATACCTTTTGTCCACGTGAACAAGGCATAGTCATACTTGGATTGGTTGAATCCAGCAGTCAAAAGCGCACTGATGAATTTAGCATACCATTGCCTGGAAGCTTGTTTCAACCCATAAAGAGATTTGCGGAGACGACATACCTTCGACTCCCCCTGTCTCCGTAATCCGAGTGGAAGCTCCATATAGATTTCTTCATCCAAATCGCCATGTAGGAAGGCATTATGGACATCCATTTGATGCAATGTCCAGTCACGAAAAGCAGCAATAGATAGAAAAGTACGAACCGTGACATCCTTCGCTACAGGAGAAAAGGTTTCATGATAATCGAAACCTTCTCGCTGGGTGAATCCTTTGGCCACCAATCGGGCTTTGTATCTTTCCACCGAACCATCTGCTCTGTATTTTATCTTATATACCCACTTACATCCAATGGGTTTGCGATGATCAGGCATTGATACAACATCCCAAGTATGATTGTCTATTAATGCATGTAATTCAAATTCCATGGCTTTTTGCCAACGAGGATCATTTTTGGCTTCATTATAACTAGTAGGTTCTTGATCTTCAGAGATACGGCTTATGCTACATAGATGTTCTGGCGACAATCTATCAAAGGAGACATAAGAGGAAACAGGGTAACGAGTACCTGAAGATCGTGAAGACCCGCATATATAATCTTTTGTCCAAGTTGGTGGGCGAATGGTTCGATGAGAACGCCTCTGTGGCACTTATGGTGTGACGGATAATTCTTCAGTAGTAGCTGCTTCTGAAGTATCCTCTAAGTGTGCCGGTTCTTCATGAAATGATCCTTCTGTATGTGATTGCTCAATGGAATCGTCATCCGTATTCACAAGGGGTGTTGGGGGCAAGATGTCAACTTCTCGTGGAAGAGTAGGAATAATGAGCGCTCCTCCAGGTGGTGAATCTTCTTCCAACAAGAATTGCCGATTTGTCTTTCCTTCTTCAGATAAAGATGGTAAGGAAAAAGGAAAAACATCTTCATGAAACACGACATCCCTACTGATAAAGAAATCTCCTGTAGACGGTGTATAAAGCCGATATCCTTTTTGCAAAGTAGGATAACCCATGAAAATGCATTGAGTAGCTCGTGGTGCCAACTTATCTTTATGGCCCACTGTAGTCACATAGCACAGACACCCAAAGACTCTGAGATGATTCAGATTCGGCTTTTTTCCATATAGTAATTCAAAGGGCGTCTTTCCCTTCAGAATGCGTGTTGGCATGCGGTTGATTAAATATGCCGCAGTAATTACACAATCTCCCCAAAATCTTTCAGGAATAGAAGCTTGAAACTTAAGGGCACGTGCAACTTCTAAAAGATGTCGGTGCTTTCTTTCAACAACGCCATTTTGCTAGGGTGTATAGGTACAGGAACTCTCATGCAATATCCCATTTACAGTGAACAAGGAAGCACATTCAGCATTAAAAAATTCCTTTCCATTATCAGTACGTATCCTACGAATGGTTTTCTGAAATTGAGTCTTAGACAAGGAAATGAATGTCTTTAGATGGGAAAAGACTTGACTTTTGGACTGCATGAGAAAAATCCATGTGGCACGAGAGTAGTCATCTACAATTGTAAGAAAGAACCTAGATCCATCATCATTTAAAGTATGATAAGGCCCCCAAACATCAGCATGAATAAGAGAAAAAAATATCGTTTGCTCGAGAAGTACTGTTCTGGAAAGGAGCACGAGTTTGTTTAGCAATGGGACAAATAGGGCATTTAGGACAAGGAAATGATGCACTGTGACCCAATCGTTTATGATTAAGGAAATTGATGTCACCGACAGTAGCATTACAAAGAGATTCAACAGACGTGATTTAAAAAGATGCTGAAAATCCAACCAAAAGTATAGTCCTTGGTCGACTCTACCCAAGCCCATCAGTTTCCCAGTCGAAAGGGCCTGAAAGAAACATTTATCAGAATGGAAAAGAACTTGACATGAATTTTCTTCACAGGCTCGAGCAACTGAGATCAGATTGAAATGGAAGTTGGGCACGTAAAGCACGTTTTTTAGAGTAACAAGGGAACTAAGTTTTACATTCCCAGTCATTATAACTTTGGTGGCATTTCCATTTGGTAGTTGTACTGATATGGGAAAGGACAATTCTGTAATGTCTGAAAGTAAATTCCTATCACACACTATGTGATCACTTGCACCAGAATCAATAATCCATGCATCTTTAGAAACTGAGTTCATCAAACAATAGGATGTACCTGTGAAGCTGCTTCCTTTATCAAAAGGATCCAGTTTTTTTAATGTTTCCATCAGCTAGTGATATTGATCATGGGTAATTGATTTTCCCATTTGCTGACCCGACACCTGAAAAACTGAGGAAAATTTCCCCTTTTCTTTTTCTCCTGGCTTTCCATGCAATTTCCAGCAATTTTCAAGTGTATGGTGCGAGCGCTTACAATAATCACAGTACAATTTACCTTTTCCTCGTGGCCCATTATTTCTTGCATTTGAAGTGGGCCTAATGGTGGATTGAAAAGCCTGAGCTGAAACAAGCCCATTTGAACCGTCGATCCCTCCTAGGAATGGGCCTCGCGATCCATCCAGCCCATTTGCGCTGAACGATCGCGTGCCGTCGGATTCTATTAGGTACCCGCCTCTTGATCCGTCGGATGGATTTAAAAAAATGGTACGGGAGCCATCGGATGCAGGGGGAAAGATGCTGCGTGAACCGTCCGATCCCTTCGCCCTTGGAATAACTGTGGGCCGTCCGATTGATGGTGGGAGTAATCTCCACCGTCCATGCTTCTCCTTAAAGGCACTCTAGGGTTTTCGCTCGAGAACGATCCCAGATCCGCCTCTCTCCTTCCCAAGCTCCTCTGTGATGAGCGGAAATGGCTCTTGGTTGCCAGAGCGATTCCGTCTCCTCCCTTGCCGTAGTCCGCCGATCTTTGTTGGCTCTCCTCCTGAATGGCGAGTTGATAGATACGGCCGAGACTTGGCAGCGGCTCCATGGTGAGAATATGGGATCGGAACGGCAGGTATGCATCGTTGAGAATAAGGAGAAATCTCGTCGCTTTCTCTCTCTCACGCATTCGCCGTCCGCTGTTGGATATGATCGGGCCAGTCGAATTTTTCCTCGGCTGCCTCTAATTCATTCCACAGATTGGAAAGCTTGTTGTATGTTGTCGCGATGCTCATATTCCCCTGTTTCAGATCGGAAATTTGTTGTGTGAGATAAAAAATTTTAACTTGATCAAGTTTTCCGTACATCTCCCTTATGTTTTCCCACATCTTTTTCGGATCCTCCGTCGAGGGAAGCTCGGCCGCGACCTCGGAGGCGATGCAGTTCCCGATCCAGGTTCTCACCAGTTGACTGCATCTCCTCCAGAGCCGTGCCATTCTCTCATCGGACGGCATCGGAAAAGATCCATCAATGAAAACTTCTTTATCCTTCGTTATGAGGGCCCGTCGAAATTCGCGTGACCAGCTTGAATAATTATCTGCTCCCGTCAATTGCGACTTATGATTTTCAGCCCGGTCCGTCGCCGTTTGTTGTATATAACGGGTCGCCGGGTTCCGGCCGGCCACCGGTAGAGAGAATTTGATATGGGAAGAACCCTGGTGCAGGAGTCGGGTAGGGATTTGTTCCCTGACCCGAACTACCGAAGCCAAATCCATAGTCTGCATTTTGAAATCCCGAATAGGGATTGGTTCTTCGACCGGCAAAGGTGAACCGCCCGTCCGCGCCCGGGCCGAAGCTAGGGTTTGCCCCACACCGGTTGGTGGACCCTCTTCGACCGCGCGTTGCTGTGGTAGCCAAGCGATGATGAGGTCGGGATAGGTCCAGGATACCAAGGATACGGCATCCATTGATATGGGTGACCGGTGAGTGGTTGCCCTGTAATCGCCTGAGCCTGTTGTTGCCACTGCACGTGCGGGTGTTGGCCCTGGATCTGCCTTTGTTCTTCTGGTGCAGGGACTACGACGGACGAATCTTGATTTCCCGAAGCTTCTGTAGCAGATTGATCGACGGGAGTGGAGGTAAGATTTTGTGAAGTTGACATGTTGAAGAAAACGAAAGAATTGATTCCTCTGTTAATCCCTTTTGCAGATGAGGTTCCTTCAGGCAATCGAGAACTTTGATTCCTTTGGCAACACTATTCTGGGATTCAAAACGAGAGGCAATCGGAGCGGAAGCAAAGTAGTTCAGAACCGGAACAGCTCTGATACCATGTCAGAAAAGGAAGATTGATGTTTCGTAGAAGAAGAGGAACGAAGGAGCAGAATTGTTTTCTTCTTCATTGATTCAATTCTATACATTCCTCATGTATTTAATTACAAGGAAGAAAAATAATAAAGGAAATTGAATATTTGCCTATCTCTTCCTATCCTAAAATACATTTGATTTCCTATCAATACAGATTACAAAATCATATCTTCCAACAGAGTGCCCTACTCCGAAGCCATAGTCAGTGCCAAGTTTCCGAGTTTACTGAGAATCCAGACCCACGAGAGCTAAGGAACTTGGTTCCTTTCGTTCTTGATGCCAGCGACGAAACAACCCTCGGCGTCCAATTTAATAGATTTGACTGTGGTGGAATCGCCATAGGAATATGCATGTCACACAAGATATCGGATGCGCTATCCTTGCTCACGTTCATCAATATGTGGGCCGCCGCTTGTCGGGGAGAAGAGATCGTAGCGCCTCCTCAATTCCCCTCAGCCGAGCTGTTCCTGCCGAAGAACATATTAGGTTTCGAACCGAGCACGGGGATTATCAGAGACAACATAGTTTCCAAGAGATTCATTTTCAAAACCGACAAGATAGAGACACTCAAGGCTAGGTATTCCAAAGAAATGGACCTCGACCGAAATCGACCCCTTTGCGCATCGAGGCTTTATCAACCTTCATCTGGAGCCGCTTTGCTTGGTCAACTAGGGTCTATTCTGAACCTAGCAAGAAATGTATCGTCCTTCATGCGGTGAACTTGCGGACCAAGTTCGATCCTCCGTTACCGCAATATTCCTTCGGGAACTTCTACCGGGTGGCAGTCACTTCCTTGCAATTGGACTCAGGGAAGGAGTGCTACGGGCTTGTGGCTAAAATGAGGGAGACGTTGAGCGGAATCGATAAGGGGTACGTGGAGAAGCTCCGCGACGGGAAAGAGCACTTGGATTTCATCAAGCGGAGTGCCGAGGTATACCTCAAAGGACAGCTACTGGCGATGAACTTCACCAGGTTGTGCCAGTTCCCAGTGTACGAGTCCGATTTCGGTTGGGGCAACCCGACATGGGTTGGATCACTAGCCCTAACTTTCCAGAACCTTGTGGTCTTTGTGGACACCAAGTCGGGTGATGGTGTGGAGACATATATAAGCTTGAGGGTCGAAGACATGGCTGCTCTGGAAAGCGATGAGGAGTTCATGGAATTTGTGATTTCTCCAGGAAAAGAACATATTTCAGAGTGAATGTTGTAGAGATGGTATGCTTATCTGGGATTGGCCTCCACTAGCGCTAGCTAGCTTAAGAGGTGACTGTTGAGCCTTAGGTTCGTGTGTTGAGAATGCAGCGCTGCAAATGCTTAGAAGGAAGAAGCAGGAAGAAACTCAGCAATGAAAGTCAATTGAAACAGAGGAAACAGAGGATTGGCATGAAGGAGCAGTCAGTTGAATTAGAAGGGTGTAAAACTACACCGTTTGCTTTAGCAGAGTTATTTCTTGTACACATATGCATGAGCTCTATTTTTCTGTTATGTGTGTGTGCTGAGCTGTCATTCAAGGAGTGGTCGGTTTAGATCTAGAAGTTATTCCTCTATTGTTATATAAAAGCGTGTAAAAACAGAACGGATCCAAATCAAGCTCTCAGATGAAAAGACCATGAAAGAAAGAAGAAGATGAGCTCGACAGCAAGCTCTCTTCTCATTCAGCTTCGATTACTTCTTTCTATATTCATTTTTCTTCATCATGGAAAAGCACTCCGGCTTATTAAGATCTGAATGATTATGGTGTTAGAAATTGATCCATCGAACGAATTTACAAGCACGTTTAATCATTTGAAAATGAGTTAAGTCTGGTGGATGACCAGCAAGTACAGAGAGTTGCAGAAATATATCTACTGTATACTCTTCTCAATGAAATGGCCACAGATTTGTTTTCCATGGTTCAGTTACTTCTGCGATCAGACCAAAAGGCCATAACCACATCATCAGAAGAAGATTATGATATCTGAAAATTTTTCAACTTGTTATAAAAACTACGCATCTACGAATAAAAGAAGTGTGAAGAAAGTTCCTTGTCTAGAGCAGCAGATCACTAGTTGAAAAGTATAACAATAACTCTAGAGAATACCTTATCATATTTTCCACTATTCAAACTCTAGTGAGCACAAAATGCCAAAGAAGGAGATCATGTTTAGGCCCTGTTTGATAACCGATCAAATAGTAAAATATTCTATTATTTTATTTTCGGGAGTAGTTTTGGAACAGAATCGTGTTTAGTAAAAATTTTGTTCCTGAAAACTAATTTCTATTTTTTTTTGTTCCTGAAGTAGATTTGGAATAGAATCAGTAATAAAATTAAAAAAAAAAAAAATCGATTCTTGTTCCGGGAACAATTTTAGAATCAAGCCCATATTTTCTCTTTTTATTTTCTTTGTTCTTGTTCTTCTTCCCTTTTCTTCTTCTTCATCTATTGCCACCACCGTAGTTGCCGTTCGCCGCCCATCGCCGCCGATAACCGACAACCAGTCGGGCAAGCTTACGGGAGGCTCGCCGGCCAAGGCGAGGTCCGACAAGCTCGTTGGAGGTAAGCCCAACCACCGGTTGGCGAGGCCGAGCCTCGGCTGATGGCCAGGCAAGCCTCGCCTAGCCCCTCCGAGGCTCGGCCGAGCCTCACCCAACTGCCGGGCGAGGCTCGGCCGACAAGGGCCGGTCTCGCTAAGGGCTAGCGATGCTTCGGTGAGGTCACCAGCTCTCGTTTAGCCATCGCTGGTCATCCCAAGGCCAGCTACCAGCCACTTGAAGAAGAAGAATAGGAGAAAGAAAGAAAAATAAAATAAAATAAAATAAAAAGTAATCAATATTTAAAAATTAAAAGAAAATGATTTGGAATAGAAATTTTGAGCACGATACCAAACGCAATTCTATTCCGGGAATTGAAATTTTGGACAGTTACCAAACGGCTTAAAATGCTTAGAAATTGTTCCCGGGTATAAAATAAAAAATAATCATTTTTTATCAGAAATTGTTCTTGGGAACAGAAGCGTTACCAAACGCGCCCTTAAGATGTTGAGGCAGTTGGGCCAATATAGGTTGAAAGCCAGTCGGCCATCCAAACCCTACTCAAGAAGGTAATTTGAGGGAAGAAACCCAAATAGTACTTCCGGCCCTGGCCACCGGAGAATCCCGGCGAAGCCCAAAGTGGCATGATCGTATGAGCTTCGAAGCAATTGAGTCCATTGTCATTCCGGTCGAGATAGATGTTCTCAGAGACTTCTCGCGCAAGCGTCGATGGAATAGGTTAGAGTTTCTAATACATAACAAAGTCTTTAGCCGGTGAGAAAGAACTTCCCATGTTCATCCGTTGGGCCAGTGTCATCGATGGTTCGAAGAAGAGAAGCAAACGTAGCAAAGCGACTTGATCATACAAAGTGCAGTTCGTGGTGTTCGAGATGGTGGCCACAATTTTATGGAGAAAACTTGACGGTGACTCAAAAAAAATCGTCTGACCTCCATTTCTGACTGTTCTAAGCTGTGTAATATGAATGGTATGAAAGAGAGTGCCAAAGAGATCCCATCTTAAAACGCTTAACCAGTAACTCAAGCACCTCTAAGTTAGCATTAACATCTTAACTATCAGAGTATAAATCAGTTTACAAGTCACCGAAAAGCTTTGGACGTCATGTATTTACCAAAACTCGTTGTCTATCATTCTCATGTTGATGGTATGATTGTAAAAGAGTGATTATACGAAATGAAATTGAGTTTGTTCGTAGTTGAGAATGTTTAATTGCAAAAACTAATAATGCAGATTCTTTTCACCGATTCTTTCACGGCTATTGAGCAAAGAAAAAAAAAAGGTCAGTAAATTCAAAATTAATTGATTTAATAAAGGTCGCTAACTTATTGAAAAATTGGTAGACAACTAGAAATTGATTATCACTCAAATGAGAGTTGATAATCCAATAATAATTGGTAAGTCACTCTAACTTAGGTTGGTAATTTCCATAAGAGATAATAAATATGAAGGGCTACTATGTTAATGCTAATAAAAGTAGGAAATTATTACAAAATACGGTAATTTGGAAATTATCGAAAAAGAGTTGGAAAAGAAGTCTCCTGTCATTTTTTTTTTATCAATAATTTATTATCAGCACAGAAAAAAGATCAGTATTTTTGGGCATGGAAGGGCAGAATACTACTTGGTTGGAATGAGGGGAAACGCCGGGTGAATATTTTCTGCCATGCGAACAAGAATCGATCAATCTGATATGTTTACAGCCACAGCAGTCAAATTCTTTCTTATAACGGTACAACAACCATTTCTTGATTTAATCGTTCCTATCTTTTCTTCTTACTCAATTGTTCAAACCTCTAACTGCTGCCTGCTTCCTCCCCATTGGTTGGTTAGCAAATATACTTTCTCACCCCACTTGATGAGCTTAAACCATCAAATTCTTACTTGGCGTTTCTAGAACTTTGATGAAATGTGAAGCAGGGCAACCTGAGGAGGTTCAATTTAGGCCTCCCACTTTAGAAAAGTGACTTTCCCTGAACTCTATATGAAAGAAGACAAGCAGAGTCTTTCGCAAGCCAAAACATTGTCTTTCACATATTAGTACATCAACTTCTCAACCCACTGCCCATTGCAAAAGTTCTAGCAATCGAAAATAAAGATTCGGGTGATTTCGAAGGAGACAATCAAACCATCCTCGGGGACTCCTAGTCCAGTCCACACCTACAGATTCTCTCTTTCAGACCAGCTTGCTCCGCCATTCTATGTCCCTGTAGTGTTATTCTATTCCGCTCCTGAACCTGGACAAGATTTCGAACTTGAACATCTATGAGAAGCTGAAGACTTCCCTATCAGAATGTCTCGGCTGCTTTTACCCATTGGCTGGTCGGATCAAGCGAGATGAGCGTGCCGTTGACCTTGGCCAAGGAGCAGTTTTAGTGAAACGTCAAGTTGATGCTCAACTCGCCAAACTCCTTGCGAACCCAGAACTGAATTTAGCACAGCAGCTTCTCCCATTGGATCCATATGACATCCAATGTCAAAATGCCCTCGTCACTGCCATTCAGCTGAACCTGTTCGACTGTGGCGGGATAGGCATTGGTGTCTATATCTCTCACAAAATTGCAGACAGCGTGACACTTTCAACTTTCCTTAGTTCTTGAGCGGCCATTTCTCGAGGCAAAAGTAAGTTGGTCACTCCGTAACTAGACACGACCACAATAATTCCCACCTAAAGAGTTCCGAGTCCCTCTGCCCAACAATTTGATCAAAAAAGAGAAGACAGTCACAAAGAGGTTTGAGTTTGATTCCGCCAGCTTAGCCGCTTTGAGAACCAAAGCTGGCAATTGGCCGACATCTAAAATTCCTACTCTTGTTGAAGCCGTGACCGCTCTTATATGCAAATCTGCCGAGGTGATTCCCAGAAAAAATGGAAATAAAATAGCCAAGCGCAAACAGGGTTGTGCTCTTTCATTAACTGATCGAAATATCCATTAGTCCGCCATCTTTTTTCTTGCCAATGAGAAGATGGTTCCATGTGCTCTGATTGATTATTTTGATTTCAACTTAGAGCACTACCAATGTATTTCAAAGAAGGGTTATCTTGAAGTAGGTTTGCTTCTTGCAGAGATTAACCTAAGTTAAATGGAGTCTCTATCATCCCTACTTAAAGAACCAATAATGAAACTTCATACAACTTTGGGCGCGTTTAGTAACGATTCTGTTCCGGGAACCGATTCGACTGCACTGATTATTTCGATTCTGTTCCCGAGAACCGATTCCGAGTAAAAAAAACGCGTTTGATAACAAATAAAATTTTTGATTTTGGAATAGAAAAAGAATAGAAACGCGTTTGGTAACTATATAAAATTTATATTCCAATTCTTTTTTAATTACCTTTTTAGATTAAAATAAATTTGATATTGAATTTTCATAAACCATTCACTCGATTAATTATATTTTTATACCAAGTAATAAAAATATTAACTAATCAATTTTTATTATATAGTAAATAATAAACCATAGTATAAACTATACTAATATCCCTACAATATGTAATAAATAAAAATACTAAATTATAACATAAAATTAAATATGTATTCTATATACAACAAATATATATTTCATACTAGGAAGAAATAAAAATAAAATATAGAAATAATTTTTTTTTTATTCGGCACTTTTGATTCTCTTTTTGATTCTCGGACGGAGAATCATATTTTTCTGATTCTGAATTCTTGTCCAAAACTCGATTCGGGAGTAAATTTGTTCCCGAGAATCAGTTTTGACAAAAATTTACTAAACGCAATTATGTTCCCAAAAATGATTTAGGAACAAAAAATCAGAATCGAGCACTGTTTGGATGGTTGCCAAACAGGGCCTTAAAGTTCATGGGGAGAAAAAGAGAATTTTTAGAGGTCCTTGTACTCATTTTGCCTAGCATTGAATATACTAGGTATCACCTTATCAATATCTCAAATCAAGGATTATTGTTTAACTGAAATGGGCACTCGAAACTGAGAACCTTTTGTCGCTATTGTTCTCTTATTTTGATCCCTAAACCTTATGGAGTAAGGCATGAATTTCTTGTTAGTTGTTTGTTTGTAAAACAAGTGAAAGGTGATTTTCCTTGTCCCACATAGGAAGTGATAGAGTTATGGAGTATGATGGAGGAAAGTAATATTCAAGTGCAAAAACAGTTTGTTGGGGGCAAGCACTTACTAATAGGCCATCCATCTTATCATGTTAAAGCGGATAATAAGGCTTTTGCAAATACTAATAACACACATGCAATTTCCATTATAATTATGTATGCCCTAGACTCCTATCATATGTAGGCATAATATTTTTTACAGTTATAACGTTGAAGCTTGTAACCCTAGGGCTTGTAATGCTAATAATGATAGTGAAGAAATTGTTTAGCGTGACATTGTGGTTTTTCTCTTTTTGATTTTGGGAAAGATTTTCCACGTAAAAATTCTTGCCTGTTTTCTTCTCTACTTTTTCTCTTCATATATTCACATTCCTAATAAAAAGTTGGAAGGAAATGGGCCACTTTATAAGTGTGAGCTTCTTCTAGTTTATTCAAAGAAATGAATGGGTTGTGGGCTAAACCCCACAATACTCACATGCGGGCATGCAATTTTAAGCGCACTTAGCACGAATCCCCAATTTACTATTTTTATTTCGTACGATTATCTTGAAAAAAAAAAATAGTTGAAAGATTGTATATTTTCAAACAATATTTTAAGAAGTTATGAAATTCGGACTTATTAAAAATTGTATACTTTTTTTATTATTATTTATTATTCCGAATTTTACACGTTTTTTCAAGATAACCTTTGAAAATATACTTGTTCACTTTGCAACTTTTCCCGAAGGGATACCTTTGTTCACTTTGTAAGTTTTCCCGGAGAGATACATTTGTTCACTTTGCAACCTTTCTTAAAGAGTAGCCTCTATTAATTAAGACCAAGATAAATATATCGATTTGGCATGAATGTGAATCAAGTCATTTTGAGTTTTTCTTTCCAAAAAATACAATCATCATTTCAATTGTTCTCCTAGAGAGACCCTAGAGAAATATTAGAATTGCTATCTAGCATTTTCAATTGAAACTTTATTGTATCCTAGAGGAAATTTACTGATAATCATTAGCAACTTTGTAAGGCAAATCATTCTTTAAAGAAAGTGATATCACGCCTCAAAGTTTTATTCCCTTTATCCAATTCGAAGGGCAATATTTTCCAACATTTCTCATGAAAGCTGTCTAGCAGTTGCAATTTTATGACATGTTCTTGTGTACACTAGATTTAAGTAACTCCGTCGTTGGTCACCTTATCAAGGCCCCTGTCTAGCATGTCCATAAATGAAAAAACCTGATCAGGCTCGCAATTTTTTTTTTTTTGCTCTGCACTGACTGTTATTGGTTTAGGAGCACGCCAGACTAGTCTTCTCTGCAAGGATTGCATTTTGTCCCCTGCCTTTTAATCCGACTATCTGATTCAAACGGAAGTCACTCGTAAAACCACGGATCTGAGCAGCTTATAACTATTCCATAAAACTTAGATCGCACATCTCTGGTATGGGTGAGCACTGGCCAAGAAAGCTTCGAAGGATAAGGATCAATATGCATCGCGTTCATTCTCATGGTGGAGATGTTAAAAAGCTAATCAGAACTCGTATCAAGGGCTCTTCCTGGTGCATATGTTTCGTTTTCCGTTCAGGAAAAAACTACTGCTTTCTAATGCAGAGTAAGTGTGGCGAGAGAACGTTCACGGAATGCAAGGCAAGGACACATAAAACCTGCTGTTCCGAAATTCACTCTGTTGGCTCATCTTTCAATTTATTATCACATAAAATTGATATATATAAACGGATATGAAGGGTTTGGTCAAAAAGTACCCATAAAGCAATAATCTCGACCATCGAAGAATATGCATTTTAAGAACATTAACTCACTTCATGTGAAAATTTTACATTTCCAAGTATATTTAATGACAAGTCTTAGGTCACATAAGTTAATCAGGACTACAAAGCGAAGTCTCATACAATGAGAGAGAAAAATATTGTACTTGAACGCAAACAATGTGGCATTTGTCTATGTTTATTGCAATTCCTCACTCAACCACATATCATTATTATAACAACAATGATAATGATAATAATAGTGATAAGATACACAATATCAGGTGATAACAAAATGAAGCTAAAGTACCATATTTTTAAGTGTGGATTTGGGGAGGACATTTCACTTGGAGGATAAGGTACAATAAGGATAGTTTTCGAATGCGTGTACGAATCGACTGAATGACGATAGTGGTAGGCATGATCTTAAAGTAATTGTTGAACGGAAGAAGCCACAAAGAAGGGCAAGAGGGAATTGACTAAGGTGGATTTAAACAAGCTTTCAACTTGCAAATTTATAACACCGAACAAGTTCATTAATAGTCTAGTGCCACGAGGAAAGCAGGGTTTGACAATCCAAAAATTAATTATAGGTATTGAAGCTAGAATTGAGGATCACAAGCTTGGTTTATCATTACTCCATTTTACATTTGGGGTTGACTCCGATAAATGGGACAGTTTAAGGACTTCCCCAGGTCCTAATGTCGTATCATTATTGAATATTGAAGAAATGACAGTCTATGGACAATGGATGGCGAATGGACATGACAAATAGCCTCCGCACTGTGTCAAGAACCAATGCACGTCCAGCCTTTCAGATTGCGATAGCATGCTATGTACCCAATGAAAAAACAATAAAGTATTTTTTTTTTTTGTCAAGATAAATCTGTTACTTAGTTATGTGTCCCTGTCAGTTTGAATATTTGGGGTTATTTGTCCTCATTATATGTACTTGTCAACTATGTAATGACGATCGAGGGCCAATTACTCTATGAAATAATGCGAGAGTTTAAAGGTTGTTAAAAACCAGAGGAGATGCAGATGTGCAGATATACACAAGGGCAGCACTAAAACAGAGGAAAACAGAGGATATATCACATAAAACAGAGGAACCGTCTTGTTTTACACCCACGCATATAAAAAAAAACTGATGCCTTAGCCTTTATATAGGCTTTACAAAAACTAGTAACCACCACAGCCCACTAACTTCACACGTACAGCAATCAATCCACATAATAGATTATTAACACATAAAAACAAACCAGAAATATTGACTCATTCAACATTCCCTCCCTTAAACTGATGTTGCAAACAATCAGTTTAAATGACCTTCTCTCAATTTGGAATATCCAACAAACGAACACCAAGGAGCTTTCTCAACTTCTGAAACATGGACAACTTTAGGGGCTTGGTGAATATATCAGCCACTTGATCTTCACTTCTACAGAAAACTAGCTCAACTACTTTATCCTTTGTAAGATCTCTTAAGAAGTGGTACTTTACATCTATATGCTTGCTCCTCCCATGTAGAACTGGATTTTTGGACAGCTTGATAGCTGAGCTGTTGTCACAATAGATTTATAGTTGCTTTTTGATGTTTGAACTGAAGCTCTTCAAGAATCTTCCGTAACCATATGGCTTGACAAGCGCATGAAGTTGCAGCAACAAATTTTGCTTCAGTTGTTGATAAAGTAACAATTGATTGCTTCTTTGAAGACCATGAAACCGCCCCTGAACCAAGCATGAATACATACCCTGAAGTACTTCTTCTATCATCAACATCTCCAGCATAATCGTTATCTGTAAACCCAAACAAATCTGACTTTTCTCCCTTTTTATAGAACAACCCAAAATTTTAGTTCATTGCAAATAGCGAAAAATCATTTTTGCAGCTTGTAAATGTAACTCAGTTGGGTGCTCCATATACCGCTTATAAGACTCACAACATGCATGATATCTGGTCTTGTCCCCATCAAATACATCAGGCTTCCAACAATATGCTTGTAGAGAGTGCTATCCACCTTGCTTCCATAAGGATCTTTCAAGAGCTTCAATCCAACTTTAGTTGGAGTAGTCACGGGATTACAATTATTCATTTGAAACCTGTCCAAAATCTCTTGAACATACTTCTTTGAGACATAAAGATTCCAGCTGCAAATTGAATAACTTCTATGCCCAAAAATAATGCATCAATCCAAGATCAGTCATCTCAAATTCATCCATCATAGACTCCTTGAATTTGTCAAACATGGCACTATCACTCCCAAAGTGAAAATAAGATCATCCACATATAAGCATACAAGAAGCAACTTTCCACCATCACCAATTTTAATAAAGAGTGTATGCTCATATGGACATTTTCTAAAACCTTTCTTCAAGAAATAGGCATCAATGCGACTATACCAAGCTCGGGAGCTTGTTTTAACCCATACAATGCCTTTTTAATTTATAAACTTTATGTTCACTACCGAGCTTCACATAACCAGAAGGTTGATCAACAAATACCTTCTCTTGAAGATCACCATGCAAGAATGCTGACTTCACATCCAATTGGAAGATAGGCCATGAATTCTGCGCTGCTGATGCAATTACCAATCTGATTGTGTCAAGTCTTGCTACAGGTGCAAATACTTCTTTGTAATCCACTCCAAATTCCTGCTTGTAGCCTTTAGCCACCAAGTGCGCCTTATACTTATCAACTTCACCATTCTTGTTCAATTTTGTCTTGTACACCCACTTGACTCCGATTGTTTTGTATCCTTTTGGAAGATCTGTTAACTCCCAAGTGTTATTCCTCTCAATAGCTGCAATTTCTTCATCCATTGCTATCCTCCAATTTTCTTTTTGTACTGCTTCATCAAAAGTTGTTGGATCACAATCTAAAAACAAAGCAAAATGGATAAGTGGATCTTCATATTGATCAACTCCTGTTACTTCATAATCACTCATCCATGCAGGCCTCCGTCGAACACGATGAGGCCGATCTTCAGGTTCCGCAGCTGCTGCTGTACTTTGGACACTGCCTGTGGCGATTTGGGTTGTTGTGGATTGCTGCACCAGCCCATTTTCATCTTCAAAATTCGTTGGAATTTGCTTACCAACACCTTGTTCACCCCACGGCCAAGTTTGTTCTTCATCAAATATCACATCACGGCTGATAATGATTTTTCTTGGTCATAGGATTATAAAGTTTATAGGCTTTTAATTGATCACTAATGCCAAGAAAACACATTTGACTCTCCCTGTCATCTAGTTTCTTCCTCTTTTGGTCGGGGAACATGGGCGTAGGCAATACACCCAAAAATCCCTGAAGTGATCTATTGCGGGTCTTTGGCCACTCCATGCTTCTTCCGGTGTCATATTTTGAACAACTAGAGTGGGACTTCTATTTAAAATATGAATGCTCCAATTGACTGCTTCAGGCCAGAAACTTTTTGGAATTCCACTTCCCCTCAAGAGACTTCGCACCATATTCAAAATGGTACGATTCTTCCTCTCACATACGCCATTTTGCTGTGGTGTATAGCCTGCTGTAAGTTGCCTCTTGATCCCATGCTTCATACAAAAATCTGTAAACTCAAGCGAGTTGTACTCTCCACCACGATCCGTGTGAAGGACCTTTATTTGATTTCCTCCATCCTTTTCAACAAGTGCTTTGAAGTTCTTGAAAGCCGCAAAGCTTCAGATTTTTCTTGCAAAAAATACACCCAAATTTTCCGGCTAAAATCATCGATGAAGGTAATGATATACCATTTACCTCCATTGGAAATTGGAGATATTGGTCCACAAATATCTGAATGAACCAATGCCAACGGACTTTTTGCTCTCCACGATTTTCTTTGTGGAAATTGAGCACGATGTTGCTTGCTAACAACACAATCTTCACAAATTTCCAAAGGAGCAGAGATTTGAGGAAGACCCTCCACCATATCTTTTTATATAGTGTTCGCAACCCACCGAAATTAAGATGCCCATAGCGAAAATGCCATAACCAGGCTTCCTCCTTCAATCTTGCAGAGAAACATGAATTTGTAGTGTTGTGGAGATACAATGGAAACATCCGATTGCCCGTCATTTTGACTTCAGCAATTAAACCCAACTTCTCATCTTGGATTCTACAAATCCCACCTTTAATAGAGATTTCATATCCCTTCTCTTGCAGCTGACCAGCACTTAACAGATTAGTCTTCAATTCGGGGACATACAATACATTTGAGATAGTTTGTACCGAAGTCCCTTTTGGATGAATTGCCACTTGTTCCTTTCCCCATCACCGACACAATGGAATTATCACCAAACTTTACGGTGTTGTTGTACGTTTCGTCTAGATCAAAAAACATTTTCTTGTCTCACACATGTGATTGCTACAACCGGTGTCAAGATACCACATGTTTGGTTGAGTTTCTTCCTTCTCATGGCACACCATCAAAAGAGATACTTCTTCTTCTTTTTCAGCAAAGTTAGTTCTTTCAACTCTTTGTTTATTCAAATTAGTTCGACATTCAGATTTGTAATGCCCATACCGTGGCATCTAAAACACTCCACTTTGGATTTGTCTCGCGACCTTGGCCTAAAACCGTTGAATGTCGTCCTCCACGACCTCTTTCTCTCCCTTGGAAATCATGATAGGAATAGCTTTCAGACTTTTGATCAAAGCTGAAGCCACTTTGCGATCGTTGTTCTCCCTTCCTCTCGCCTCTTCCTTTGTTCACCCTTGTTGCTGATGAAGAATGATCTCCAGTTGAGACCTTCAAAGCTTGCTCTTCCGTCTCTTGTTGTAAGAGTTTTTGTTCATGAACTAACAAGGATCCTTGCAACTCATCAATGGAAAGTTCTTCAATCTCCTTGGCTTCTTTTATGGAACAAACAATAAAGTTGAATTTTGGTGTCAACGATCGAAGAATCTTTTCAACGATGATGACATCCTCTGTCTTGTCGCCATGAATCCGCATCTTATTAACTATTGCCATTGTCTAAGAGAAGAAATCTGTGATTGTCTCTCCCGACTTCATTCGTAGCATTTCAAACTCCGAACGAAACGTTTGAAGCTGCTGCCTCTTTGCTCTTGTTGAGCCTTGATACTTTTTCTTCATGGAATCCCATATTTCCTTGGAGGTATCCTTGCAAAGAATTGTCTCCAAAATGGATCTGTCAATTGCTTGAAAAGATAATTTTGACCTTGAGATCCTTCAATTTTAACGCATCCAAAGCCGTTCTTTGCGCTGCCGTTAACAAAACTCCTTCATCAAGTTCGGCAATTCCCGAAGAAACAACATCCCAATACTCCTTGGACTTGAGAAAATTCTCCATTAGCATGCTCCAATGATCATAATGACCATCAAAGTGTGGAATAGCAGGTTGTACAAATGTTTCTAAGGCCATTACTGCTGCTGCAAAATAGAACCACCACAAAAGCAACCTGTTGCAATACTCTCCCTTGACTGCTGCAAACGAAAGTACTTGCTGCAATAAAAACTCTCTTTTGGTTCTCACCTTTTTACAGCACTCAAACACACACTTTTCTTCCTAACCTCCGCTCTGATACCAATGTTAAAAACCAAAGGAGATGCAGATGTGCAGATATACACAAGGGCAGCACTAAAACAGAGGAAAACAGAGGATATATCACATAAAACAGAGGAACCGTCTTGTTTTACACCCACGCATATAAAAAAACTGACGCCTTAGCCTTTATATAGGCTTTACAAAAACTAGTAACCACCACAGCCCACTAACTTCACACGTACAGCAATCAATCCACATAATAGACTATTAACACATAAAAACAAACCAGAAACATTGACTCATTCAACAAAGGTCACTTCAAGCGAGCACAGGAAAGAACAAAAGAAAAGCATAGCATGGCAAAGTCGTCTTTTGACTTTTCCAAAGTGGTCGCCCTTTTCATTCACGTGAGGGGAAAATAGTAATCATATATTTAGCCACGAGCCACATATTCAGCCACGAGTGATTTGATTGAAGGGGAAAATAAAAATAAAATAAAATAAAATCATATACTTATCACATTGATATTGATTTAAGTCCTAAACTTTTCAATTGAACCAATTTAATCCTAAATATTTTCACATTTTGCTAATTTAGTACATCCGGCCATTTCGGATTAGAAATTACTAACATGAACACTGACCATCCTATGTAGCACTACCAATGCCAACATAGACATGTTTAATAATTCTGTAATACCTTTTTGAATTTCTTAAATAATTTCTTTCCTTCTTTTCTTTGTTTTTCTTACCTTTTAGTTGATGGCCGATCTCAAGCAATGGGCGACTACCAGCGATGCTTGGAGAGGGGAAAAGAGGAGAAAGCTTTAGAGATACATAGCAAATCACACAATATTATTTCTAGAAATAGTGCACTCTACCCGATCTAGTGAGCACCCTCGCCGGTCGAAACCAAGAAAAAATAAGACAAGAGAAAAATAAATAAATAAAATGCAAAAATTCTCCACATCAACTTATGTAAGCAATTTCCAACTAAAATTGGCAAAAGAACTCAATTAGCAAAATGTGAAAAAGTTTAAGACTAGGTGGTCTAATTTAAAGATTTAAGAATGAATCGGCATCAATACAATAGGTTTAGAACTTTTTGGTATTTTTCCTTAATTGAAATAATCATCTTATATCTCCTTTAGCCATACATAATAATCACCCGATATTCCGAATATTATTCAAGGCTCGTTCTATTTTCACCTCATTATTTACTCTTGACACCCTCTTATCACATTAAATTGACTATCTTATCCCTTGGGAGCCTACTCTTGATTTAAGATTATTTCTTACATTTATTTTTTTCAATTATATCGAAGAAAAACTTAGCAACATTCCTTCGGGAAAAAAATCACCCTAGCCACTTCTCCGCACCCATTATATTTTAATGTATCCTTCATGTTTGTTCTAAACTTAGGGGCTGCATGTTTTCGTTTCCTTTTTCTGTTTAAGGACATAAATTTTGTTTTTTGGTTCAGGGAACAAAAAAAAAGAACATAAACGCATTTGTTTACGTTTTTGTTCAAAATCTGAATTTTTGTTCTGAACACAAAAAGAATAGAAATGAGAAACAAAAAAAAAAATTGTTTCTTGTTCCAAAAACACTTCTTCTCTCTCTTCTCTTTTCTTCTTCTTTTCTTCTTCTCTTTTCTTTGGCCGGTTGCCGGCCTCGGCCATGGCCGTCGAGGGCTAGCGATGCCGTCGAGGCTGTCGACCCCGTCGGCAGGTCGCGGAGGCCGGCGACCGAAAGAAGAAAAAAAAATAAAGGAAAAAAGGAAAAATAAAATAAAAATATTAAAAAATTAAAAGAAACAAAAAAAAAAAAAGAATATAAATTTACCAAACGTGTCTATTCATTTTTTATTCCCAAAACAAGTTTATCAAACGTATCTTTCTGGTCAAAAATTGTTTCCGGAATAGAAGCACTTTTTTCTATTTTTGTTCCCTGGAATAATTTTTGAACAAAAACGTTACCAAACGCACCCTTATTCTCCATTATTGTAATATACATAAAAAATAATATCACAGTAAATAAATGTTAGTTTTATTTGCAAATTGTGTACTTTATTTCCATATATTATTCCTATGATTGTGAATTTTTCAACTTCGATTTTTGTACAAATTTACAAGAATTTTCTTTTAAAATGAATATTGTGATTGATGTATGCATTATACGCAAGTTACTCAAAGATCATCCTCTTACTTGTGTTTAAGTTATTTTTAAAATTATTTTTTTAGTACCAAAAAAAAAAAGTACAACTCATTAACAAAATAATTAGATTTTTTGTCAAAACATAATAATGAGTTTTTTTATCTTCCAAATAAATTACTTTTTGGAAAAGAAATACACCAATTTTGTTCCAAATGGAGAAAGAAAAGAACCAAAAAAAAGGAAAAAAGAAGGTAAATCAAGAGTGACCCCACATTTTACCTATATAAATATTGTTTGAGAGTAGCATGAGTAATTTCATCTCTAGTAAAATACAGAGCATAGCAATGTTTACAAGTACCTGATGAATGACAGGACCGTTCCAACTAAGCTAGGCAAGATATTTTAAGTATCGTCCGGGGACTCATCCATAATTAGACAGCCCCATCTATATCGTCGCGGTCTGAATACTAGGAAGATGTAATTCTGTCTTTTTGCATTGTCGAAAGAGAAATATATATGCCAGACCAGGTTGGTGAGTGAGAGATTATCGCATGGCCATTAGATTACCTCGACTGATCTAGTGATTACGACCAACTTTATTGTAGTTGCATTATCGATTTCCATAGGTTATCTCTATTAAATATTGAATACAAGCTATTCACTCACCAATTTTCCGCCATCAACTTCTTCTCCACAGACAAATTCTTGCCCAAATCAGCACATCAACTCCTGAAACTGCTGCCACTGCAAAGTCCTAGCAATCAAACATGAAGATTCAGGTGATTACGAAGGAGACAATTGGTTTATCCTCGGCAACTCCTAGTCAAGTCAAAAAAATCTACAAAATTTATCACAAATATAACAATTTGGGGCTTTTGATGATAAAAAATTACTTTGGAGTAAATTTATCGCAAGTGAACATATTTAATTAGTTAACAACTTTTCATGAATGTTTTGTTACTTTCCAAGCTCTATGAAATATTGTCCAACGATGCAAGTTTATCCAGGGAAAATCAAACTTTTTCGTGGAGTACACTAACACCACCTGATTGTCTCGATTGCTCTCGAGATATGTCTTCCGATGGCTTGTTGGTGGCTTGACTGGAGATTTGTTTAGTCTAAGACAAGCTCCAAATAAGAAAGTGCTGGTTGGTGGATGTGTGTAGCTGGTAGAGATAAGATTTGCCATAAAATACAACCAATTGCTTGAATTAAATAGACGAGTGGGTACATCCATCTTCTCTCCGTAAAAACTCGCCCGTCATTGCAGACATTGTTTCTTGCGAGATTTGTCCTGTGGCTGCTATATATAGGCACAAACACAAGAGGAACTCACCAACAACCTCCGATAAACAACCCAAAAGAGCAAGAGTTTCGGCATAAGTTCTTGTTGCTCTCATTGAGAGGAGAGGATGGAGATTGCAGTTGAAATAACCTCCAGAGAGACCATCAAACCGTCTTCTCCGACCCCGGACCACCTCCACCACTACCGACTCTCATTCCTCGACCAAATTTCCCCGCCAGTCTATAACCCATTTGTCCTCTTCTACACCCCACAGAATGAAGGTGATCAATTCAACATAGATGACATATCCAGCAAGCTCAAAGCTTCCTTATCTTGCATCCTCACACATTTCTACCCTTTGGCGGGCCGCCTCAAAGGCAACGTCTCAATCGAATGTGACGACACGGGAGTGCCCTACTCTGAAGCCATCGTCAAGTGCCAAGTTTCCGAGTTTACTGAGAATCCAGACCCACGAGAGCTAAGGAACTTGGTTCCTTTCGTTCTTGATGCCAGCGACGAAACAACCCTTGGTGTCCAATTTAATAGATTTGACTGTGGTGGAATCGCCATAGGAATATGCATGTCACACAAGATATCGGATGCGCTATCCTTGCTCACGTTCATCAATATGTGGGCCGCCATTTGTCGGGGAGAAAAGATCGTAGCGCCTCCTCAATTCCCCTCAGCCGAGCTGTTCCCGCCGAAGAACATATTGGGTTTCGAACCGAGAACGGGGATTATCAGAGACAACATAGTTTCCAAGAGATTCATTTTCAAAACCGACAAGATAGAGACACTCAAGGCTAGGTATTCCAAAGAAATGGACCTCGACCGAAATCGACCCCCTTCGCGCATCGAGGCTTTATCAACCTTCATCTGGAGCCGCTTTGCTTGGTCAACTAGGGTCTATTCTGAACCTAGCAAGAAATGTATCGTCCTTCATGCGTTGAACTTGCGGACCAAGTTCGATCCTCCGTTACCGCAATATTCCTTCGGGAACTTATACCGGTGGCAGTCACTTCCTTGCAATTGGACTCAGGGAAGGAGTGCTACGGGCTTGTGGCTAAAATGAGGGAGACGTTGAGCGGAATCGATAAGGGGTACGTGGAGAAGCTCCGCGACGGGAAAGAGCACTTGGACTTCATCAAGCAGAGTGCCGAGGTATACCTCAAAGGACAGCTACTGGCGATGAACTTTACCAGCTTGTGCCGGTTCCCAGTGTACGAGTCCGATTTTGGCTGGGGCAACCCAACATGGGTCGGATCACCAGCCCTAACTTTCCAGAACCTTGTGGTCTTCATGGACATCAAGTCGGGTGATGGTGTGGAGACATATATAAGCTTGAGGGTCGAAAACATGGCTGCTCTGGAAAGCGATGAGGAGTTCATGGAATTTGTGATTTCTCCAGGAAAAGAACATATTTCAGAGTGAATGTTGTAGAGATGGTATGCTTATCTGGGATTGGCCTCCACTAGCGCTAGCTAGCATAAGAGGTGACTGTTGAGCCTTAGGTTCGTGGAAAAGCACTCTGGCTTGTTAAGATCTGAATGATTATGGCATTCGAGATTGATTTATCGAACAAATTTACAAGCACGTTTAATCATTTGAAAATGAGTTAAGTCTGGTGGATGACCAGCAAGTAGAGAGTTGCAGTCTCTCTCTTGAAATATATCTACTTTATACTCTTCTCAATGAAATAGCCAGAGATTTGTTTTCTATGGTTCAGTTACTACTGCGATCAGACTAAAAGGCCACAACCACATCACTAGAAGAAGATTATGATATCTGAAAAATTTTCAACTTGTTATAAAAATTGCACATCTACGAATAGAAGAAGTGCAAAGAAAGTTCCTGGTCTAGAGTAGCAGATCACTAGTTGAAAAGTATAACAGTAACTCTAGAGAATATCTTATCATATTTTCCACCATTCAAACTCTAGTGCGCACAAAATGCCAATGAAGGAGATCATGTTTAAGACGCTGAGGCGGTTGGGCCGATATAGGTTGAAAGCCAGTCGGCCATCCAAACCCTACTCAAGAAGGTAATTTGAGAAGAAACCCTAATAGCATTTCCGGCCCTGGCCATTGGAGAATCTCGGCCAAGCCCAAAAGTGGCGTGATCATATGAGCTTCGAAGCAATTGAGTCTGTTGTCATTCCGGTCTAGATAGATGTTCTCAGAGACTTTTCCAGCAACCGTTGATGGAATAGGTTAGAGTTTCTAATACATAGCTAAGTCTTTAGCCGTGAGAAAGAACTTCCTATGTTCATTCGTTAGGCCAGTGTCATCTATGGTTCGAAGAAGAGAAGCCAATGTAGCAAAGCGACTCCATCAAACGAGTTGCAGTTCGTGGTGTTGGAGATGATGACCACGAATGCGAAGAAAACTTGACGGTGACTCCTAGAAAACAATCGTCTGATCTCCATTTCTAGCTGTTCTAAGCCGTGTAATATGAATGGTATGAAAGAGAGTGCCAAAGAGATCCCATCTTAAAACACTTAACCAGTAACTCAAGCACCTCTAGTTAGCATTAACATCTTAACTATCAGAGTATGAATCAGTTTACAGGTCACCAAAAAGCATTGGACATCATGCATTTACCAAAACTTGCTATCTGTCATTCTCATGTTGATGGTATGATCGTAAAAACGATTATATGAAATGAAATTGAGTTTGTTCGTAGTTGAGAATGTTTAATGGCAAAAACTA
Source organism: Eucalyptus coolabah (assembly GCA_014182585.1). Lineage (NCBI taxonomy): Eukaryota > Viridiplantae > Streptophyta > Magnoliopsida > Myrtales > Myrtaceae > Eucalyptus > Eucalyptus coolabah. The sequence continues at coordinate 54,688,361 of CM024621.1, forward strand.
GTAATGCAGTTCTTTTTTCACCGATTCTTTCATGACTATTAAGCAAAGAAAAGAAAAAGTTAGTAAATTCAAACCTAATTGATTTAATAAAGGTCGCTTAACTTAAGTAGCACCGACACCGGTACGCAACATGCAATACCACATAACACGACACGTCGACACATCATTTTTTAAAAAATATAAAATTCCGACACGTTGTATATGAAATGTAATGATTACTTCAATCAAATTAATTTAATTCAAATTCAAAAATAAATAAATAATAATAAAGATCCTAAAATGAATTTGAACTAAAAACATCATGTCTCACCCCGCATCGGAGTATTATACACACGGACCTGATCTTCTTCAATGAAGTCGAGGAATTCGAGTTGTCGAATTGCCAATGATCAGGATAGGTTGACGAAGTTTTTGTTGGAGAAATCTTCTTGAAATGTTTTGAAGCTGACAAAACGTTTCCATCGCCTAGTCTCGAAGGTTTGCGGACTCGCTGTTTAAAGTCGAAAACCTCCGGACAGCCAGACTCAAGACTCAAAGTCTATTCTCATTGACAGTTTCTAATCCGTTGAAGAAAGGCTATCCAGAACTGGATGTTTCACTAAGGATGTGACCTTATCGACTAGAGAAGATCTCTTTGCTGGATATGACATAACGGAATCCTTTATTTGATCGTGATTGATTCGGAGATTAAGGATCCGATGATTGGCGAAATATTCTTGGAAATTTCTACTTATGGAAACCGAGATCCCGATTGTATGGGCGAACAGGATTGATGGGCTATTGACATGTTCCTTTAATAGCTTGAATGATCTTCCTAATTGATTCTGTCCAACGGGAAGATTGGAAGAATTCCTTTAGTAAGTGCCAACGGGTATGATGGCATAAAGGATTATATAAGGAAAACGTTTTAGTTGTTCGAGAGAGTGCACGATAGAAGAATTCCAAAGTCTGAAGCTCCTTGTTTTTAGTCAATTCATTTGAGCGAAATCTTGTACGCAAAAGAGTGCTTATATTCTTGAGAAACCTTGAGGAAGTGTGGTAGAATATCTACACTATGGAATCAAGGAAGAACTGTGCTGTAACATCTCTTTTGTTCATAGTGAAATCTAGCCGGTGGGCTGTCAATGCGGAAAAGTGGACGTAGGCTTGGGATAAGCCAAACCACTATAAACCTTGTGTTTAATTTTCTCTTCTCTACTCTTTACTTTACTTTGATCGTAATTCATTTTGTTAATCAAAAGAGAACTTCCTTTCTATCGTCTGCCTAGTATCACTATGGTATCTTGAGAAATTTTTTTTACACCTATTCACCCCCTCTAGGTGCTTATACTAGCTATCTCAATTGGTATCAAAGCTTGTGTACTCACTTTTTTTGAAGTGTTTTACTTCAGAGTTAAAGATCCATGGCTAGTATGTTGGCTCTAGGGCTGGTAGAAGGGCAAAACAATACCAGACCACCTTACTTTGATGGAAAAGATTACAACATATGGAAAAACAAGATGAAGGCGTTCCGAGATCATAGGATCCTCTGGAATGGGACGTTGTAGAAAAAGGAATCACTCATAAAGCTGCACCTGCCTCGAGAGATGAAAAGATACTATGGAGTCTAGTGAAATGACTCGGGAAGAGATAATCAAGAGACAAGCTCTTGATACAAAAGCAATTTACTCTTTATATTATGCTTTATCTCCTACTAAATATAACAGAATATCTTCTTGTGTTACAGCTAAAGAAGTCTGGGATAGATTACATATTACCTATGAAGGAACCGATCGAGTGAAAGAGACTAGAATCAACATTCTCCTCGGTCAATACGAAGCCTTCAAAATGAAATCGGGAGAATCTATAATGACATGTTTAGTCGTTTTACAGATATCGTGAATGGTCTTGAAAATCAAGGTCAACCAATTTCTGATCTCATGAAGGTAAACAAGCTATTGCGTGGACTCTCCAAGGATTGAAATCACATAAAGACCTCAATCGAGAGAGACCCAAAAATCATGCCACTATCTGTTGATGAGTTGGTTGGGATTCTTCGAGTCTTATGAAGTGGAACGAATCAATGAAGACGAAGACCCTAAAGGTAAGAAATCCATTGCATTAAAATCCAATGATGATTCGACGTTACGATTCTGAAGACAATATGGATGATGAGGAGCTTGCTCTCATGATAAGAAGATTCAGAAAGCTGAACAGAAAAGGAAGAAGATTCAATCCAAAGAAACAAAGTTTTCAAAAGCAACAGACTAAGTCTGTTGAGGATGATGAATTAAACAAAGATGTAGTCTGCTTTGAATGTAAGAAAAAGGGACACATTAGACCAAACTATCCTCTTCTTAGGAAGAAGAAAGGAAAAGCTGAAAAGTATCGAAAGGTTCTTAAAGCGAAACCGGAGTGATACTAAGTGTGAAGAAAGTGATGATGATTATGCCAATATATGTCTAATGGCACAATCAGATTTAGATTCAAAATCCGAGACAAAATCAGATTCAGATAGTGAATTTGAGGTGAGTAACTTAAAAATCCCTATTAAAGTTTCTAAATACATTGATGAGTTGTGTTTTAGTCTTAAAACTTCTCTTAAAAAGATTTCCGAACTCAAAAGAGAAAATTCTGCTGTAAAACAATAGGAAAATATTTTGAAAGAAAATGTGAAATGTTTAGACATGAATGTTTCTTCTCTTAAAGAAAGTAAAGATAATATTTCGAAAGAAAATGCACTATTGAAAAATGATATCTCAAATATTTCTAAAAAAATTTCTATAGGATCTGAAAAACTGGAAAAAATTCTTTCGTTCAAAGACCTTATTTCAACAAATCTGGTTTGGGAATGATGCTGAAACCATTCCTTTAATTGATTTTCCGAAGGTGAAAGAAAGAATTAAGCAAAGACCGACAAGAGATACTTACAAAAATCATTTTAAAAAGATCTTTGTAAAACCGGTAGGGTCGCAATGCTCTCGGATATTCAAAGTGCAATAGTGCAGATCATTTTGAAAAAGAATGTCCTATGGTTTGGAAACATGTTAAGAAAGTATGGGCGAAACCGCATATCATACTAACTCCAATGGACCCAAGAAAATATGGGTACCAAAGAAAGTTTGAGTCTCTTTTTAAATGCAGGTCATTATCAAGAAAAATGTAAAATGGTATTTGGATAGTGGATGCTCAAGACATATGACGGGAGGAGATTCAAATTGCTTCATAAAGTTTGTTCAAGTGAATAGTGGAAAAGTCTTATTTGGAGGAAATAGCAAAGGAAGAATAGTGGGATTTGAAGCGTAAAGATTGGAAAACCTCACAATAAGCAATGTTTCTTTAGTTGAATGACTCAATTATAATTTGCTCAGTGTCAGTCAGCTATGTGATACCGGTTTCAAAATCTACTTTCAAAAGGGAATATGTACAGGGAACCGGTAAAGACTCTACTCGGTCATTCACGGGTCGAAGACATAGAAATATCTACCTCTTGGATGTGAAACCAGATGAATCGCAATGTCTAATCTCAATCCAAGACGAAGCAAGCTTATGGCACGAAAGCTTGGGCACATTAATATGAAATAGATAGCCAAAATCTCAGCAAAGAAGCTTGTTCGTGGTCAACCCAATTTATCATACCAAAAGTCTGATCTATGTACACCATGCATATTGAGAAAACAAGTAAGAAATTCCTTTAAACCAATAAATCAAGTTTCTACTAACCGTGTCTTTTTGACTTTCTGCATTTGGATCTTTTTGGACCAACCAGAACACGAGCATTGGAGGTAAGAAATATTGCCTAGTAATTGTGGATGACTATTCACGATTTACTTGGGTATATTTCTGGCAAGTAAGTCTAAAACCTTTTCTTATTTTGAAAAAATTGCTAAAAGGTTCAAAATGAAAAAGGATATGTTATTTCAAGTATAAGAACAGATCATGGAGGTGAATTTGAAAATCAAGATATTACAAAATTTTGTGATGAATCTGGTTTTCAGCATGTGTTCTCTTCTCCATATACTCCGAGCAAAATGGAGTTGTGGAAAGAAAGAATAAATCGCTTCAAGAAATGGCTAGAACTCTTTTAATTAAAAGCAACATCTCTTCACGATTTTGGGTTGAAGCAGTTTCTACAGCTTGTTATATTATCAATAGAGTTTTCTAAGGCCTATTCTAGAAAAAACCCCCTATGAATTATTCAAAGAAAAGAAGCCTATTGTTTCATATTTTCATGTGTTCATATGCAAATGTTTTATATTGAAAAATGCAAATGATCGAGTTGGTAAGTTTGAAGAAAAATCAGATGAAGGCATCTTCCTTGGATATTCAACCTCAAGTAAAACCTAAAGAGTCTATAACAAGAAGAGTCAATCTGTGGATGAATCAATGAATGTCAAATTCCAAGATTCTATACAAAATGAATCTATTCAAACTCATCTTGAAGAGCTGAACTTGCTCCAAGACTCTACAAAGTCTAAATCTCGGGAAGCGGCTCAAACTTTGAAGAATCAGCAATAAGTGACTATTGAAGATTCAAATGAAGGAAGTGACCATCAATCGACAAATTAACCAAGAAGCGGAAGCATAAGTCCAGTCATCCCAAAGATCTTATTATTGGCGACATCAATGAAGGAATTCGCACAAGATCCAAAAGGCGCGAAGAGTCTAGTGCTATGGCTCTTATTTCTGAAATAGAACCTAAAAATATAGAAGAAGCTTTGACTGATGAAAGCTAGATTGAAGCCATGCAAGAAGAACTCGGGCAATTCAGCATTAATGATGTTTGGGAGTTAACTCCTAAACCAAAAGGTAAATCTATTATTGGTGCTAAATGGGTTTTCAGGAACAAGATGGACAAGAAATGAAAAGTCATAAGAAACAAAGCAAGACTCGTGGCCAAAGGATATACGCAAGAAGAAGGGATAGACTATGACGAGACTTACACACCAATAGCAAGGTTAGAAGCAATTTGTTTATTACTTGCATTTGCTTGTTATAAAAATTTCAGGTTATTCCAAATGGACGTCAAAAGTACTTTCCTAAATGGATTCATCCATGAGGAAGTCTATATGGAACAACCACCTGGGTTTGAAGACCCAAGGAAACCGGACTCGAGTATTCGAGACTTAAAAAGGCCTTATATGGTTTAAAACAAGCACCTCGAGCTTGGTACGACAAAGCTGAGTAAGTTTTTAATTCAAAATGGTTTTGAGAAAGGTAAAGTAGACATTACTCTGTTTATCAAAAAAGAAAGCAAAAGTTTTGTACTAGTTCAAATATATGTCGATGATATTATATTCGGATCTCCTAATGAAAGTCGTGCAAGAAATTCTCTAAGACTATGCGGGATGAATTTGAAATGAACATGATGGGTGAGTTAACCTTCTTTCTCAGGCTTCAAGTGAAACAACTAAAGGAATGAACTTTTATTCATCAAGAAAAATATGCTAATGATCTCATCAAAAAGTTTGGACTAAATAATTGCAAAAAAGCTGAAATACCAATGTCAAGTTCCTTGAAGATAGACAAAGATGAAGGAGAAAAGAAAGTCGACCAAAACTATACGGGAGTATCATTGGCTCACTTCTTTATCTTACGGCTTCTAGACTTGACATTTTGTTTAGTGTTTACATTTGTGCCAGATTTCAAGTAGACCCTAAATAATCTCATTTAAGTGCTGCAAAGTGTATTATCAAATACATTGCTTCAACTTCAAGCATCGGCCTTTGGTATCCTAAAAGGGAGACTTTACTCTTATTGGATACTCGGACGCAGATCTAGTCGAATGTAGAGTTGATAGAAAGAGCACCTCGGGTTGTCAACCACTTGGAGGCGAACGGTGTCTTGGTTTTCAAGGAAACAAACTACAGTAGCTCTTTCTACAGCAGAAGCAGAGTATGTAGCTCTCGGAAGTTGTTGTTCACAAATTTTGTGGATAAAACAACAGCTAAGAGACTTTGGAATTGAAGATTCATGCACGAAGATTAACTGTGACAACACCAATGCAATTAATCTTACTAAAAATCCAATTCTTCACTCAAGAGCAAAGCATATAGAGATTCGACATCACTTCATTAGAGATCATGTTCAAAATGGAGAAGTTTTGATTCGGTTTGTTGACTCAAAGAACCAACTGGCAGATATATTCACAAATTCTTTTGAGAAAAATCAATTTGAAATTATCCGTTCGAGACTCAACATTTTGAGGTTTGAAGAAATTAAAGTCTAGAGACTCTCAAACTCGAGACAAACAAGACTTTGACCGTAAGTTATTCTCTCTCTCGAATCTCATCTTGAAAAGGTACGATTATCAACCATGTTTGATTATTGCTATCTTTAATTGACATGATTATTGCAACATTTCCTTTTCAAAAAAGAAGTTATTTTTAAATGACTATTTTCTCGAAAAAGGCAGTTATTTTTTGAAAATGCATCTTTTTATTTACTTTTATGACGTTCCGTATACCTCTTTTTAACGGTTATGCACTTTGTTGTTTCTTCTTCACTTTACTCTCCAAAAACCCTAAGAAAGCACCGATCTTCCATTCCTGTTTTCTTCCCTTGTTTAATCTTCAAAAAAAGTTTTCATCTTTCTTGGGAAAGTCAAGCAAGGAATCTTTCAAAGACTGAGAAATATGTTGTCTTTAAGAAAGTCTTTGAGAATCGTAAAGCGGGAGACCACGGCGAATGAGTGAGGGGCCTACGCACTTCGATCTCACCGAGGAAGAAGAGTCTCCAAATCAACAACAGAGCCCACAACATTCTCAGCAGCGTCATTCTCCACAAACTAGTCCACAAGGTGCTGGTCATCAACAAAAGGAAGAAATCGTTGAAGACGCAGATCTTGTAAGAATTCAAAGGCCTTCTTTTATTTATAAGCTTTACCGCGCTTTAAAGAGGACTAGTACTCCATTGAACTACGTCAATGAGTTTCTTAAGGACAAAGGATATGGGAATGAGTACATCTTTTTGCGAAAAATGGAACGTTTGGGAATTGCTCCTAAAGGGGTGGCGAAGAAACCCTTGCAAATATCCCAAGTGATCTGCATGTTGAGGGACTTAATCCGATAGATAGAAATGATGATGACAAATTGTACAGCCAATTTCAACCGAGAATCGGTGTTGCAGCGAAAATTCGAGGAAAAATGGGAGAGTTGTTTAGATCAAAGGAACAAAAGGTTTTATACTCAAAATTGTTGAAGCGTGGGGTGATAAACCCTAGGAGTGTGGATTTTGATTTTCTGGATCTTTGTGAATGTGAACTTGAGGGAAAAATTTTAGTTTTCTTCAACTAGAAAAGTTCTGTTTCGACACCACGAGAGGCCTATGCTCAGTTAATTGCATATTTCTATTCAAATCTTAGTTTTTTGGATGCGAATAGAATATCTTTTAGTGTCCGAGATCAGGACTTTGTGGTTGATATGGATATGGCGGATGTGATTGGGGTTGAGAGAGGAAGATATCAACCAATCAATGTTTTCTACTTGCTTGTGCCACATTGGAGCTTGTTAAGGATAGAAGAACAGAGGAAAAGATTTCCTACTTGAGGATGAGTGCGTTTAACATTCTGCTTCACAAGATTGTGATCAATTGCATCAGACCGAAATCAACTTCCAAGACTGATGTTTCAAGTTCAAAGGCAAAGCTGATGTATGCCATCATTAATGGGAAAAAGTTTTCTCTTCCTCACACTGTTATGTTCCACATGTATAGAGTAGTGGCGAAGGACAGAGGTCAACTTCCTTATCCAGGTCTTGTGACGAAGTTATTCAGACATCTGAATATTTAGCCTCCACAAATTCTCTGTGTTAGATCGTGTGATCATATGGTGGTAAGACTGAAAATGGTGACTAAAATGCGTTTGAAGGAACTAAGCAAGGCGTTGGAGAAATTCAAGGGAGAAGACTCTGTCAAAACTCATCAAATCTCTTCGCAGCAAAAAAAGAAAAGGGAAGGAGCCCATGGTTGTTCCATCCAAAAAAAGAAGAGCTCTCATCGTTGAGGATGAAGATGATGATGAAGACCTTACCATTTCGCTATAGCATTGAAGAAGCTAAGTTGTCCTATTCCATAATCAATGGAACAACAGGAGAAAGAAGAGAGGAGAAAGAAGAAGAAGAAAAAGAAGAAGAAGAGAAAGAAGAAAAAGAGAAAGAAGAGGAAGAAAGAGAAGCTGGAGAAAAAGAAGCGAGAGGAGGATGATATAGCTAGTACGAGTACTTAGAGGGGGTGAATAGGTATATAAATGATTTTTCTTGATAATTGCACAATACTTAGACAGTTGAAGGATTTGCGACAAATTATAATCAACGTAAGACTGAGTAAAGGAAAGAGAGAATTGAACACGCGGTTTATAGTTGTTCGGCTTGATTCAAGCCTACGTCCACTCTTCCGCACTCACAGCAAATTGGTTGGATTCCACTATGAACAAAGAGATGTTACAGCATTGATCTTCCTTGATTTCTAGGTGTAGATGATCTACCACACTCGCTCAAGATATCACCAAGTATAGACACTCTTTGTGTATACAATTTCGTTCAAAATGTATCGACTAATAATCAAGGTGCTTCGACTCACGGAATTTCTCTATCGATCACTCCCTGAAAACAACTAGAACGTCTTCCTTTTATACTCCTTTATGCCGTCATACCCGTTGGCACTTACCAAAAGAATTCCTCCAATCTACCCGTTGGACGGAATCAATTAAGAAGATCATTTGAGCTATTAAAGGAACCTGACGATAGCCCATCAATCCTATTCGCCCATACAATCAGGATCTTGGTTTCCAAGAATAGAATATTCCAAGAATATTTCGTCGACCACCGGATCTTCAATTGATCTAGATACGAATAAAAGAATCCGTTATATTTATCCAACCAAGAGATCTTCTCCAGAGGATAGGATCAAATCATCAACCATATACTTCGACTCTGGATTTCCTTCGTCACTGGATCAGAAAGACTGTCAATGAGAATAGTCTTGAGTCTTGAGTCTTGAGTGCTAAGTCTGGTGATCAGAAAGTCTTCAGACTTTAAACAGACGGTCTACGAATATCCAGACTACACTGATAGAAACGTTTTGACAGCTTCAAAATATTCTGGAAAGATTTCTCCAACAAAGGAAAGGTTTGAAGAAGAAGAAGAGAGAGAAAATCAAGAGGAAGGAGAGCCTAAAAAACACTCTTCTCCACCTGAAGGCATGGAAACAAGGGGAGATCATGAGAAAAAAGGAATGTCCTCATATCCTGCTACTAGTGAAGGAGTCAGCCGCTCTCCAGCAGATCCAAAAGACATTCATGCCTCTCATTTTCCTGAGGAAGAACATGATACTTCATTGCCAAATCTGAGTGATTACACTGATCTACCATCGTCCGCCTTTAATCCATCGATTGTGCCGAAGCGCACGCGAGGCCGATAATTCAGTAGATTTTCGCAAAATTTTGGATATTCTCTTGGAAATGCATGGTCAATATATGCTCTAGGATGCAAAGTTCAGAATTTGCATAATGCAGATCAAGCTTCTTCAGGTTCCTTGAATGATCGGATCCAAGCTCTCTGTTTAGATTCGAGGCTAATGCTAAGGGTGAGGAGGTTGCACAACCGAAGGAAGACCTGAAAATGCTTTGGAAGGGATCGTTCGATCCATGGGAGATTTCCAGCTTGTTCGTGTTCCCAAGCAATCTTGACTCTATTCCATTTTCATCTCAACCTTTTTTTTATGTTGACAAAAGGGGAGAGATGCAAGATTTGAAACAAACTTTGAATTTTGGATTGTTTGACTTGGATTGTTTTGATGTTTGACTTTACTTTTGTGTCTGGATGAGAACTGAATTTGAATTTGGATTTGACTGCTATTGATATCTTATGGATGGCCTTATCACATACAAGACTAACCTATCTTCTGTGGTTGCAGATTCTAGTGTTATTATTCATTTAGTCATTTATCTTTATAAGATATGCATTTTTGTTTGAGTAATGTTTTGCGGGTCAAAGTTATCCAAATTTGCGGGAAAATTTTGTCACCATCAAAAAGGGGGAGATTGTTGGAGAAATCTTCTTGAAATGTTTTGAAGCTGACAAAACGTTTCCATTAGTCTAGTCTGAAGGTTTGCAGATTCTGCTATTTAAAGTCTAAAGACCTCCGGACAGCCAGACTCAAGACTCAAAGTCTATTCTCATTGAGTTTCTAATCCGTTGAAGAAAGGCTATCCGTAACTGGATGTTTCACTAAAGATGTGACCTTATCGACCGGAGAAGATCTCTTGGCTAGATATGACATAACGGAATCCTTTATTTGATCGTGATTGATTCGGAGATTAAGGATCCGATGATTGGCAAAATATTCTTGGAAGGTTCTACTTATGGAAACAGAGATCCTAATTGTATGGGCGAACAAGATTGATGGGCTATCGACATGTTCCTTTAATAGCTCGAATGATCTTCCTAATTGATTCTGTCCAACGGGAAGATTGGAAGAATTCCTTTGGTAAGTGCCAACGGATATGATGGCATAAAGGAGTATATAAGAAAGACGTTCTAGTTGTTCGAGAGAGTACACGATAGAAGAATTCCAAAGTCTGAAGCTCCTTGTTTTAGTCAATTCATTTGAGCGAAATCTTGTACGCAAAAGAGTGCTTATATTCTTGAGAAACCTTGAGGAAGTGTGGTAGAATATCTACACTGTGGAATCAAGGAAGAACTGTGCTGTAACATCTCTTTTGTTCATAGTGAAATCTAGCCGGTGCGCTGTCAGTGCGGAAGAGTGGACGTAGGCTTGGGATAAGCCGAACCACTATAAACCTTGTATTCAATTTTTCTTCCTACTCTTTACTTTACTTTGATCGTAATTCATTTTGTTAATCAAAAGAGAACTTTCTTTCTATCGTCTGCCTAGTATTACTGTGGTATCTCGAAAAATTATTTTTACACCTATTCACCCCCTTTTAGGTGCTTATACTAGCTATCTCAGTTTTTGCATATGAATTTGGTAAAGTCAACCAAAAGCACCATTGCCGAATATTCTCTTATAATAAGGGGGGGAAATACATTTCCAAAAGTCGAATTGTGACGAAGGTGATGGCAAGTTTCTGGGATTTTCATATGAATATTCAGCTTTCTTTTTTTAGGCTAGCCAGGGATCGAACCCCGAACTTGGGTGTCCCCTAGCCACTAGACCAATATTCCTCGTATAATTAACTTTAACTAGTTATATTATCGTTGACAGAGGATTCATCGATGAAGATGTCCTCGTCAAAGTGTATAGATGATTCCTCCATTTCCATAGAAGGTGCAATTGAAATTCGGTAACCAATAAACAGTAGGTAAACGCAAAGGCGATGTATAACAAATTGGTTAATTGTTTCTTCTTCTTCTTTTTGCAATTTCTTTTTTGAGGAATAGTGATTGAGACTGAAATAATTAAACGCATGCGGATAAGAATTTGAACGGACATCGACTGGATAAATATAATGTGTAATCGTCATTCGGAGAGGGCGAATCTATTGACGGAATACCGACGAAAAATGAGCAGCGCTGGATTCATATTTTTTTACTTTGAAGAAGTCAATAGACGACTTTGCCAGGCTATGAATGCTTTTGTAAAAGAGTTTTGAATGATGTGATTGGAAAAAACCTGGTCGGTAGGAACCTCGACTACACTAGCCGGTCGCCCATGCCAAAAATCGGGATTTGACTAGTTGAGACGGTGCCGGCAGCGACAGCGGCGGCAGTGGCTTATTAATTCCTGAACCCTTGCATTACTCCACATCCCACACAATAATAAAATACCTATTAACTTTCCATTTGTATTAGGTTCACGTTGATGACAATGACTTCGACCAACTAACCAACTCTCGCATGAGCGGTTACTTTGTCAACAAGTATGCATATTACATAGATAGACTGTCATAAATATTCGGTCCGACCGGTATACATAATCACCGGAAAGGTATATTTTGTCAAGAATTTCTAGGTTGTTACTTCAGTAGGCGCAAAGCAATCCTACAATGATACATGCATTAGACCTTGAAATAGTAAAAATGTCATTTGTCGCGGCCTTTCAACAACTCTTATTTATAGACTACCACTTATCCAATTTTGGTGAACCATCAACATAACATATAAATATTTTTTTAAGGTTCAGTTATTCTCTCTCCACCTCTCTCTAAGAACTCACCATCTTCATCTTTAAGTTGAATTCTCTCTTGAAAACTTCCCCCATTTTCATTGTCAACTTAAATAGCGAAGGGTCAATCCAAGTAGAAAGGTCGAATGCCTTGACCAGATTATTGTGGTGCATATTAATTTCCCCAACGAATAGTGCGTTTGTTTCATTAAAAAATTTATAATAAAGGAAATTATTTTTCATAAAAATCATTTTCAACCCAAGTCAAACCAGTGCTTGCTATTACACCAGGGAAATTAATTAGTTCTCATTTATTTGATAGTTTAAATTAAGTGTTTTCCTTCTTATTAGAAAGAGAAGTTATTTTCTCTCAATCTAATCCACCGTTGGTTAATACCATTCATTGTTTCAATTTGATAAATTTAATTACATTCTATTGTAATAATCCATAAAACTTGAAAGGAAAAAACAAACAATCCACATTCCACTATTAAATGTAACATTTAATAATAAGTTAGAAAAAAAAAAATCAATTCACATTTCACTATCAAATATAACAAGAATTCTTTCCTTCTTTTTTTTTTTTTTTTTTATTTTTTATTATTTTTAATTGTTTTCATATTTACATTTTGACCCATCATTTATTAAAAAAGTTTAAAATTGACACAATGCTTGTCGAAATCATGTATTTGAATTTTAGACTAGCGTGTCGAAGCGTGTCAAGAGAGTTGACCACATATCAGATTTTTCGACACTCCAACATGTGTCCAACATGACACAAAGGCTCCCAGAGAGTATCAGTGCATCTTAACACTAACTCATTGAAAAAATTGGTAAATTAAAGAAAACCATTAAAAATTGATTATCAACTCAAATGAGAGTCAATAATCCAAAAGTAATTGGTAAGTCACTCTTACTTAGGTTGGTAATTTCCATAAAGTAAATAAACATGAAGAGTTATTATGTTAAGGAATAAATGCTATAGAAGTCCTAAAACTTGTCATAAAAATATAATTGAATCCTAAAACTTGCAAAAAGTGCAATCAAATCCTAAAACTTATCAAATTATTTCAATCAAATCCTAAAGTTAACACCATCAACTTTTTAACGGAATATTACGACGTGACATTTAAAATTAATTTTTATTTTCCATGTGGTTTTTAAATTTTTTATTTAAATTAGATTTATAAATTAGAAAAGAAAATTAAAATTTATTTAAAAAACAAAATAGTTCAAAAAAATGGCAGCCAGCACCCATCACCGAAGGGGCCGGCAACGGTCGTCGGCTCCTCCGGCGATGGGCGGCGACGGCGGCAAGGGAGGAGCTACCTTTTTAACAATTTTTAAAAATAAATTTTAGCTTTTCTTTTTTTATTTTTTAAATATAATTTTTTAAAAATTAAAAAATTAAAAAGCCACTTGAAAATGAAAAATTATTTAAAATTTCACGTCCGCACCATGTCAGCATTTTCCATTAAAAAAGTCAACGGTGTTAATTTTAGAACTCGATTAAAATAATTTGACAAGTTTTAGGACTTGATTGCATTTTTTGCAAGTTGTAGAACTCTATTGCATTTTCATGACAAGTCTTAAAACTTCGTTGCACTTATCCCTTATGTTAATGCTAATAAAAGTTGACAAATTATTACAAAATACAGTAATTTGGAAATTATTGAAAAAGAGTTGGAATAGAAGTCTCCTATCATTTTTTAATCAATAATTTCAATACCGCCCGACACTTAATGAAATTTATCAACACGAAAAAAAAAAAAAAAAAAAAGTATTTTTGGGCATGGAAGGATAGATGTTGCTTGGTTGGAATAATCAATTTGATAATGTTTACAACCACAAGTAGTCAAATTCTATCTTTCTTGAAACAAGAGATCATGTTAGACTAAATCTAATGAAGAACTAACGATCACGATTTATCATTCACAAACAAATTCATGTAAATTCGAGAATGATTTGTGGAAACGAAAAGGATCGGTACATACCTCCAGCCATTGATGAAATTCTATAAACATAAAAACCCCAAAACCTTGAACAGATGCATGAAGCATATATTGATTGATTCTGCAAATATGGAATCATCATATCTAAACATCCCATTCCACTAGCTAATACCCTTAAAAATCTATGGTGTGTTTTCTGTACTAATAGGATTTGGTCTAGAAAACCTAACGTATTTTATTCCGTTTCTAACATTGCCAACATCTTTCATCAAGACCGTTATAGTGACAACTAACAAGCGGTTATCATGCCATTAACATGGATAATAAATCGAACAACAAATAGGAATTAATTGGGAAATACTAAAGTGGGATCACATTAATAAATATTATAACATTCTTGTTGACACCTGAAATTTTTTTTAACGTTTTAATCATCCATTTTGCAAAAATATAAAAAAAAATAAAGAGCCAAGAAAAAATAAATAAAAAGAAAAAAACAAAAAAAAAAAAAAACAAAACAAAACAAGAAGAAAAAAATGAAATGAAATGAAAAGAGAAAAAGAAAGAAAGAAATAAGGAAAACGAAAAAGAAAAAGGAGAGAAAAAGAAAAATAAAAGAAAGAAAAAAATAGAAAAGGGGACTGGAGGGGTCTCGGTTCCCGCGGGCTCTCTCTCCTCTCGGGCTCTCTCTTTCCTCTCGGACTCTCTCTGGAGCTTGGACGCTCGCACTCTCTCTCTCTCTCTATAACGACTTGTTTTCATCTTCATGGAGTCATCGTCGAAGCTTGACATCTTGAATAAAGTAGACACATGCTTGCACATAATCAAGCTCGATCGGATGAAGATTCATCTCTTCGAACTCTCCATTACTTGATCACAGCAGCAAGATCAAAGCTAAGTCTTCTTCCCTATCCTCTAGTTTTGACTTTGATGCGATCGATTAGTTGATTTTCTTAGCGATCTTAGGCTATCGTGATAGTTTGTTCTCAGATAGTGCTTTGATCTTGATCAATTTCCTTTCAATAGATTTTGTTGATTTGATTTCGTTGATTTTGTTGACAATGAAGCTGAGAAAATGCTCGTAGATTACAACTATGAAGAAGCGATTGCGATCATCAAGTTTAAAGCCGAGGCATCCGTTGATGAGTCTCATAAATCGAAGATTGGAGATCGACGTCAAACAAACAAAGTCCAGCAGCAATGACACACTGATGTGTTCACCTCCGAGTGTTGATCTAGAAAAGGATTAGAGAAAAGCGATCATGATCTGCAAAAGTCATAAATCAGAGGTTCAAGATTGGTACTGAACAGCTCTTATACCAGAATCTGACTTTGCGTTATTCACGTTCCGTGGTCCTCAAAGCAAAATCAGAGCTAAGCGCTCAATTTTTTATTTTTTTTCTGTTTTGGTTACAGAACAAAATAAAATTCGACTCTCCTCTGATTTCAATATTTTTTTTTTGTGTGTTAAATAGCAGCTTCGTCATTGCTAAATGAAGAGATCATCGAAGGCATGTTCTTCGCCGATTCAATCAAGGTAAGTGCGTTGAAACTCCTTTTAATAGCATCCGATGAGGCGAGAGCTTCTCATGTCGAAATGCATTCTCGATAACGAAGGTTCGGGGCCAGGATGCATTGCAAATCTGATTAGAATCAATACTTGATTGATCTAGAGTTGATTACAGTTAGATCTTTTGGTTCTATGATTTTTGAACTTGGATGACAATTGTTCTGCAACATCGGATTCTTGACAGACCTTTTTGTGCGTATGCCTGGAATTGAGTCGGTATATGTGCTTTTTGGTGCTCGATGTCTTCACGAAATTCGAAGATGGTTTGACTTTCCAACGAGCTATAATACACTCTGATTCGATATCATTAGCCACATGAAATCTTCTTTAAAAGTCTACTCCAGAATCTGGAAAATTGTTCTGGTCTGTGTGTTTATTTCTGTTACTGATCTGACCTCTTTGCTAAATGTCTTCGTTTGAGCTAGAAAATGATTTCGATTGTGTTCATGACCTTCTAAGGATTCATAGGAGACTTCTCAAGCTTTCTAATGAAATATTATGTGCATGATTTGGTTGTCATTTACCTAGTCAAATGAATGTTGCCGCATCAATGTTTGATTCTGGAAATTTGTAGATCCTCAGTACTTAGTTTTTGCTATGGCAAATTTGAGGTCATAAACTTCGAAATCTTGAGTTGACGTGTTCTGGACAATTGATCTGCATTTAAATTTGTGTATGGTGATGGAAATCTGATTTGAAATCTACTAGCTGCTGTGATTGTTGAGCATGTTTCTGTTAGGTTCATTTTGAGCTCTTTAATGTCTTTGTCTCGTGAAGTGATGAGCTAGAAGTTCTATGTGCACATATTAAGCTTTCATCTGAGATTCACGTATTAGAAATCTTGAGATGATTCTTTCATGAAATTGTTTCTCATATGCTGATTACCCATCATAGAAATTCTAGGATAAGATAACTATTGATTGTGCTTTTATCAAGCCTACATCGAATACTCAGTTTTTGTGATGGATGATTTGGTTGATGGATGCACATGCATTCTTAAAACTTTCTTTTAGAATATCATGCATACAAACTTTGTAGAAAATGCTATCTTCTTGGCTATGAATGTTGTGTATATTCATAATATGTTGTCGCCAAGTTATAATTGATGTTTGTGACTTGAATTTGCTGAATTCATGTTAATGTCCGATGCCTATGTTCACTTGTTATAATAACGATTTCTATGTGTTGTCTTAGTCATATAAGATGAGGCAAGGAATCCATGTTTCTTAGATTAGGTTTAGATTAGGACCTTGAAGATGGAAAAGGCATGAAGATGGTAGAGGTCGATGTCCATTCCGACCATTTTCATGTAATACCCATTTTCCCGATATATGTCTCGGGTTCCATTCGTTGTATAAAACCCGACGAGTTGCGGGTTTGCTTTCTTTTCTTTTTAATTGTTTTCTCTTTTATATTTTTTAGGACCGCCTAATAGATTTACTGTTTTTCCTTGATTGCTTACTTAATGTTTTGCAATTTCAATTTCATTGGTTGTTTTCCTTTCTATTTTTTAGAAATAGAATAGCATGAAAATGATCAACCACGCATGATCACTTAGTCTAGGAATTGATGATCCCGAAAATGTAAAAAGAAACGCATGGACATATTAGGAAAAACACAACATATTGTTTAGGTACCGAAAGGGCGCTAATAGCAATATTAGCGTAACCCAAGTCCCCGAACCTAGATATCTGGTTGCGTAGAAATCGAGGGAATACTCCCGACCCTCGATTGAGTTTCTAGCTGACCCCGAAAATGAGGCTAGTGGCGACTCCTGTATATTTTTAGGTTATTATAAACAACTAGATCACATAAATAAACCTACTGTCACGGGGGTATGAGCTTGGGAGAGCTCATGATCTCATGAGGAAACTCTCGTGATCAAAGTACCCCTAAACCCGACCTTTCCCATCCTTGGATACATTTCGAGGGGCGGCGAGATCGGGTCGCGACAATTCTCTCACTCAATCCCAACATTCCATCAAAGAAAATAATAACCCAAACCCACATAAACTTCATGCTAAAACAAAAATGCATGAATCATTACGATGAGTCCTCATAGAGTAAGTATAATATTCCATGTATCATAATATTTTTCATCAGCCCATGTGTGATAACATAACTTAATCAATAAATTTTGTATTCATTCTAGGTCAAACAAGATTATTTTTCTCAGTATAATTGAATGATACAACTATATTAAGAAACACATCGCAAATGAAAATGTCTCACAAATTCTTTCATACAAAAAAAAAAAATTACATGATTCAACCAACGACCATTCTGACTACATGATTCTTATAACTCATCGATGGCATGCCTTTAATTAAAGGATCAGCTATCATTAATTCAATGCTTACATGTTCTATGACATTTTCCTTCTCTTTGATATGATCCCTGATAACTAAATACTTGATGTTGATATGCTTACTTCGAGTCTTCAACTACCACTTTTGTGGTTCTTAATCATGAAAATTGTAGCTGAATTATCGTAAAATATTCTTAATAACCTAACAATGAAATCCACAACTCTAAACTCCGATACGAAACTTTTCAACCACATACCATGTGAAATGGCCTCAAAACAAGAAACAAACTCTGCCTACATAGTGGCAATGGCAACCAAGGTCTGTTTCGCACTATTCCAGAACACGGTTCCACCAGCAAACATAAAAATTTATTTGATGTTAATTTACAGAAATCAATGCAGCTAATAAAGTCTAAGTCTGAGTAATCAACTAATTCCATGCTATCAGTCCGTCGATACATAAGCATGTGGCCCTTTATACCTAAAAGATACCTCACAACTTTTGCAACTCTCTAGTGGTCTATACCTAGATTACCCCGATATCTTCCTAATATTCCCATAGCAAAAGCAATATCCAATTAAGGGCAAACCTAAATATACATCAAATTTCCGACAATAAAAGCATATGAAATGGTCTTTATTTGTTCCCTTTCAAAATCATTCTTTGGGCACTAGTTCAAATTAAACCTATCACTCTTTATAATAAGTGTCATACTTAGTGAATAATCTTTCATCTGAAATCTCTTTAAGATCTTATTAATATAGGTTTTCTAAGATAGTCTTAATATACCCTGAGGTCTATCACTATGGATTTTAATGCTAATAACATAAGATGCCTCATCCATATCATTCATGTCAAAACTCTTAGAGGAAAATTGTTTCACTTCATATAACAACCCCTTATCATTAATTGTAAATAAAATGTCATTCGCATTTAGGATAAGAAAGAAAACAAATCATACTCCCACTAACCTTCTGGTATATATATTAATCCATGACATTCTCTATAAAACCGAATAAAGAAATGACATCATGAAACCTTAAGTACTATTGCCAACATACTTGTTTCAAGCCATACGTAAACCTGCCATTTTGATGTGAAGTTATATTTGTGAAAACGGTGTTCCTCAATGGAACTAAAAGAAGTGATTTATATGAAACAACTAGAATGAGCAACCAATACCGAAGTAATACGAATATAATCTTTCTTGAAAATGGAAGAAAATGTCATTATGTAATTGATTCTCTCCTTTCGAGTGAATCTCTTGGCAACAAGTCTAGTTTTATTTCTTTCAATGTTGTCTAATAAATCATTCTTAGTTTTGAAGGCCCATTTACAATCAATGGCCTTCGCACCATCAAGCAACTCAACTAAATCCTAGATCTCATTAAATTCCACAGAACTCATTTCTTCTTTCGTGGCATTTACCACAAATTGAATTTATCATAATTCATGGCTTGTGAAAACATTTCAAGATTATTTTCAACTCCAACATTATAGTCAATTCTTGTAGATACACAATGTAGTCACTAGGAATTGTTGATTTCTTCATTATAATAGACATTCTTAATATTGCATCAACATTATCCTAAAGAGCATGTTGTTGAACTGGATGTTTAACAAAGATTCGATAATTGCTTAACGGTTTTATCTTTTGGATCAAAACAGTAGGTTGTGGATCTTTAATGATTGGTTGTTCAACAACTAGTTGAATCAAAAGAACATTGTAAACAATAATCAATCAAGGACCTAAAGTAGAAGGTTGAGTATCGGAATGATCTTATTTAAAAACAAGGTCCCTTAATTGATTGCTCACACTAATCAAGTCATTCTCAAGAAACTTTGTGTTTCTTGATTCCACAAACCTAATAGTATGAGATGGACAATAGAACCTATATCCCTTGGACTTTTCAATATATCCACTGAAATGCCCACTTATAGTCATTGGGTCTAACTTCTTTTCTTATGGATTATAAACTCTTACTGGTATCTCCAAACGTGTACATGTCATAAACTTGGTTTCCAACCTTTGAGTAACTCAAAAGACGTCTTTGGGATGGCCTTGGTCGAGATTCAGTTTAATATGTACATTACCGTTTAAAGAGCCTCAATCCACAAGAACTTAAGAAGTTTGGAGTTGCTAAGCATATTTCACACTATGTCCAAAAAAATTCGGTTTCTTCTTTCTGCTACACTATTTTAGTCCACAGAACCAAGCATAGTGTATTAAGCAATAATCCCACACTTTTTAAAAACCTTTGCAAATGGACCAAGTACTTGTCCATCTTTAATGCATTTACCATAGTGTTCTTCATCTTTATCTAATCTCACGACCTTTTGCTTACCGCATTATATCTCTATTTTGATTTTAAATACCTTGAAGCCATCTAGTGTTTTATGCTTATAACAAAATAAGTAAAGATACATTAATTGTGAATAATCGTTTATGAAAAAAAATAAAGTATCTCTCACCATTTGAGTCCATATCTGGACCACAAATATATGTATGTATGATTTATAATATTTTTGTACTCCTCTTAACACATTTTTTTGACTTGGTGGTCTATTTTCCCTTCATGTAGTCTACATAAGTATCTTAATCAATAAAATCTAGAGTACTAAGTGCTTCATCATTTATTAATCACTTAATTCTACACAACATAGATGAATGCTCATTCACAATACATCATTTTAGACCAGCATTATCGTGAACACACATCACATTATAAATGACATTGTCTTGTAAATTAATTCAAAAGAAACCGTCAAACAAAATACCACTCTCAACAATTTCATATTTATACGATAAATTGAATGTTGAACCTGAAAATTCAAAAGAGTATCTCAAAGGTACAAGTCCTGAAACTAAAATTAAATTCCTAGAGAAATTAGGAATATAAAAGATACTTTTTAAATTCAAAACAAAATTACTATTGAAAACTAATCTACATACCTCAATAGCTTCCACACATAAACACATCTTATTTTTTGAATAGATACTTTGTTCACTTCCCATTGGTTTCCGCTAGTTCTAAAAACCTTGCAAAGAATTGAAAATGTGGATTATAGAATCAGAATCAATCCACCAAGTGTTATGACCAACATTAATCATATTATATCCATAACAAACACATGAGAGTGGATTACCTTTCTTCTTGAGTTAGGTCTCAAATTTGGTGCAATCCTTCTTCATGTGCCCCTTCCTTTTACCAAAAAAAAAAAAAAAAAAAACACTTGGATTCTTTATTGATGCCAGCTTGGGAAGGTATTTTACCTTTTCCTTCTACTTGCCTTACCCTTTATACTTTTCCTATGTTACTATGTGAATACTTTCTTTCTTTTCCATGAACAGACTCTCTTCTTCTTAAACAAACATGGTCATGAGTTCATTGATTAACCATTTAGTATTATATGTGTTATTAGAGATCTTGAAAGGAGCATACTCTTGTGGAAAAATATTCAGGATATAGTATACTAGAAAGGATTCTCACATTCCAACCTCATGATTCTTCAGCTGAGTTGCAATGTCCTCCATCTTCATGATGTGCTCACGCACCTCTTATATTAATAAACATCAATAATGAGAACTTCATAATCAAGGTCATGGCATGCGCTTAATCTAAAGATTCAAATTACATATCAATAGCATCCAGCAATTCCTTGACATTGTTATACTAAATGATTGAACCACGAATGCTAGCAGAAAACTTTGTCTTTATGTACATTACACTAAGGTGGTTGGACCGCTCCCATTGTGCATAAAGATTAACTTTAGCCAAACTTCTAGCCTCAGTAGGAATGGATGGTTCATCTAACTGTATAGCATAATCAATATCCATACACCCCAATTGAAGAAGGATTAATTCCCTGCATTCTTTATATTTATCAGCATTCAGCTCAGGAACAATTACACCAGAACTAATTGTAAGTGGTAAAACTGCATCATAATTAAGAGAAAAACTAATGTATCAATATATTTGAGGCAAATAAATTTAAATCATATTTTACCAATGTCAAACATGTTATAAAATATGAAAACTATGTATAGCCAAGTTTCTAATTTAAAGAGATTCATAATTATTTCACGACGAAACTATCAAATTACATTCCCTTCCTTAATCCATGTAGGTAAATTAAGAAAGATAAAATGATATATTATTCTAATTAATCACATTAGTGTATTGAAAATTCTGTGGATAAAATTCATAATATTAAGGGGACTAATCACAATTAATGTCTTTGACTATAAGTGATCCAAAGACTCTAAATGTATATAATTTAATATAATCAAAGATGCTGCGGCTAATCTTCAATTAATTAATATGTACAAATCACTAGATATTTAAGTTCATGAGAAAATATTCATAAAAATTGCATGTATGGGCAAAATAGTCAAATCACATGTAAATTGGGTAAAATTGGAATTTTACACGCAAAGACAGAATTAGAATTTCACTTGTAAAGGGTATAATAGGAATTATGCACTGAAAAGGGAAAAATTGAAATTTTCCGTTGCCAGGGTAGAACCATAATTTTCCTTTATACGGAGGGGCAAAATCATGATTTATGCAGGTAAGGGCAAAATCGGAAATCTGCACCGTGGATCCCTATGGTACGTGTGCACTACAAGCACTCAAGCACGTGAGGCCTTCTCTCGATGTTTTCTTCCGCCCGTTGTTCCACCACGACCTACCTCCATTCCGCTACCTGAGTCTCCTTCCACAGCCCATATCCAATCAAATTGATCAATGTGTTTCAAAGACAACGTCGGGATGAACACATAGTTTCAAGATCCAATGAAAAAAAAAACCAACAAAATGACTCGAATTGAACCAAAAATGATTTGCCCTAAAACCCTAACCACCAAAGCTTTCACCGCTCAATTAGCCTCCGATAATCAATAATATGTCAAATTATCTTATGACTTTTCTTCCTAATTCGCAATTTGACCATGTAAGTTCGTTATCACGTGGTGGGTTGCCCAAATTTGGCCAAAATTTGCAATTCCATTCCAAGTCACAAAAGATTCAAATTTTACTGTTTCATAATGTTAAATTATATCTCGAGTTTGAAATTTTACGAAATTCGATCCATAAAAGGATTTTGATTTGTTCAAAATATATTATTTTCTATCCAAATTAGATTTGGTTTTCTTATTCTTTGGCATTAGATCTCTGTAGCTATCTAGAGTGAAATATTGCACATACGAATCCAAGTTTGACTTGCGTGAGCTTTGCTCTAAATGACAAAATAAGGGGCAGAGAGGACATTTGCCAAGAAAGAAGTTATCTTCTCTCTGTCTCCTGCAGAAGCCATATAAAAGAAAAGAAAGGATTCCTTGTGGGTCTCTCTCTTTACATATATAGACAAGAAACCTAACGAGGAACTTCTAAAGCCAAGGAGAGTCACACAAAGCCAGAAGCTAGCTAGAAGCAAATTGCTGTACGAAGAAGGGAAAAATTCAAGAACGCCGTGCATATTTGATTTTCAGTCTTACGAGAAGAATATTGCGTAGGTTTGAACACATGGTGATTTGTGCAATGAGTTTACATTTGAATGGAGTTGTTTATTTGTAAACACCTTGGGTTTTTGTTTTAAATTTAAACATTTAAAATACTTTTCGAACGTGTAAAGCGATTATAATTCTAATACTCCAATTATAGTAATTATTTGTTCCGCATATTATATTTCTTCGTTTATTTCTCTGTGTATTTTCTGCAGTATTTTTTGCGTTGACTTAATTTGCAAAATCCTATTGTCCCGCATATTATATTTCAATACATAATACAATGAAAACATAGAAAATTCCAAAGAATGTCACCAAGGCAGAGATTATAAACCGTTCATATACCAACTGTTAAACTAAATCTAACAAAGAACTAATGATCCTAATTTATCATTCATAGACACATTCATGTAAAATCGGGAACAATTTGCGGAAATGTAAAGGATTGGTACATACCTTAAATCATTAATGAAATTCTACAAACACGGAAATCCCAAAACCTTGAACAGACCGTAAAGTGTATCTTGATCGATTCTGCGAATATGAAATCACAATATCTGACCGTCCCGTTCCATTAGTCAATACCCCTTAAAAACTCAACTGTGTGTTTTCTGTACTAATAGGATTTGGTCTAGACAACCTAACGTCTTTTATTCCGTTTGCAATATTATTGGCGTCTTCTATCAAAACTGTTATAGTAACAATTAACGGGCAATTATCACGTAATTAATGTGAATAATAAATCGAAATTAATTGGAAAATACTGAATTTGGATCACATTAATAAATATGTAACAGATGAACCATTTCTTGAATTTAATCGTTCCTATCTTTTACTCAGCTTTTCAAACCTCAAACTACTCCCAGCTTCCTCCCCATAGGTTTGGTCAGCAAATACTTTCTCGACCCACTTGATGAGTTGAAACGGTCAAATTCCTACTTGGCGTTTGTAGATACTTGATGAAAATGTGGAACAGAGCAACCTGAGGAGGTTCAATTTACGTCTCCGACTTTAGAAAAATGACTTCCCCTGAACTCTATATGAATGAAGACCCACGGAGTTTTCACAAACCAAAACATTCTCCTTACCCATATTAGCACATCAGCTCCTTAACCCACTGCCCATTGCAAAAGTTCGAAAATGAAAATTCAGGTGATTTCGAAGGAGACAATGATGCCATCCTCGGCGACTCCTAGTCCAGTCCAGACCTACATATTCTCTCTTTTAGACCAGCTTGCTCCTCCATTCTATGTCCCTGCGGTGTTGTTCTATTCCGCTCCTAACCCTGACCAAGATTTCGGTCACGTGAACATCTATGAGAAGCTGAAGACTTCCCTATCAGAATGTCTGAGCTGCTTTTACCCATTGGTTGGTCGGATCAAGGGAGATGAGCACGCGGTTGACCTCGGCCAAAGAGCAGTCTTCGTGAGAACTCGTGTTAATGCTCGACTCGCCAAACTCCTTGCAAACCCAGAACTGAAATTGGTACAGCAGCTTCTCCCATTGGATCCATATAACATACAATGTCAAAATACCCTCATCACTGCCATATAGCTAAACCCGTTCGACTATGGTGGTATAGGCATTGGTGTCTGTATCTCTCACAAAATTGCAGACAGCACAACATTTTCGACTTTCCTAAGTTCTTGGGGGGCCATTTCTCAAGGTGCAAGATGGTCGCTCCATACCAAGACACGACCACAATATTCCCACCTAGAGAGTTTCGAGTCCCTCTGCCAAACAATTTGGTCAAAAAGAGAAGACAGTCACAAAGAGGTTCTGTAAGACATAAAAATTCATATGCGGAAGCCAATATCGTTTGTAGACAAACCTCCAGCCATTGTTTGCATTCACGTTCGTCGAATCTCCTGAAAAACAAGAAAGCAATAGACGCACTCTACTAACCAAATCTCCTCACGTACTGATGGTGTATTCTAAATGTGAGGATTTTGTGTTAGACCTTGATCACCCGTCAGAAATGAACGTATGTCCCTATTTATACATCGTCTCCCATCAAGACAAATGGTTGTCAACGAAAAGGCACGAAGCGTGGAAAACTTCATGTCGAATAGTCGTAACCTTTAGAAGAAAATTCGGGTATAAATATGGGATCACTAAAATATAAATAACATTCTCCCACTTGATCCCATCATTTTCATCATATGAATTATTCAACTAATTCCACGAAAACTTAATGCTTAAAGAAAAGAAACAAAACACATGGATCATGGCGACATGTCCTCTAAGAGTGAGTAATACCTTCCATGTATCACAATGCATCTTATTTCTTTAATATCAGCCTATATGTGACAACATATCTTAATGAATAAACCTCATGTTTATTCCAGAATCAAGGATAAATGTTATTCTCATAAACAACAAAATGTGTACATAAAAATTGAGAATCAACATTACAACTGAATAAGAGTTCCACACAACAAAAATTGTTCATATGTCGACAAAACACATAATGGGACCTATTCCCATACTAGTTACATGATCCTTATACTTCATCGGTGGCATGCCTTTAGTTAAAGGATCAGCTATCATCAATTCAGTGCTAACGTGTTCAATGACCACTTTATTCTCCTTAACACGCTCCCTTATGGCTAAATACTTAATGTCGATATGCTTACTTCGACTGCCACTTTTGGCATTTTTAGCCATAAAACTGCAGCTGAATTGTCACAATATATTCTTAATGGCCTAGAAATAGAATCAACAATTCTAAGCCCAGCAATGAAACTCTTCAACCATACACCATGCGAGGTAGCCTCAAAACAAGATACGAACTCAGCCTCCATAGTGGAAGTAGCAGTCAAAGTTTGCTTGGCACTTCTCCATGACACGGCTCCGCCAGCTAACATGAAAATGTATCCAGATGTTGATTTTCGTGAATCAATGCAACCCGCGAAGTCCGCATCCGAATAACCGATCACTTCCAGGTTGTCAGTCCGTCTATACATAAGCATATAGTCTTTGGTACCTTGAAGGTATCTCAACACTTTCTTTGCAGCTCTCCAGTGGTCTAAACCTGGATTACTCTGATATCTTCCCAACATTCCAACAGCAAAAGCAATGTCAGGTCGAGTGCAAACCGAGCATACATCAAGCTTCCAACAGCAGAAGCATATGGAATGTTGCACATTTGTTCCCTTTCTAGATCGTTCTTCGGACATTGGTTCAAATTGAACCTGTCACCCTTCACAATGGGTGCTATACTTGGTGAACAATCTTTCATCCGAAATCTCTCTAGGACCTTATTGATATAGGTTTCTTGAGATAGTCCTAAAATTCCTTGAGATCTATCTCTATGGATCTTAATGCCAATGACATAAGATGCCTCACCCATATCCTTCATGTCAAAACTCCTAGAGAGGAATTGTTTCACCTCATGTAGCAACCCCTTATCATTGGTTACAAGTAGTATATCATCCACATACAGCACAAGGAAACAAATTTTGCTCCCACTAACCTTCTGGTATATACATTGATCCATGACATTCTCTATAAAACCAAATGAAGAGATAACATCATGAAACCTTAAGTACCATTGGCGGGATGCTTGTTTCAAGCCATATATAGATTTCTTAAGCTTGCACACCAAATGCTCACCTTTACTAGAGGAGAATCCTTGAGGTTGTTTCATGTAAACCTCCTCCTCTAGTTCTCCATTGAGGAACGCCGTTTTCACATCCATTTGATGTAAATCCATATCAAAATGGGCAACCAATGCCAAAACAATACGAAGAGAATCTTTCTTAGATACAGGAGAAAAAGTCTCAGTATAATCGATTCCTTCCTTTTGAGTGAATCCTTTGGCAACAAGTCTAGCTTTATATCTTTCAATGTTACCCAATGAATCTTTTTTAGTTTTGAAGACCCATTTACAACCAATAGCCTTCGCACTATCAGGTAACTCAACCAAATCCCAAACTTTATTAGATGCCATAGAACTCATCTCTTCCTTCATGGCATTGTACCACAAATTGGATTTATCACTATCCATGGCTTGTGAAAACGTTTCAGGATCATTCTCAGCTCCAATATTATAGTCGACTCTTGTAAATACACAATATAATCACTAGGAATAGCCGATTTCCTTGTTCTAGTAGATCTTCTCAATGTTGGATCAACATTCTCTTGAGGAGCATGTTGCTCAACCGGTTGTTCAACAAGTTTATGGTAATTGCTGAACAACTGGATCTACCGGATCAATATCGCAGAGGTTGTGGAACTTCAACAATTGGTTGTTCAATAGCCGGCTGAACCGAAGGGGCATTATGAGCAACAACCAATCTTAAACTTGAGGTGGAAAGTTGAGTGTCTGAATGATCCTCCTTAGGAACATGATCCCTTGGTCGATCGCTCCCACTGATCAAGTCATTTTCAAGAAATTTAGCATTTCTTGATTCCACAATCCTAGTGGTATGAGATGGACAATAAAACCTGTATCCCTTGGACCTTTCGGCATATCCAATGAAATACCCACTTATGGTCCTTGGGTCCAACTTCTTTTCTTGTGGATTATAAATTCTTACTTAGACGGGCATCCCCAAACGCGCACATGATGCAAACTCGGTTTCCAACCCTTAAATAACTCAAAAGGTGTCTTTGGGACAGCCTTGGTCGGAACTCGGTTTAATATGTACACCGCCGTCTTAAGTGCTTCAGTCCATAAGAATTTAGGAAGTTTGGAGCTACTAAGCATACTACGCACCATGTCTAATAAGGTCCGATTTCTTCTTTCCGCTACGCCATTTTGGTCCGGAGAACCAGGCATAGTATATTGGGCAACTATCCCATGCTCTTGAAGAAATCTTGCAAATGGACCAGGTGCTTGTCCATCTTCGTGTATCTACCATAGAATTCTCCACCTCTATCCGATCTCACGATCTTAATTTGCTTATTGCATTGTTTCTCTACTTCCGCCTTAAATACTTTAAAGGCATCTAATGCTTCATATTTATTATGAATCAAGTAGAGATACATATAACGTGAATAATCATCTATAAAGGAGATGAAGTATTTCGACTACATGAGTCCATATCCGGACTACAAATATCCGTATGTATGATTTCTAATATTTCTGTACTCCTCTTGGACCTTTCTTTGACTTGTTAGTCTGCTTTCCCTTTATGCAGTCCACACAAGTATCACAATCAGTAAAATCTAATGTACTAAGTACTCCATCATTTACTAATCGCTTAATTCTTTCTATGGAGATATGTCCCAATCTCCGGTGCCACAACATAGAAGAATGTTCTTTCACAACACATCGTTTCATACCAGCTTTATCATGAACATGCATCGCATCATAATAGGCATTGTCTTGTAAATTAATTCGAAAAAGACCATCAGACAAAATACCACTCCCAACAATTTCAGATTTAAATGATAAACAAAAGTTTGAATCTGAAAAGTTAAAAGAGTATCCCAAAGGTACAAGTCTTGAAATTGAAATTAAGTTTCTAGAAAAACTAGGAACATAAAAGGTCTTTTCCAAATCTAAAACAAAACCACTATTGAGAACTAGTCTATATGTCCCAATAGCTTCCACATGCGAACGCATCTTGTTTCCAGAATAGATGCTTTGTTCACTTCCCACCGGCTTCCGGTGGTTTTGAAAACCCCGCAAGGAATTCGAAATATGGATTGTAGATCCAGAATCAATCCACCAAGTGTTGTGACTTACATCAGTCATATTAGATTCATAACAAACACAAGAGATTGGATTACCTTTCTTCTCGAGCCAGGCCTTAAATTTGACACAATCCTTCCTTATATGCCCCTTCGTCTACGTAAGAAACACTTGGATTCTTTCTTAATGTCAGCTTGGGGAGGTATTTTACCTTTTCCCTTATTCTTGCCATAGCCCTTATTCTTTCCCTATGTTGCCAAATGAGCACTTTCTCCCAATTCCATAACCAGTCTTTCTTGCTCTTGAACACACATGGTCATGAGTTCATTAATAGACCATTTATTCTTATGTGTGTTATAAGAGATCTTGAAAGGTGCATACGATGTGGGAGAGTGTTCAGAATATAATACACAAGGAATGATTCAGATATTTCAACCTCAAGGTTCTTAAGCCGAGCTGCAATGTTCCTCATTTGCATGATGTGCTCACGCACACCTCTAACACTAGTGAGCTTCAATGATGAAAACTTCATAATCGGGGTCATGGCATGCGCCTTCTCGTAACTTTCAAACTGCGCATCTATAGCCTCCAATAAAGCCTTAGCATTGTTATGCCGAGCAACCGAACCACGAATACTTGGAGATATCTTAGCTCTTATAAACATGGCACAAACGCGGTTGGACCGCTCCCATTGGTTATAAAGAGCTATCTCAGCTGGAGTGCTCAAATCAGTAGGAGCAGGTGGTTCGTCTTTCCTTATAGCATAGTCAATGTCCATCCACCCCAATTGAAGAAGAACGACTCCTTCCAAATTTTATAGTTCTCACCATTCAAGACGGGAACATCAAACTTAAATTCGAGAAATTCACAGTTGCGAAACCGCATATCAAATAATCATGCTTATGTCACAAAATTTGAGGCAAATATAAATAAATCATGTTTTACCAATGTAAACATGTCACAATATGAATCACATAACATAAAAACTACCTGTGGGCTAAGTTTTTAATTTAAATAGATTCATAATTACATCATGAAGAAACTACCATATTATATGCATTTTCTTAATCCCCCTGTGGGTAAATTAAGAAAAATAATATGATATTTCATCCTAATTAATCATATTAATATAATGAAAATTCCTGTGGGATAAAATTCATCATATTAATATAATTAATTACAATCAATGTCCATTTCTAAATATGATCCGGAGGCTTTTTAATATATAATTTAATTAATTAAAGATGCTGTGGCCACTCCTAATTAATTAAATATATGGACCATTGGACATTTAATCTCATGCATAAAATATTCATAAAAAATGCATGAAATGACATAATAAATAAATACATCAAGGGCAGAACAGTAAATAAATAAATTGGCCAAGGGCGTGATTGCAAAATTTAAAAAAATTTGAGACAAAATCGTAAAAAAAAGGAGCCGCGTTAGGGAGACGTCGGGCGCGTGCCGAGCACGTGCGCATCCGGCGCACAGGCGCATGCTCGGCACGCGCCAGAATACGCACGGGCGCGTGCCTCGCACGCGCGCGGTTCGGCGCGCAGGCGCGTGCCAAGCACGCGCCCCGTCCCCGTTGCACGCGCCGCGCCGTGGATAGTTCCGCGTGCGTGAGACCACGCGCCAGCGGTTGGGCGCGCGCGTGGAGCGCGTGGCGCGTGGGTTCCACGCGCCTGCACCGCAGCAGCGCGTGGACCCCACGCGCCTTCTTCCCCGCGCGAACAGAAGGTTTTCCGTCGGTTTTTCGCCATTTTCAGCCGTGATTTCTTCTCCGTTTCTCCTCCGGCAGCCCATCTAAGACCGAAATAATTCATGGGTTTTGAAGAGAACGTCGGCACGACCACATGGGTCCAAGATTCGGCGAAAATGAGCAAAAATTGGCCCCAAAAATAAACGAAAAACTCCACAAACACAAATCCTCAACCACCGCGACTTCCGCCGCCCGATTAGCCTCCGGCAAACTCCGATATACCGGAAAAACTCATGGCTAACGTTCCTTATGGCAGTGCGACCGAATGGGTCCGAAATCAAGGGGTGGGTAGTGCGGATATTGCCCGGAATCGTTGAGTTTCTCTCTCGGCCTCAAAATCCGAGTTACTGTTCATGTACATAAATGGCCGAAAATTCAACAAAAACACACCGAAAATACACCAAAATTTAACAAAACAAGGCAGAGGCTATAAACATGCTCGATACCAAATGTAAGACATAAAAATTCATATGCGGAAGCCAATATCGTTTGTAGACAAACCTTCAGCCATTGTTTGCATTCACGTTCGTCGAATCTCCTGAAAAACAAGAAAGCAATAGACGCACTCTACTAACCAAATCTCCTCACGTCGATGGTGTATTCTAAATGTGAGGATTTTGTGTTAGACCTTGATCACCCGTCGAAATGAACGTATGTCCCTATTTATACATCGTCTCCCATCAAGACGAATGGTTGTCAACGAAAAGGCACGAAGCGTGGAAAACTTCATGTCGAATAGTCGTAACCTTTAGAAGAAAATTCGGGTATAAATATGGGATCACTAAAATATAAATAACAGGTTCGAGTTTGATTCGGCCAGCTTAGCCGCTTTGAGAACCAAAGCTGGCAATGGGTCGACATCTAAAAGTCCAACTCTTGTTGAAGCCGTGACCGCTCTTATATGCAAAGTTGCCATGAATGCTAGAGCTGAAACATCGGAGAACGGAAGGTCCTCAACCATGATATCGCATGTGGTAAATTTAAGAGGAAGAATGAACCCTCCTCTACCCGATCTCTTTCGGCAATATTTGGAGATTCACCACTGCAACCATTTCTTGACCAGTAAACGATTTTTTTTTTCTTCTGTGTTCTCTTCTTTTTACAAGAATATGACCACATATATATACAACGACGTAAGCCACCCTAGAATCTCCTACAAATCACGAGATCTCCTACAAATCAGAAGATACATATATACAAAGACCTTAAATAAGAAAACTCTCATATTGAGGCCCTAATTGACGGCTCATATTAACACTCCCCTCAAGCTAGTGAAAAAATATCTTTGATACCCAGTTTGACAAGTGAACTTGGAATGCTCAACTCGATACAGCCTTTGTAAGTATGTCCGCCAACTGGTCTTTAGATTTGATAAATGAAAACTCTCCACCCTATTATTCAGATTTTGCTTGATAAAATGCCTATCAACTTCAACATGTTTAGTGCAGTCATGTTAAACCGGGTTGTGGGAAATATGAATCACGGCCTTATTATCACAAAACAGTTGTATTCCTAACTTAGGTGGAAAACCAAGTTCTGTCAACAATTTCTTTAGCCACAAAAGCTCAGATAGTCATTTAGCCACCCCTCGAAACTCGGCTTCAGCACTTGACAAAGCTACTACTTTCTGTTTCTTGCTCCTCCATGTAACCAAGTTTCCTCCCACAAATGAGAAGTAGCCTGACGTCGATCTCCTATCCGAGGTATTGCTAGCCCAATCAACATCCGTAAATCCTTCCACGTCATGGTGATTATTCTTCGCAAAGAATAGTCATTTCCTTAGTGCTGACTTCAAGTAGCGTAATATCCAATCTATAGCATTCATATGCTCTTCACTAGGAGAGTGCATAAATTGACTTACAACTCCTACAGTATATGCAATATCAGGCCGAGTGTGCAATAGATAAATTAATCTCCCTACCAACCTTTGATATCGATCCTTATTGGTTGATACCTGATTAGGAAAACCTCTAAGTTCATGATTCTGTACTATAGGGGTATCAGCAGGTTTGCAATCCAACATCCCCACCTCAGCCAACAAGTTCAACACATACTTTCGTTGAAATAAGAATATACCCTCCTTTGATCTGGCCACTTCAATACCCAAAAAATATTTCATGCCCCCCAAGTTCTTCATCTCGAACTCATTTGCCAGTTTCCTTTGAAGTTCTGTGATCTCCTCAAGGTCATCCCCTGGGATGATCATGTCATCTACATATATAATCAATGCTATCACTTTGTCATGCTGTCATTTCAGGAACATTGTATGGTCCGAATTACTTTGAGTGTACCCATACCTTTTCATTGTAGAGCTAAAGCAACCAAACTAAGCCCGTGGTGATTGCTTTAATCCGTACAACGACTGGTCAAGTTTACATACCACTTCCGATTTATCAGCACACGCATATCCTGGTGAGATTTTCATGTAGATCTCTTCTTCCAAATCTCCGTGTAAGAACGCATTCTTTACATCAAATTGATGTAAGGACCAATCTGAATTTGCTACAAGTGATAATAATACCCGCACAATGTTCAGTTTTGCAACTGGAGAGAATGTTCCTTGGTAGTCCACGCCATAGGCATGGGTATGTCCCTTTACTACTGGACACGCCTTGTACCTCTCAACAAAACCATATGCTTTATATTTGATGGTGAAGACCCATTTACATTCTACTGCCTTCTTTCCCTTCGGTAACTCCACAAGTCTCCAAGTCTTGTTTTCTTGTAAAGCTTCCATCTCTTCTTGCATTGCTTGAACTCACTTGGGGTCCCTCAACACCTCCTGTACTCCACTAGGAACTCTACTTGTAGAGACATTTGAGACAAATGCCTTTAAAGGTCCCAACAACTGCTTCATCAAAACATAATTGGTGATCAGATACTTCGACCTTCGTTCTTCCACATCTAGTGAGTACCTATTAGGAGCCTTGCCACGATTATGTCTATCGAGCAATTTATAACGAATAGCTACATCAGTATCAACAAACAAATTCTGTGTGGTAGGAGAACTTACCTCAGGAGAATTGTCAGGTACTAAAGAGGGGGTATTTTGAAGTGGAGGGAGCTATTCTTGAGATTGTCCGTGTGTCCCTTGCACTAAATCAACCTAATGATCAAATTCCTTAGTGTACTACTACTCTTTTTCCGATATCCCACCATGATCCGTGACTACACCATTGCTGGCCAACGTTGCCTACTACAGCATGTGAACCCGCTTGTCAACTTGCACCTTAGCTTATGTGTTACCATTCCTTGTGTCACCAAGTGTTGGCACTACAAGGTCATTTTTTTTTTCTAAAGCAAAATCAACTGCAACCCCTGCCATCACACCACCTTCCCACCAATTTGTCCTTTCACTAGAAATCTCCCCCTAAAAGGTACAATTGGGTGTGGGAAAAAATAATTCAGACTCGACGAAGGTGACATCCATTATGATGTGGGTTTTCTTGGTAGCGGGATTGTAATAGCAATATCCTTTTTGATGAGTACCATAACCAATGAAAACACACTTCACTGCACACAAATTGAGTTTTGTCCATTGGTTCTTGTGGAGGCAGACGTATGCCACACACCCAAACACTTTGGGAGGTAGTGTCATGATGGAAGGAAGAGGAACATATGATGCAAGTGCTTGAAGTGGTGTCTGAAAGTTCAATACACGAAAAGGCATTTTGTTCATCAAATGTACCGTTGTTACCATGGCGGCATCTCAAAAACGAGATGGAACCTGACCACCTATGAGGAGTGTCCGTGTCATCTTGAGGATATGGCAGTTCTTCCTCTCAATGATACCATTATGTTGGGGTGTCCTAGTGCAAGACGTTTTGTGTATAAGCCTGTGGTCCTAAAAGTAAGCTGCAAGATGCTGGTTAATATATTCCCCACCATTGTCTCTACAAAGGACTCGAATTTGAGTCCCAAACTGCGTTGCAATCATCCGATGAAACATACGGAATATTGCTGCCACTTCATCTTTATGCTTCATTAAATGAACCCAAGACATCCGGGTACAATCATCCACAAATATTACAAACCAACAAATCCCAAATAGAGTAGTAAGTGCCCACACATCTGAATTAACGAAAGAAAATGGCTTGGTGCTCTTATTAAAACTCAAAGGAAAAGAGACACGATGACTTTTTGCCAAAATACATGTCTCATATTGGAATTCAGTATATGACAAATTATGAAACAAGTCTAGAAATAAATGTTTTAAATACCCAAAAGAAGGGTGTCCTAAACGACGATGTCATAACCAAATCACTTTCTCTTTATTAGTAGACCCACTACTTATGTGATGTGCTCGGCCTACGTGAAAGTCATCAACATAGTACAGCTCCCCCCTTTTAGTACCACAACCAATAATCTCCTTCGTGAGGATATTCTAAAATAAGCAAAAAGATGAATACATAAGAACACAACACTTCAGAGCATTAGTGAGTTGGCCAACAGAGAGTAAATAGTTAGACAAAGAGGGCACTAATAAAATGTGAGACAATGATAAAGAAGGTGTAAGATCAACATTGCCAACCCCAATGACAAGATAACTAGTGCCATTCGCATTATAGATGCTCTATCTCCTCGAAATGGTGTAACATATAATATCATTACGATTGGGTGTCATGTGATCCTTACCCCAGGATCAACAATCCACCCCTCCCTGCCACACTGAGAGTTACTAACAAGTGCACACCCAATGTTATCTTTAGGAGACACATCAGAAGTATTGGTAGCGTCTACTTGCAGTACCAAAGAAAGTGGTGAGGTCCCGGTAGCCAATGATGCTTGCCCCCGTCCTATACCATTTTCTGTCTTTTTTTTGTTATGTAACTCCTTCCACCAATCTGGATAACCATGCAATTTAAAACATGTATCATTTGTATGTTTAGTATTACCACAATAAGCACAACTTCCTGGTTGTTGTGGTTTAGCCTTCGAACCTTTGTTAGTCCTCCCTCTACCAAATGCAATATTATGAGGGACCATCTAGAGAGCTTTGGACTCATCGTTGGCCTCAAGAAAGTGTGAGATAACCTTTCCACCACGCGACACTAGGGCTGCCGCGGTGCTAGATGGTTCAATTGAAGATAACATAACAACTTGGCGTACATCCTCCCGCCTCACCCTAGCATAGGCTTGCTCCACCGTCAGGAAGGGATGCATTTGTAGAGCATCAGCCCTAACTTTGTCGAGGCAGTCATCGAGCCCGTCAAGGAAGAGATATACACGGTCTTCTTGCACAAGAGCGTTGTAGCACTCGATATCACGAGGACAAGTCATGGGATTAGGCCGTCGAAAATCAACCTCCCGCCATAAACCCTATAGATCATTATAATATTTTTCAATCCCGCCGCCTACTTCGGTCGGGACAAATGTCGCTTTAGATCATACACTTGGGAGACATCGATGCCATCAAAGAACGTAGTAGCCACCGAATCCCATACTACCTTTGTTGTTGGGAAACAAATAAAATTTCCAATCAAAGCCGAGTCCATTGAATTGATGAGCCATCATTTAACTGTACTATTGTCAGTCTTCCACTTTCGAAAATTAGGGTTAGTTAGAAGTGGAGTGGGGGGGAGATCCCCATTGATATATCCCAATTTGTTCTTCCCAAAGATATACATCTCAACAACTTGGGACCAAATGCCATAATTATGGTCATCCAACTTGACTACAATTGGTGGGGCAAAGTTTTCAGCATGAGAAGGTGAGGCTTGATGGTGAGTCAAGATATGTGTCAACTTGGACATCAACGTTTCAAGGAGTGCATCAGTGGGGGAAGTCCCTTCCGGAGCCTGATGCGGGACTACAGTGCCCAGAGACTTTGTAGTGTCTTCCGTTGGAGCCGGAGGAACTATCTCGATGAGTGGATTGTCATCCGCCACGAATCCCGATAAAGGGTGCAGTCAGCATGGCAACCGCATGAAACCACCGCGCGGCTATGCCACAACAAGGAATTCGGATCGTGATCTGTACACAGAGTCCCTAGATCATTTGCTTTGATACCATGTTAACTAGTAAGCAATTTTTTTTTTCTTCTGTGTTCTCTTCTTTTTACAAGAATATCACCACACATATATACACCAACGTAAGTCACCCTAGAATCTTCTACAAATTAGAAGATACATATATACAAAGACCTCAAATAGAAAAACTTTCCTATTGAAGCCCTAATTAACAGCTCATGTTAACACCATTAAAGAGGGAGAAGATGATGCAGAACTGCACGTTTTGGTGGATCACTTGAGGACAGTGATAAGGAAGATCGACAATGATTACGTGAGGAAATTTCAAGGTGAGGACGGATTCCACTGGGCCTGCGAATCTATGCGAATCTACAGGTTCAGCAGCTGGGTGAGGTTTCCCTTTTACGAGACCGATTTCGGATGGGGAAAACCAGTCTGGGCGTGCATTAGCAGCGTCCCGATATAGAACGTGGTGATATTGATGAACAGTTGGTCCGGAAAGGGATTAGAGGCATGGGTGACCCTGGATGAACAAGAGATGGCCAAATTTCAAAGCGATCCTCTGCTCCTGCAATTTGTTTCTCTGCCCTATAAGTCTCCTAAAATCTAGTAGTATTATCACTGGCTTGGCGTGTTTTATAGCACATTGTAGAAAATTTGTCTGCATGTAGATCTGGAACCATAGTATGCAATCTGTAAGAAGATGTTGATGTAGCTGTATACTTCAGATGATTTATTAGCTTATAATCTATTTTCTCCATCGATGCGCATTTATCCACATCCTAAGCTCTACGCTAGGCCAACATGGCAACAATTCAATCTTCTGCATACCAAGCCCATTTAATTTCTGAACGCAAATTAAGATGGCTATGAAGGAAGACGCCAATTTCATGAGATCTCGAGTTGTCCTCGGATCTTCTCCTGCTTAGCGATGACCTTGGTCGATCTTAAATGCCCCAATTCGGCAATACTTGTCCATTACCATAAGGTTTTTTAAAAAAATTCAGAAAATAACAACTTGCATTACTCATAAGAAGCTGGGATACATGAGTTTCCAAAATCCGAACATAAAATCAACCAAAGGGAGGGAACCGGCCTTATGGGCTTTCGCAACTCAATCCACAGCCTGATTGGCCTCTCTTGGGCCAGAGATTACCATAGCATTCCTTATCTGGGCCAGCAGAAGTTTACAATCCTCCACAATTGAACAAATGGCCCATGGGCCCTCCCTCAGGCCTTATATGGACTCAACTAATGATAGGCCATCAAACACCACTTCAATGATTACCTTAAGTTTTTTGGTCTACATGATTACCATCAGTTCAAAAGGAGCATTTCAGTCCCGTGCCCGATAAACTAACATTGACTCCTTTCCCCAAGATGATGAGATTCTCTTACATAATCGCGCGTGACAAAATTTCGTTTCGATTTTTCATTGTTTTCCTGCATTAGAACAGGTTTGGAAACAAACCGTTTGTAACGCATGATTTGATTTCTCTATTTCGAAACAGATTTTATTTCAGAAATAGAGAAATTGAAGAAATCGAAGCTGAAATTTTAACTTCTCGGTTTCGAAATAGAAATCGAAACCGAAATCAAACCATATAAAAGAACATTGCACTTTCTTGCTAACTTAATTTACTCATAACCACAACTTCACAAATTATTACTAATTTTCTTTTTCTTATTTTGCTTGTGTTTCTTTTTTTTTTTTTTGCATTTTTTTTATAATTTCCTTTTTAGGATGAAAGGCAATCAAATGGGTCTCCAATTTTCAAAAACGACCAAAGTTCTTAAATGCTTACTTAAAAATAATGGGCTCTTTCCTCCTAGAAAAGGCATGCGCATGACCAATTGAAGAAGTTCTTACGTGATAGATGAATAAAAAACGTGCCTAGAAATTTAACCTTATTTTTTTACGGATTCAAAATTCTTGCAAAATCAAAATAATTAGATTGTTACACAATCTTGAATTTTAATTCGAAGGCAAGAGATTCAAGAGAATCTTTCCCTTTGCTTTTGAAGGACCATTAAAGGTTCATTGAGCAACAATAAAGAAATTAGGGATGAGCAACTAGGCGATTCAATTCGAGAATCAAAATAAACCGACCTTCCCTTGATTAATTCCTAACCATAAACGTTACTTTAAGATAAAATTCTCATATATTCCTTTACACCATTAATTTTATTTTGTTGATAATCGTGTATAATACTAGTTTTTGATAAAATGACAAGGTTGTATAGGCACCATTGATGGCACCCATATTCATGCTTATGCAATACTTATCTAAACCTACACAAGATGAGCTTGCAAACGATACATTGACCTAGGAGGAAACCAAATAAATACACTTAGGAAAACAATTGCTAATAAAATGGCAAGGGAAAATAATATGTCGAAAATTCCATGAAATTGTATTTTCAACTTTTGTAATGTATTAGTATTATTTCGACTATTATTTTGTATTTGAGGATTTTTTATGTTGTTTTAGTATTATTTCGATTATTATTTTGTATTTGAGGATTTCCTATGTTGTTATCTAATTAATTTCTATTCCTAGAAATAAAATTTTGTTTTGTTACCACCGCCCGCGGTGGCCGCGCTGTTAAGGCTTGGTACCCTCCACGCCAAGGGGAAGAGTTCGAGACTTCGTGGACGCAGTCTTCAATGCTCAACGCGCGACTTACCCGCGTACGGGGTCAGCGGTGGGGGCCCGGCACTCCGGGGTTTACTCTCGCCGCGGCGGCGAAGCGGAGGTTCCCTGGGTTACCAAAAAAAAAAAAAATTTGTTTTGTTATCAAACGGATTTCTGTTTTAGAAATAGAAATTTTGAGTCGTTATCAAACGGGTTTCTTTTACTCAAAACTTGTCCAGGGAATAGAAATTAAGAAATTGATTTCTAGAAATCAATTTTGCATTTCAGAAATTTTGTCATGCGCATAATGTGACTGGCCTCTCAATGAACATGCACCTTCGGCCGGAAACTCAGATGACCTATCTATAAACTATTGCAGTAATCCA
The DNA here is from genome assembly GCA_014182585.1 of Eucalyptus coolabah. Classification (NCBI taxonomy): domain Eukaryota; kingdom Viridiplantae; phylum Streptophyta; class Magnoliopsida; order Myrtales; family Myrtaceae; genus Eucalyptus; species Eucalyptus coolabah. The sequence continues at coordinate 54,728,197 of CM024621.1, forward strand.
AGAAACACGTTAAGATTCCATAGCCAAAGCAATTTTCCAAAAGATTTTGAAACCACCAAGCACAACTAGAGGGTGTACTTCATGAAAGCTATCTAGTAGTTGCAATTTCAGGACTTTTTCCAGTATACCATAAAACGGATCATGTTCACGAATTTTTTTCATGACATTGGTCTAGGAGCACGGCAGTCCTCTTAGCAAGGATTTCATTCTGTCCCCTGCCTCCGAATTGGACTTTCTAATACAAACAGAAGTCATACATGAAACCATGGACCTGAGCAACTTTTAACTATTCCATAAAACTTGGATTTCACATCTCTGATATAGGTGAGCACGTCCAAGAAAGGTTCGAAGGAGAAGGATCAACCTGTGTTGCGTTTACTCTCGTAAGACAAACCTCTCTGCACTCAAAACAATCAGAAAGATTTCGGGATCTCTCAAGCTCCAGAAGTCCAGAGGCAAGTGATTATTAAGATATGTCCTGACTGAGAAAAGGAGAAAATTTCAAAAATTCTCTTCAAACAGAAAATGATCCCCATAATAGACCTCTGGTGAAACTGGCACAGAAAGATGAGAGAGGGAGGGAGAGAGGGAGGGAGGGAGAGGATTTCAAAATGTTAAAAAAGTATTTTGAGAAACTACCCATCACATCTCGTATCAAAAACTCTTCGGATTATCAGAATCTATACAACCAGCAGTCATGCCAACAGAGAATTTAATTCTAGGAGAATTAAAAAAAAAGAATACTATCATACATCGACTTCCATAATGGAGAAGTTAAATAGCAGTTTCTCATATATGACAAATTTCATCAGACATTCCCGACTTCACCCACTTCACAATCTCTTGGCAGCTACATCTCAATTCTCCATCCTGAATAGTGACTGACTCTTCTGAATTGGTTCTGAAGCGTGGCTCACAGATTTCATCTCTCCAACGTTCTTGACCATCAGGGCATGCCTTCTACTGAAGGCCCAAAAGACAATCGCATAAACCCCGACAGCAGTCTCCAAGCACATTGATCATGCTATGGTGGCCGCAGATCCAAAGGAAATTGGAACTTTTGACCACATACCCATTTCATTTTACTGGCTCGATGAAAATTGGCTGGGTAGAACATAAGGCACAAGTACTGCTTCGTTAGTTGCAGCTTTTGTTGCAGCAATGTCTTCCAACTGCTTCCATGTCGCTTCATGTTTCTTCTTCATATCCTCAGCTTTTTCTTCATCCTCCTGGAACTTCTGCAAGCACTCCTCAAATAACTCTGGATCAACATCGGAGAATATTTTCCGAACATTAAGTGTCAAGCTCTGGACAACCTGGTTCCAGTGATTGCGACAATTTCTCTCCAGAGCAGGGAACACTATTGGCAGTATGACCCTTTGATTTTGTCTTATTAAGTTCTCAATATGATCATTGTTCCACAAGTACAAAGCCCGTTCTGCCACCTGAAAGGAGCAACCGTTTGTCTAAACTGGCCATAGTAGAGAAAATACATGTATAATGAACAAAAACCGTGAATTCAAACACACCATTATCATGCAGAAGGCACGTCACAGCCTAAACCCAAGATGAACAATGAATTACACCACCAAACAAAATGATTTAATTTGCTTGTGTATGTTCTGAGAAAAGAATAGTGCTTCATGCGTGACCAAGGTAGATAAATCAGAGATGCTTTCTTGCATGGACTTAATGAATCCCTATATCTAGGCTGACGAGCACAGTTGTCCTTCTAGCTAATAAATTGGATTCTAATTGCATACTACACCCACACATGACCAATGCCTACATATCCAAGTTAGCATCCGCAATGTTTATTCATCAGAATAAAGTTAAGAAAATGGATTTAATTGCAAACACCACCTTAACAGTCACCATCAGCCATCAGAAAGCAAGCCTGTTGCTGTCATAAATCAATTAACAGGAGCCCAATTATCAGGAACTAAAGAAAGGGCTATCCAAAGCTTAGACTTAAGTCCTTTGAGAATATTGCCCTCAGGTAAACATCCAGGAATGCAAGATTTTTGCAGCCTTACATACACAGGAAAACATCCACAAGAAAAGGAGTATTTTTGTTCTTAAGTAGGCTCAATTTTCTTACGAAATATATATTTTGAGCAACGAACGAATTCAGTAAGATTTGGGTACTTTAACACACGAGGTTTGTTTTTCATGAGCATGGCTTCAGTTGTACCTGATGTAAAGTGAGTGCTCAAAAGGTTCTTTCAACAGTGAATCCTGTGATTATCTTGAAATCAGGGGGTATAATAACAGCTCAGTTACTTTAATGTTGTAATGAAAAAAGCAAAATTTAGTAACAAATATTCCAGTCAAAGAGGGCCAGTTCCAGAGATTCTCAAACATTAAGGGTTATTGTAAAACCAAAACCCCTCAGTTCAAAAACTGCTCTTTAGCATGCTTACAGACATATCTTCTCTGAACAAATTACAGCGACACAGATAGTATCATCACATCCTAAAGTCGCTATTCCAGCATTACAACTACTTCAGAGGGTTCCATAATAATACCACAATACTATCATGGTATCAGCATCTAAATGCCACCAAATCCATCTCAGTAACTACTTAGGGAACAACTGATCACAAGTGCTATTATCCACCACCTCAACTAGTCATCCATCACAAAAGTTGTGACCATCCAGTGCATTTATATCTAATGCTTCCACCAATTTCATTGCATTCAGCGTCTTTAAGGTGCATGTTTTTCCCATTGCGTCAGATATCAGAAACGATACCAGAGAGCTCAAATTGGAAGTGCAATCCTAAGGAATACTGTAATGACCCCAATCTTGGAATTATCCTTAGAATAGGAAGTAGGATCTCTCTCAAACCAACAGCATGGTATCAACTCTTTCACATCATCTGCTAGATGTCTACAACAAATCATACGAAAAGACACAAGCCCATCAACAGTGAAAAAGGCTTCAAGAGGGAAACCCAAACAGAGAGCTAATAGAAAAGCTTAGATCCGATCTTCACCAATCCAATAACATGAAAACATTTCACCAATCTTTGGCAAAGACATATTCATAACCCAATTCAGGTAATCATAACTTCATCAAAGTTATCACATTATCTTCACATTTTGGTTATTCTTCCAAAAAAAAGGAAGTAAGAAATATTACTTCATAACTCATCATCCTCAATATATAAAATTCACCAGATAATGAATGCAAAGAGAACTGACCAGACAATGAAAGCTAACAGAATCATAAATTCATGTCACTACTACCACTAATTCTGACACATGTAAGTATAGTGTAATTGCCTAAAGGAGTTGTGAGCAGAACTTAGAAGGCAGTACCATGGGCATGTCCAGACCTATTTTTGTTATAAATCAAACATATCCTTGCTACTATTCTTTCCCCGAAAGTCCCAAACTCAATTTCATGATTCAGCTTCATTTTCACTTGTACGATCTCGACATGCAGCAGTTTAACTGCTCACGGAATATGATTATCATCGACGAGAGAGAGAGAGAGAGAGAGAGAGAGAGAGAGAGAGAGGATGGTTTTGTGCTACCTGAAAGTGTGAACTGCTCAAGCATCGAGCAATTTGCCTGAAAAGGGGCACCATACATCTCTGGAATTCAGGCGCCTGAGTTGCTTCCAATATTTCTTCCAGCTCACTTAAAAACATGACCTCCTTAGAGCTATTTGTCACAGGCCAATACTTAAGAAGACCCCTTATTACAGTGTCCGCAAGTTTGCAGTCTTTCTCCACAAACTGTGTGACGCAATAAGACAATTGCTGATGGTACATTGGCAAGCATTTAGGTTTGTGCAAAGGAATAAGAGCCCTGACAAGGAATAGTTTGTGCTCTTCTTTCAATGGGAGAGCAAACCCATTGATTATGCTGCCCAAAACTTCTAAAAGTTCAGCAATCCCATTGTGCTTCTCTGTTTCAAAGATGAAACGAAAGAAGATGTTGTTGATACCTTTTCTGATGAATGGCCGATGTACCATAAACTTCCCATATATTCGATGCAGAATCGTTTTCAAATATTCTCTTTCTCTAGGATCCTCAGAATCAAATAGATCTAGCAGCTTCAGCACAAACGAGTGATCAATATATCTCTTAGCCAACTTTGCATCTGTTTCAGGTGATGCGACAAACCTCAGAAAAAATTCATAGACAATTTGCAAATGAGGCCATGTAGGGTCCATCAAAGGCTCTTCCTCTTCCAAGTCAAAAGATTCAAATACCTTGTTCTCCCGAGGCTGAGGGGTGAACGGCCTAAACAAATTCACCGATACCATTTTTGCAATCTCTTGCATTACAGTTTCAGTGAACTTTCCATTTGCAGAAGTGACATAATCCACAAGCTCGAGAAGCGTTTGCCGTTTAATCTCCTTCTCTTTTAAATTCTTCGTGGGATCAGTGAAGTCAAACAAAACACAACACATGTTCAGCTTTCTAATAAACAAATTCTGCTTCTCATTGTTCGCCACGTCTCTAAAACCAGGCAATGCTTCATAAGAAGCAGGCGTCACATTATCGTACTTTGAATTCACAGCATGGGCAGGCTTACGTCCATGACCATTTCCCAAATTCGAAGCCGAAGCAGGACCTGGAAGAGACGCATTGCTCGAGTTATCCACTCTATGACTCGCAAGATCAGCAGTCCTCGAACCCCCGCCAGACTTCATAGACGACACGACCGAGCCTCCATGGTCACGGTTTTCCGACTTGGACGGCTTCCGTGGAAGTCTACCCAGTATCTGCTTGATCATCTCTCGAATGCAAAACACAGGGAAACCCAAATATCTCTGTCCAGAACCTAAGCCGCTCTAGTAAGAAGCTCGAACCTCGACTTATCTATCAAGAACAACTCCAGACGCAAGAATCTTGTCAAACCAAACGACAAGCAAACCTTATCGTACGGATTTTGATCTCCCACAAGCAGAGACTCACTTATGCAGGGTAAAGATTGACAATCAAACCACAGAAGCAAGGCATCAATCGGAGTCCGCGTCAAAGAGACCTTACATTCTGCTGCATCATAACGTCCGAAGCGGCAGAGAACCCTTCGAAATCACTGAGAAGACGACCCCCTCGACAGCCTCTCCGCGACCCGAACCGCAAGGAGCGCCAAACCTAAATCACGTCAAACGCCCGCAGCAGCAGCAGCAGCAGCCCCCAAAATCCACGCGAGCGACGGACCGGACGATTAACCCCGAAACAGCACCCGATATCTTCGAGCGGAAGACCTCGGGCGGAGCAATTGGCCTCCGAATCGCCCCCGATCAGCCGCGGAACCGAGCGTCAGCGAGCGGCGGCGAGATCTGGCGCGATCTAGAACAACACGAAGCACGGAAGCCGGGCACGAATCAGCACGCAAAAGCGAAAGAAAAAAAAGGAAAAAGAAAAAGAAACCCCCACGCGGACTGATGTGGGAATCGGTCAAAAGTGGAGGGAGCAGAGCATCATCAATGGGTGGGGGGGAAAGAAATCGGAGAAACTTCTCGTCACTTACGGGGGCTGTATCACCGTCACTGTCTTCGGAGAGAAGAGGAAACAGCAGCAGCAGCAGCAGCAGCAGTAGCAGCAGGACGAGGAGGAAGGGAAGGGACGGAGATGTTTCGCGTCTCGCTTTTGAAAGTCGAACAACCCCCGAGCGAGAGCGAGAGAGCGAACCGAGCGACCGATACAGTGACAGCCCTCTTTAACAAACGACAACACGATGAAACCCCGCAGAGAGAGGGTCAAAAAAGAAGAGGGAGTGGCAACTTCTGGGAGCCCGACGAGAGAGCGAGAACGAGAGCGCGTGCGTGTGCGTGTGCGTGGACATATCTCTTAATTGAAATTCGATGTTATGATATGTCTCGCCCCGTGATTTTGCACCTTTCGAGCATGTAATTACGAGACGTGATCGCGACCGTGTGGCAAGGGATCAGTAAGATTACTGATGCTTTCGAAGTACCCTGGTTCGAAATTCCCAGGTGTGAAAATGGACGGAAGGGAACTGCAGAGAAAATATAGAAACCGTGAAGCGACCGAGGGGACCTCTTTCCAATCGCCGGTTCGCGTTTGAATCGAAATGAAGAATTGTGGCCCCCATTTGGTGGGTGCGCTTTTATCGGGGCTGAATAAGGGCACGACACTTGCACGGACTAGACGGATTTCAAATGAATTCCAGCTACGGCCACCGCCCCCATTATAGTTTTAAGATCACAGGCTCATACCCAAATTCAGAGTACTCATCTATATATGTGTATGCGTATAATAAGTGAAAAGGTGTTCCCATGTTTACGAAACCTGTAGGTAAACAAACTTTCTTCATCATGACTAATTTGAAATTAATTGGCTCCTGAATGACTCTCTCGAGGACACGGCGAATTTCTTTTTGTTAAGAGCGAATGTTAATTTAATGTACTGAGAAACTGAATAATCATGGGCTCATTCCTAGCACCATACTCGATTTTCTTTATTCCTTAGAAGGCCTAAGCTTGAGTATCCTGCCATGGTGTGACATATGCAATCGATTGTGCTATTTTTATTTGCATCAATTTGCTGCTAACCACGTTTATCTAAATGATGCTCATAGGAGAAATGAGTGATTCAAAAAGCTCCCCAGCTATCGATCCCGCCTCAGCCCGTCCACACACATCAAGAGGGCGCAGCGTCCATGCAATCAACTCAATACAAGGTAACCTCCTATATCAGACACGGCAAATTGACTCCGTGCGTCCTGACAAGCACAAGAAACGTTGAAGGTCAGTACTGATCTTTTCATTCGTGAGAAATCATGCTTTTCCATTCAATTCCCTGACAAGAAAAACAACCGGAAATTTCAAGTTCCCATCAAGCTAGACTAGCGAGACAGGCTTTCAGAATTAAAACCCGAAATGGCTCCGCCACGTGCAAGGAACCACATATGTCAGTAATCAGGTGGTCCCTTTTGTAATAAAAGCTGTTTGACATTGAGATGAATGCGAGGGCAAGTTTTTGGCAGAACCCCACTTTCCCTTTTGTAATACATGCCACCATCATGAGATATGCCGGGGAAAACTAAAGAACCAGACCCATCGCAGGAAAATAGGGACTGTTTTTGCCTGGGCTCATGAGCATAAAAGGCATTGCTTCCGAATCCTGATTACTGAATCACAGAATATACATGGATCTAGAATCTAGAAAAAGACATGCCAACTCTCTCTGACCATGACAATCATTCATGTATTTGGTACCGATTCATGGAAAAACTAACGGCAACAAGAACGTCTTTGATGACCGTAACATCCAACAAAGCAGTAACTCCTATAAAGAATTGGCAGTCATGTACGATTACGATGTTCTCTGATAAGCACTGTGGAAAGAAGACCTTCACTCAGGACAAAGTGGGATGATATGAGAAAGACATCTCTGAAAATGAACGGAATGGAACGAATGACTGGTGAGAATTTGAAGTGATTCAAGACTTGTCTGATGCATTGCAGGGGCACGTAACCTCTTCCTTTTAGGGTGTTTTCAAGCATGGACAATTCATCACCCTCTTCACAAGCAAAAAAGTTGCATCTATTTGAGGTTTTTAAACAGCTCGAGACTATGAGGGAACGGAAAAGGCAAATTATGTGCATTCTTCAAGTAGAAGAGCAAAAGGAGAGATGCATCTGCTTCGTCACAAACCATGTTCTGCTCTGACATCAACAAAAGCCTGAATGGAGGGTTCTCTTCCAAGAAAATCAGAGAGAACTTCAATAGGATCCTTTGCTCCTCCTGGAGCTAATACCTGAAAAAAATTGTCAGATGATTTGACCATGGACCAGAAATGACGGACTACTCAAGAGTACTCCATAAGCACTAAGTTAATTGTATTGACATGCTCACTCAAATTTCAAGGAACCAAGTGTCTCTACCAGGTGGAGCGAGACACCAAAAATAGACTCCACTTGATTGAGAGCACATACAATATATATATATACACACACAGATAATCTAATTGAAAATCACAAAATAATGTTTCATCTGCTGCTTTCCAACATGACCTACTTATGTTATAGGTAGATTGTTTTACCTTATTCCTAAACATCTTTCCAATATTTTGGTTGAAAAGATCATCTCTGAACTTCGAGAGAAAAATATCAGTAGCAAATACCTGTCAAGTATAGTGTTAGCATCAATACTAAAGAGAAAAAGGCCATTACAGATCAACCATTTTTGGAGTATTTTTTAGGTCATTATTATGCTCAGGTTGAATGTACATGTGTCTTGCATGAACAACAACGCAGCTGGGAATATGAAGAGCTGGTAGAAAAGATAATGGATGTCTTATCAGAAGAAGAAATTCCATCAATCCTCTTCAGACAACAAAAGTAATGCCAACCTCACTCCAGATTCTACTGTAACAAGCTGCTTCATAACCAATTGCACAGCGTGGAAAACAGGTTGCTGGATTGGTTCCTTCCAAAATCGGCAATCCCAGCATCACCTAAAATAGTAAAGAAAATTATTACACCAATTTCATTAGACACATCTCCACGACTACATCCATGATTCAGCTAAGCTACCTTTGGATGGAGATGCTTATATAGCTCGGCAATATCAATGTCATCAGCAGAATGTATAATCTGATCAAAAAGACCTGACATGCAAACAAACGTGAGAAAAAAAGGTTATTCACACAAATGATATTGGACATCATAATTGTCCCTGCGAAAGCATTAACATGATTCCAATTCAATATCTTCTCCCCCTCTTATAGAGGCGTCATAAATTTCAATCTAATGAAGGTGATCCAGATTCAAACATGGAGCAGCAGGCAAATAAGGCAAGCTCTAAAATTATATTCACCAATGTTTTCAGGAGAACAACGACCCAAAGAGGCAAGTAGAGGCAATTGGAAGAGGGAAGGAAACATTTGTGGACACAATTTCCTTTAGCCAAAATTAAGCCGAAGAATTTTCTTTTTATACTGTATTGATTCGAAAAATTTCAATAGTCCAAACATTCAAACAAAATCTTCTATACAGCTATCAAGCATCCTCCTGCCAAGAATCCATTGGTGCAAGAAAATACATACACTTCTTGGGCACATAATAGTAAATTCAACTCCTGATACCAATACTACCTTAAGCATTCTTTCTTCTTTATATTGAATATGTACGAGTAATAGGGCAAGCCAGCCCCTTCTAAACAGTTCCATCTGACAGGTTTGAATTCTATAGATTAAAAGTTTGAGGAACAGAATACTCACTATAAAGAATTTCTTGCTTTAATTTAAGTGCTGAAAAACTGTATCGCCATCTTTTTAGCGATAGGCACATTTCATCGTTGACTGGCTTTGTCAAATCCTTCAAATAAGAAGAGCAAAACACATAACGTGTACACATTGCATTAAATGGATCTGAAGACAATATCTGTGCATCCATTGTGACCAACTCACCTGATGGAAGCCAGATATCAACTTTAAGCAGAGGCTTTCATAACACCTGAAAGTTCTTGAAATGTTAGAAGCCAGGCACCATCCAAACGTGGAACAGCATCATTCTTAACATACCAATTTTCAAACACTTCAGCAGGGATCTCCTCAAAATCCGGACTAACACGCAGCCCTGAGAATCTGGCAAATGATGCCCTGTTGCAGATATGCTGCATCTGAAAACCAAATGCCACCCAAATGCATCAAAAGAAAATTAAAGCCAGCCTTACAACTATTCCAACAGAAAAATCAATTTCTATAATTGTTATCTCTCTAGGAAGATGTAAATTTTAAAAGAAAAGGAAAGAAATAAAGATCAGTGGCTTTACAAATCACTCCGTTCTTACAAATGGAAGGACTTCTGGTTTAAGGTGTTGGAATCTTTTTATATTTGCCAAAAAGCAAAAAAAAAAAAAAATAGTTAAGTTAAAAATGGACACTCGACAACGATTTCCAACTGCACCCCACAATGTCCTTGGCACGCTCTTAGAAGTTATGCATTACATTGCTAAATACAGAAGAAGACGAAGACAAGGACCACTGGAGTGAAATGCTATTGTGTTTACTAAATCTAGAGCACATGCAATGCACAATTACAAGTAGATACATTAGAAATTACCAAACAAAGGTATCTCCAGATGCTTCAACATACCACATGTCCAAACTCATGGAAGTTATGCACTACATTGCAAAATACAGAAGAAGATGAAGACAAGGACCACTGGAGTGAAATGCTATTGTGTTTACTAAATCTAGAGCACATGCAATGCACAATTACAAGTAGATACATTAGCAAATTACTAAACAAAGGTATCTCCAGATGCTTCAACATACCACATGTCCAAACTCATGGAAAAAGTTGACTACTTCAGAGAATCGTAGAAGACCAGGATGACCGCTGATATCCTTTGGGAATTGAGTTATTAGCAATACCACTGGTATCTAGCACAACAAAAGCCAGATCTTGTAAATTATTTTTGTGGGAAGGCAAGTTTTAGGCTGTTGACAGTAAAGGCATAGCAGAAATGCAATAAATATGGGAATTATTTCAATTGTCAACATATTAATGAGTGAAACCAAGCAGATGTCATTGTAGTTTTTTATATATTACATACTCTGTAGATGTTTCTTCAAAATCCTAATAAGCAAGATATTAGGATTTTGTTATATATTTCAATACTTCAGAGGAAGCTCCACAATGCTACACAAAGTCCTCAGAGAAGGCAGGCACCACACAGCACTAAGACCAGAATGAATGATGAAATGAACACATGACCTGCTTTTGAGCATTACTCAAGTGCCTATCCTAGGGATACAGTGCTCTGAAAGCTAAAGACAGAAAGACAATATCTCAATGAAAAAGGGTCAGCCAGAACTCACACAATATGTTATTTGTTCAAACCAGATAAGATGCCGTATGACTTTGTGTAGCATTGTGGAGCTTCCTCTGAAGTATTGAAATATATAACAAAATCCTAATAAGCAAGATATTAGGATTTTGCTATATATTTCAATACTTCAGAGGAAGCTCCACAATGCTACACAAAGTCCTCAGAGAAGACAGGCACCACACAGCACTAAGACCAGAATGAATGATGAAATGAACACATGAACTGCTTTTGAGCATTACTCAAGTGCTTATCCTAGGGATACAGTGCTCTGAAAGCTAAAGACAGAAAGACAATATCTCAATGAAAAAGGGTCAGCCAGAACTCACACGATATGTTATTTGTTCAAACCAGATAAGATGCCGTATGACTTTGTGAAGCATTGTGGAGCTTCCTCTGAAGTTATTGAAATATTCAAATCCCAAGATATTAATTTTGCTATATATTTCAATATCAGAGGAAGCACAAAGTCCTCAGAGAAGACAGGCACCACACAGCACTAAGACCAGAATGAATGATGAAATGAACACATGACCTGCTTTTGAGCATTACTCAAGTGCTTATCCTAGGGATACAGTGCTCTGAAAATAAAGACAGAAAGACAATATCTCAATGAAAAAGGGTCAGCCAGAATTTGTTATTTCAGATAAGATGCCGTATGACTTAAGCTCCATCTGTTTTGCGGAAAATGGATGATTTGGAAAGAATTTTCCTAAATATGATCACTTGTATGTTTTCATTGTTGACTATAATTTATGTCTAGACATTTTCAATGATGATGAAAATGTCTTCTGTTCATTCATTTTTATAAGCATTGCAAGCCATCGTTTTTAGGGAAATGCTTTCCAAATCATCAATTTTTCGCAGAAAATACGGAGCCTTAAAACCCATAAATCTTACCTAAACCAGAACTTCCAATCAAGCGAAACTGAGAGAACTTCATTTGATGGCCGTGCTTGGAGATCAATAACAAACTACTTAACTAAGTTGCTTAAAGGAAATTATTGCAATATTACATGATTAATCACAGGACATACGAATTTTTTTATGGTCAAACAGGACATACCATTTGATGCATTGCTAAAAGGTAAAATTTTCATGGAACTAAGGCAAAAGGATGCTTCCATATGAGTTTTTGAGAAATCTTCATAAGGAACGATTTTCCTTCAAGTATAACATGGTACATACTACCTCAGATAAAAACATGCTCCAGGAAAGAAAAGACATATCAAATGGCAAGAGGATTCTTGTCATGGGTTAAGCACCTGGGCAACATTGTTAAAAGATAATGATCTGTTCTGAAGAGCAACCACGCATGTGTGACCGTACTTTCCTTCTCTGCAAGGAAAGTCAAACTCAGGTAAACAAAGAATTAACAGTAACCTAAAGCTAATAGATCAAACACAAACCTTCTATACATATCAAGGTAGAAATGCCCCAGGAGATCACCGGAACTTAAGTCAATAACTGAAAATAATCGAACATCACAATGCCAGACCTCAGGGTCGGCAATTTCCTCAAATCTCAAACCTGTCAAGGAAATGCTTGGGTGTATAAATCCCACTGTATATCAGGACAAATAAAGAACGCAGAGTCAATCGAAGTTACCAAATAGGTCTTGGAAAATTTTAAAGATGCCTGATAGAACTAATTTGACCGGAAAATATTGCTTAATGGCTCCAAAATCTAGATCAAAGTGCTGCTCTTGAAATGTCTTAATATAATACAATAGATCCTCAATGCCAAAAGGAACATCTCCTTCCTCTTTCCTCTGAAACCAAAACAAAGCGCCATAAGACACTACAATTAAAAATATTACCTTCCACCTCAAATCAACAAAGCATATGTGTACCTTCAAGTCCTTCAACACAGACAGTTCCCTATCAGCCATGTTTGTCAAACTGGCAGAGATGTCCTCTAAGAACTCAAAAACCTGTTGCATAATTCATATAACAAAAACATTTTTAAGAAAGATTTGAATGGAGGGCTGCAGTACTGAAATGTATAGTCATCCGACTTTAGAAATCTCACACAGCCACCTTTGATAAATGCAAAAACTTCACATACCAGTAAGAATAAGGTCACACACACACACACACACATGTTCCATATGATTGGAATGCAAAAAACGGCAGTTACTACTCCCTGTCCTCTAGATATATCTCCAAAGCATATGAAAAAGGTCTTGTGGCAATTCTCAGCCAAACAAAGCAAAAATATGGGCATCAGGAACATCCTATCCACAAGTAGGTAAATGTCTTTTAGCTCTTCCGTGGAGTGGAGGAAGCTACACCATTTGTCATCCATGTCAGATTCACATAGTCTGATCTATCAGAAAATCTACTGCCAAGGATTCCATGATGGCAGCAACACAGACCATGCATTTTAACGTGTGATCTTCAGCTATATAGTCATTCAATGGCATCAAAGATAATGATGGTGATTGTAGGGGGAAATACTCGCCAAACAATAGGTGAAGGACAGACGGACATAATTTCATCATTTACACACTGAAATCATAACTATTTTGCACCAAAAAGTTACCAACATCTTGACCCTCTCCCCAATACTAAAAAAGCTAATCAGCAAAAAGCAATTCAGCCAAAAAAACAAAACAAGCATGACAGCTTTTAAGTGATGACTCATACACACACCTTTATTGGTTTTCTCGCCATTCTGCAGTCAAGAGCATATTCTGCATAATTTGAGTAGCCAAGTATTTTAGCTAATTTATGCCGAAGCTGGACCTGCGTCACAAGAGGACATGTGCAGTCAACTTTATATGCCAAAAGTCACAACTGCAGGACCTAAATAATGCAGATTCAAGGAAAATTAAGACCTTTGTTAAAAACTCGTGCTCCTTCCACAATGTGCAGGCTTGAATATGTGATGTAAATAGAATCCAGAATATTAAAATCATTAATTTACTCATGAGAAACTTCATTAAGTAAAAGCTAGCACAATAAACAAAGTTTCCATGACTTGTGCAACTACACACATTCACCCAGTGCTCACTATACCAGCAATAGTGCTGCAACAGTACTGAACTGTCCTACTCCCAGCTCTTGGTCTTGAAGTTGTATACTTTCATTGGAAATAAATCCATTATAAGAAAATGGGGAGAGAGAGAGAGAGAGAGAGAGTACATGACCAGAATTTATGGTTCCCCACTAAAGATGGAGAAACATTGAATAGATCAAATTAGCTGATGAGAATATACAGATTGTACTATGGTTCTCAAAGTCATAAGATAATGATAGCTTTGTCAAGCCAACTTAGCCCAAAGCATTTGTTCTCATGCTTTTTAATGTCATGTCCATGATAAAGCCTTCGGAAGCTAATGGGAAAATTATGCAGTCGACACCTTCTCAATATTCTGAATTTATAAGGATACAATGAATGCTTATACAAATTGTCAATGAAGTGGTGGGAATTGAAGAGGAATCCTCTCGATCCCAATGTCACATTGAGTAATGATTGTTTGATGAATCCTGTAAACATTGTAACACTTAATAAAGAAATGTTTAGACTTTGAAAATATATTCTCTTGTCGACAAATCGTCTTAATAAAGAAATGTTTGATTTTCCACATCCGATACTAATATTTAATGCTGATGGGATAAAAAAAGGATGCAGCATGTACCAGATTTTCCAAAATAGACAGATTGATTTCCCCACATCTCTTTCCATATGCTGTTGCTACTGTCCTTCTGGTTGCTCCCACCTTCACGATAAAATATTGTTAACTCTGTGAATAGATGGAACATAAACGTAGATTAGAAACACCATCAGAGATCTACAATAGGTTCATTTCGGGGAACGACGACGGACCCACCAGAAGATAAACAAGACAGCTCAATGATGGGGCCAACTGTAGATGTTTGGATGCTAATGCTTTTAGTTGCAACTCAGAAAACCAGTTAATATCTGGAAATTATGAGTGAAGAATCTTTTTGTTTAGATATTTTCATTGCACGGTACAATTACCATTTACTAGAGATATTTTCCAGATGCCAGTGCTCACTGGGCATGAGTGTTTTTTAGACAATTGCAAAGATCTCAAGTTAGCTGTCTTATGCATCACCATGATTTCACTGGATAAATAATAACAGGATCTCTGTTCTCCTTAAAAATTGTGTACTAGATAATATGTCCAGCCGCAGTGGAACAAACAATGCTCAGCTGCTACAAGGAAAAGATATGCTTGAGGAAGTGTAAGAAAAAGTGCATCTAACAAGCTTGTTGTGGTAGCATCAATCAGCAAGGACAGTTCAAACAGCTATCATTTACCACTGAAAAGTAGATCGTGTCCCCATCATGCAGACACCTTTCTAAGAAGAAAATGCATGCATTTGTCAATTAATTACCACAACATTCGCATGATGACATGAAAATTGTCAGAACTGACCCAGGACCAGCTGTCCTAATATTTTAAATCAAGTTTAAGGAGCCCATTGTGCTGCACACATCATCTCTGCTAAATTAATTGAATTGTTACACTTTTGAGTACTTCGAGTTAATTCTGCATCTGAGGTTAGTAGACATCAAAGGTCTCACCTAATAACAGAATAAAAAATGCTGCATAATCTGCACAATATTCTATGTCTTTTAGTTTAGAAAATGCCAGTCAGACCTCCATCTCATCTATAATTGGCTCAAAGCTTCTTCAAAGAGCATTATAATTCAGGCAAAGAAAATGTTCTTAGCTGAAATTGACTCAGGTAACCAGACTGCCAGATTTCAAGCAAGGAAAGTCTAAAATCTAGCAATGAAATGCTCAATGAATAACAGCATTCAGAAGGGATGCCAAATAATTTACTCTACAAATCCAGAAATAATACCTTGCAGAGCTCCAGCACTGCTGCAACATTTTGACTTCTAAGAGAAACCTTGTATTTATCATTCTGAGCTTTGTCTAAATTCTACAGGGGAACATATCCAGCACAAATAATAAGAAATAAGATAATACATAACAGAATGTGACCGAAACTCCAACCAACAGCAGCAGAAATCAATAACCAATATATCCCAGCTTGAAATTTTTAGGTCTGGATAATGCTATATCATATACATG
This sequence comes from Eucalyptus coolabah, assembly GCA_014182585.1. Taxonomy (NCBI): domain Eukaryota; kingdom Viridiplantae; phylum Streptophyta; class Magnoliopsida; order Myrtales; family Myrtaceae; genus Eucalyptus; species Eucalyptus coolabah. The sequence continues at coordinate 54,744,098 of CM024621.1, forward strand.
AGAAGCAAGGTCAAGGCAGGTGTAAAAGTTTTAGCATGTCTTCCATTAAAAAGGGAGAAAGCTTAACCCATGCGCTATGAAGAAGCCTCACAACACCACATAAACGGAATGTGTTGAAGCAACTGAAGCTTCAGTCTTTAAGATTCAGTGGTGGCCATCATTGTCAAGATAACAGTTCTTCAAATCTCTCCTTAGAATTCAGTAATATAAAGCAATGGAAAGCATTCCATTTACAAGGCATGTATAACAAGTCAGAAAATCAAAAAGATGCCATCACACATTGTTCAAAAGAAATTATCTGCATACAACCAAGCACCAGACGTGATGCCTAATTGTTGTAGGCCCATTAACTGGGTAAAGAACAACAATACTAACCTTAAGGAACTCAGGTGGCAAACCATGTAGCTCGCTCTCACTGAAGAGAAGATAACTACAATCATCATTAAGGTTTTGAATATATCGGCAGCTCAGTTCATCAATTTGAGATTTCAAGCGCTGCACTTCCTCTCTTTTAGCTGTAGCAAGATTCAATCCATTCCGCTCAAAGTCTCTTACCTGTCACTGATCAGAAAATAAATTAATATTTGGACTTAACAGTTAACACAGCTCAAATACGTTCTAAGAGGATCGTGCAACTTATGAAGTGTCTAAGTGTGGAGGTTACTGCGAATGAACTGCAGATTGTGGATCTTTCCATACCAGGAACTGTAGATAGCAGGTCGCTTCGGGACTCATCCAATCTCCCCTCGTCAAAAGAGCTTTCACGACACGATACACGTCTTCACGGAGACTGAGAGGCTTGCACAGCAGGTGACCAAGGATCAACTTACAAATATTCAAGTGATGGAGAATAATGTTTTAACCATAGCTGTTTCCAGGATACCTTGGAGGCCAGCACAAACGCAACAATTTTTTTAACAAAATCTTCCGAAGACACAAAGCATTTAGAGGGACTACCTTTTTATCATGCTAAATGTTTTATTTCCCAATTGTTCTACTACCAAATTACATGCCGCAAAGAACTACAGGGTCAGGTTTTCCCACTAATCAAATTGACAAAACAGGGATTCAATCACTGTCACTTCAAGAAAGGTGTTAACCCAAATGGCAAGCCCAAGGCTCTTGTCCAACCATTTGTAGAACTTTGACACCGCATGCCATGTGACCCTCACCATATGCATTGCATGTGACCAGGTGTTCTGCTGTTCTTAATTAAGAAAGAGGAACTAAACTGGACGGTAATTAAAGCAGATAAAAACAAATGCCACGATTAAACAGGAGCAACTGACCTGCAACTCAATTTGTGTGCATCGATCCTCCGCTCTGCTTGAGCGCTAGCTTTGCGCACATCATCCGACACCGAGACCATCTTTGGGAATATACAAGACTGCACGAGCGGAAACTCTTCCGCCTCTAATTCCGCCAGCGGCAACACAACATTCGTGTAACTAACCTGCACATTTGCAACCACTGAAGCAGGATCAGGAACAAAGCCGTGCGGAGCAAAGCGAAACGACGGCGGTTCACTGCATGACCATGCCTTGTCGAGAGGCACCGAAGCGACCGCATCGTGGACCTCCTTCGACCTGGCGACTATCCGGTCCGCCAATTTCGATATTTCCCGAGCCGAGAGGCCAACTCGTACATCCGAACCACGAAGATCTAGCGAAGCCGCAACGGAACGGAAGACAAAATCAGCTACCAAACAAGCACAATGCAACAGCAGCAGAATCGAACGAGCACCAGAAACGAAAATCCGCCAGGCGAAAAGGTTCCGCGAGCGCAGGGAACGAAGGCGGACGCGCGCGCGCGAATCGAGGCCTTTCGCCTAGAGGCGGGAAGAATACCTTTCCTCCTCCGGCTCCTCCGGTGCGCCCTGACGGCGGAGACGGCGAGGTTGACGGCGACAGCGAGGACGGCGGCGGCTCCGGTGAAGGCCAGGAGCTGATTCTCCCTCCTCGGCTTGGTCGCCTTTCTCTCGGCTCCCCTGGCTTTCCATGATTCCCGAGCTGCTCCGCTCTCTCTCTCTCTCTCTCTCTCTTTGTGTGCTCGCCGAAGGACACCTGCGAGGGAAACTTTCGGTCTTTCAGAGGGAAGAAAGGGAGATTTGACCATTTAAAATATTTAATAAAGAAAAAAAGGACAAGACGTCGCGGAAGATTCTAATTTGTTTCGCTTTTTTTCCCAAAACAAAAAGAAAATAAAGGCGAGTGTCCGGGTTTGCGGAGGAATATCTATCGCGATGGACGCAGCAATCGCGACCCGCGGCCGGCCACTGATTGCGAGGCCCGATACGATGTTTGTCTCATTTGGCCTTTTCGCTTTTTTTTTTCTTCTTTTTATTTTTGAGGGGTAAATTTCGCGCGTCGAACTTAATTATTGCCTTGTTTTTCGACTTGCCCATTGTTAAGGACTTGCCTTTCTGAACTCTTTTTTGAATAATTCGATACGTATCTTCTCTTAAACTATTAATGTAGTGTTTAATTACCAGGTGTATTTGAGACTTCACAAAATGTAAGTACTCTCACGTGTAGATTCACTTCTTCTTCTTTTGAAATTAAAATAGGGCATGTTTGTCACAAATTCAACAAAAATAGGAGGTGTCTATTTTTTTGTTTCAAAGTATTGTATATATTTAAGAAAATTATCAAATAAGTAAATGTTAACTTATATGTGGATATAAGTATGTTGGGCAGATTTTGAGTGCTTTAGATTTCAGAAAAATCAAAGTACATAAATCACAAGACTTGAGCTGAGGAAATTGAAAACTAATCTAGATATATTATATTATCTTAATGTTGGACATAATATAAATAGCTTTTTGCTTTTAGTTACGGGTAACGAAATTGGAAGTATCTAGACCTTTTGTCTATGTTCCGATCAAACATGTGAACTTTCTTTTATTCAGTTGGGTACTTTGATTTTTAACACACCCAAATTGTACTTTAATTATGTGTTAGGAGTGTGTATGCCCAAAACCTTTACCAAAAAAGATCGTTAAGAAGGAACTTGAGTTTTAATCCATCAATATATCTAATTAGACTCACATTCACTCAAGAGTTTTAGTCAATGAATTATGTGATAATTTAGATACATTAGCTATTTCACGGTATATTAATTATCCGGTATAATACTTTTTTAACAAAACTCACACATATATGCTAAGAAAACGAAGCGTCAAGTCATGAAATGTTTCGGTTGATTGGCTTCTACTCATTCAACAATATTATGAAGCCATGCCACCACACGCGGCACTTGGTGCTGCCGTTTTCATTCACCGTCTATCGTCATCATGTGTCTTGAGTTCGTGATTATCTCTCTTTCTACCCCTAATCTCCGATAGAGGTTGCCACCTCGAGTCTAAGGTCTTGCGACCTCATAAGGCCACAAGACATCCAATTGAGCCGGCGACCTTTGATCAATGGTCACCTGACTTCAAATTTGAGATTTATGCCCTAGTTAACTACAAAGAGAGACTAAAAATAGCAAGTCGAGATTAGTGGTGCTTGTAGTTCGTATGAGTGATTGATGTCCTTATTGGCATCAACTATGTCATATAAAGACAACCACATCTGCATCAATGATTACGCAAAAAAATTGATTACATCAACTCAATTGGCAAAATGTAAAAAAAAAATAATAATAATTAAGATTTAAGTGGGTTTATGACTAAATTAACAAAAATAGAATAAGTTAATGATTTTTGAGACAATTTGCTTCCAAACATTATCTCTCTTAATGAATAAAATTTATCTTCTGCCAGGGATTCACACTTTAAGGCTGTGTTTAATTCAGTTTTGGGTTGCTCTGGGCTTTGGACTTCGGTATTTGCAAAGCAAAATTTTCACCAGAAGCCATGAAGATCATGCTACTAAACACCAAAAATATCGAGAGAAAAAAAGTTGGAAATACTTTCATGAAAGTAGGGTTGGCAAAATGGGTTATAAACTCATATTTCAATCCAAATTTATCAAGATAGATTATATTTGGGTCACCTTAAATTTAAAATGTAAGTGATGATAGGTTGCAAAGAGAAGTTCCCAAAGTATTTGTTTTAATGGATATATTACAAATCCACTTTCAACCAACCCAATCAAGACAATGAAATTAATGGTGCGTTTGGGAAAGCTTTTGGGAAAAGCCTTTAAGGAAATGCAAAGGCCTTTGGTCTAAAGGGTTTTGATGAAATGCAAAAACCTGTTTGGTAAACTATAATTGAAAAGAGCTTTGAAAAGCAACTTTGGGGAAATCTTTGTTTGTTAAACACATATTTGGGAAATCCTTTAGCGAAATCATTTTAAGTTTTTATTTTTTTTTTTAAATTGAAAACAAATATAATGAATTTTTTTTTTTTTTTGCATTGAGATGTATATATAAAAGAGATATATTAACAAATTCAATAACTTATATATATATATATATATATATATATATATATTTACACTGAGATGTATATATAAAAGAGATATATTAACAAATTCAATTATTTATATATATATATATATATATATATATATATGCATTGAGATGTATATATAAAAGAGATATATTAACAAATTCATAAGTGAAAAAATACATCAAAGTGGAATTTTCTCAATTAAAAAGAAAGAGTAATTTCATTATAATAAATATGATTACATATGCATCGAAGAAATAAATAGGTTTTCATTGAAAATTACAAACATCCTTAGGTATTTACTAAACTTATTGCTATTTGATCACGTAAACGCGCCATGTCATAAGATAAATTGTCATTTGAAGTACTGGCACCCTCATTTGTATTATCTAGGTCAACTGAATATCCATAACTAGGATCCAAATCTGCTCTTGCAAAATGTCTATCATTGGCGGCGTTTCGTCGTATATAATTATGCAAAGTCATTACTGCTATAACAATTTTTACTTGCTTCTCAAATGGAAAGCTTGACATATGCTTTAGAATCTTCCACTTCTTCTTCAAGACACCAAAAGCTCGCTCAATTTCGATCGCAGCGATGAATGAGCACGATTGAATATCTCTCGATAGCCTGTAGGGGCGGGACCTTGTTGAAATTCTGGTAAATGATATCTAACTTCTTTATACGATCCTAAATAACCCGTTGGATTTGGATATCCAGCATCTACTAAATAATATTTACCTGCACAAATTCTATATAAATTTAATCAATATAGACTACATTAATACATATTAATATACAAAAACCATTAATTAACAAACGGGAGGAGGATGAGGAAATTGCACATCGCGTCTCCCTAAAGCTTCATAGAAAATACGAGTATCATGGGCTTGGCCCTCCCAACCAGCCCAAACATAAGTGAATTCCATATTAAAATTACACCTTTGCTAAGATATTTTGAGTCGGTGTACCTTTTCGACCAATAAAACGAATCTGATCATTTACAGGTATCACCGCTGGGATATGAGTGCCATCGATAGCTCCAATACAATCCTAAAAAAAAAATGCAAATATTATTGTATAATCAGAATTTGCTTTTAATTCCTTCTTCCTATTGTATAATCAAAACATACCTTAAAATATGGAAAAAATCTTCGATTATTTTTTATCTTCTCGGAACATCCCTAAATTGCCAATCATTTGGTTGAATCAAATCTTTTCACATTTCACATACTTTGTCTAATACTAAGCTAAAGTACCTGCTTATGGTTTCCCCATAACGCTGAAAACGCTCTTGTGTTAACATATTACCTATACCATGTCCTAAAATATGAAGAAATATTCCAAGTATTTCCGTAACATCAATATTCCTACTTCCTTCAACACCATAACGTGTTACTAAATCATGCATTAAATTATTAAATACAATCTTATCCATTCTAAACATTTGATAACACCTTATCGGATTAGCATCTTCATCCATCAACTCTTCTACCCATGCATTTCCTGTATATGATGATGTCCTACAAGGTTTTTTGTTACTATATATTGCCTGATAAGCGATTGCAGCTTGAGTAATTTCCACAAGTTGCCAATATTCCTCGTCATCTTTTTCATGAATTTCTCTTTCAGGAGAGTCGTCTATATCTGTTTAAAGTAACAAAACAATAAGAAAAATGATGGGTAATCATCCATCAATGAAACAATTATCACCCATAATATATATGCAAACTCCATCCAATAAAAAAAAAAAACACAAACTAAAAGTCTCAAAAAGATAATTAAAAGAGAGTTCATAAGTAGTGCAAATCACTAATCCAAAATAAGTTTCACATTACAAGATTAGATTAATATTAAAAGCTCAAACAAGCAACTAACATCCTAGCGACGACTATTATGCTCCTCCATCTTATACTTCAGCCACTCAACTTTCTCTTCATCTTCATCCAAGTTCATAAAAATTTGCCTATTGTCTTTCTTTTCAGAAAGATGAGAGAGTGCAAAAAAAAATAACTTTCTATCTTCCTTAATCTCAGGAATGGCTTTCAACGTCTGCATAATCTCTTTGTAAGGGTCAAATTCCTTGCAACCGATGTTGCATTGCTCCTACTTTCGACCGCTGAACAAAGTCTATCGATTTGCGATGCTAACTTAGTAGGTCCAGGACAATTTTTCTCTCTCTTTCCTCGAGCTTCCTTCGTGGAACTTTGTACCGTTCTTTTATGGCTCTTACTTTGACTTGGTTGGGCATTCGTTTCACCTACATCACACTCTAAAGTATCATCGGTAGATCCTGCACAATCATCAATATCGGCTTATGTGGCCTCAAGATTCTCGTATCGCATAAACCTTGTGCGGGATTCCAAGTAACACTTCCGGTGGCAACCGTACCCCAAAACATTCGTCCAACAAAACTTCCATATCCCGGATGTATACCTTTCGTTCGAAAAACTTTAAGCTTAGGATTGGCCTGTTATAATAAGATATTTTCATGAGTTATATCACAAAAGATGAACTTATAAATAAAAAAAATGTGGCAAATAAAAGATAGACACTGAATCTTTCTCTCCCACCATTCATCACTTGCATCAATGGTTTTCCTCCTTGGATCCCATCCTAGTCCTGTTTCCTTTTGAATCAATTGCTTCCATTTTTTCCATTCTTCCTTTAGATTATCCCACTTACTCTTCATTTGATTCTTATCATATTTTTGCCCCTCAACTCTTCAAACTTGGTAATTATAGCTGTCCATCCATCTCTTTTGTTGCTCGCGGGACGATTGCCTTTTTCAATTTGTTCAATACACAATCGACAAAGTGTTTCTACATCTTCCGGGCTCCAATAAGCCTTTTCTTTTGATGAACTCGCCATCTTCCAATAGAATAAACACAAACACCTTTGAAATATGAGAACAAATGAGATTAAAACTACGACCCAATTCCCTATAGATAAATGAACACATATAGATAGAACTATGCATAGCACAAAGGTTGAGTTTAGGACGTTCATTAAACAAAAAAAAGAGACGAAACTTGACTTCACGACGAGGGATAAACAACACAAATACCAAAGCGAGATGTTAATAGGAGAATTCTAATTATGATATCTAGTGCTAAGCATGCCTAACTCTGTCATTGCAGCAATCTCAATGATCTCAAACACAAGTGTTCCATAAGATTCAGACTTTACAAGTAGAAACAAAGACTCCTTCAAACTAATCGAACCAATGACACATCGGTTGAACCCAAACAACCCAAGAAAATGAATCCAGAGAGCAATTCGAAGCACAAATTGAGCAGCTTAAAGAGGGAGGGTGAAGAGGCAGAATCTCCACGCCTTTAATTTGGCCATGCGAGAACAAGTGAATGCAATAGATCGATCAAACAATCATGTAAATTGTAAAAAATCATGTAAATTTTTAAGTCCCTATGTACACTCCACTCTTCGTGTTCATGCATGGTTGTTTGCCAAATTGATAATAATTCAAAGGCATACAAATCAAGATAAACAGATCAATGCATCAAATGATATAAGGAAATGAACACATCAAAACGACATAGCAAACGATATAAAATATGAAAAGAGAGATGCGAGAAAGTAAACTCGATACAAGCTTGGTAAAGAACATGTTTTGCTATTTGAGCCCCGGGATATGATTCCTACTAATCTTCTAAGAGACTCTCACGGCTATCGGGATATGTGGGACCTTGCGATAGATTTCCCCATTTATCCGCCAAAACTAGAACCGCCATGAATCGATGATGAAATCTGTCCATCCATGGTTAAATTGATGAATTCCAAATTAACAGGGGCTCCATATTCTCTCGGAGACCCGAGGGTATCCGAGAGTACCAAATCTCTCTCTCTCTCTCTCTTTTTATTGCCTGAGTTTAGACTAACCAAGGATATTCCAGGCATATGAACCTACCAATTACTCTAGAGAAACTATTCTAAATCATATTGAGATAACATGAAAGAGATCCTATACTTGACTTTTAACGTATCCATTTATTTAAAGTGAGATGACTGGATATTCGAAGGACCTTCCCAGATTCTGTGAATCACCGAAATTTTCCTTCATAGATCATTAGCCCCAGATAGACGTTTGAACATATAATGGTTTTTTGATTCACAGCAAAATAAAAGATCTCAACAAACAGAGAAGGAACAGTCCGATTAATTGAAATGTTTAATACATTTTAGCCGAGTCTAAGGGGCAAGAGAAAATTGATTTATGTTTTGTATTGGATAGGATATGCAGCAAAATTCCAAAGGAGATCAATAATCAAATCTAGTTTGTTTCAAATAGCTAATGGTTGACCTAACAAGCATTTCAAATGAGTGCTCCAAAAAGGCATGATTTTCACAAAGCCACAAAAATCAATTCCCATGAAAGCGAAATAGATACTTCCCTTCAGACTTCCAGCTCAAAATCGTATCTTCAGCAAACCCAAGCATAATCTCCCTCAATATCCAGATCTCACTACTTGAACTCGCTCACTAGCATCTCCAACCCGCTCTCTCTAGCTCGAATATTTTCGCAATCTCACGCCAATCTCACGCCAAGATGGAGCTGCTTTTGAGATGATCATAACCCAACCGGGTTTCTCACCTCGCTTTCATTTTGCCTCTTCTTTTCTAATATCCCAAGTTCCTACAGCTGCACACCACTTTTAAATTTCCAAAATTCCTCATCTTTACCGAACCATCCCCGCCACAATCTCAAAGCAAGCCAACCCAAAGCAAGTCCTCGCACACGTTTGGTGAAACCCACTACTTCGACCTCTCCCCCACACACCCAGTTAAAAAAAAAAAAAAAAAAAAAAACAGAGTAGTGCAAACCCAAAACCCAAACAGAGAGCTTGCTAAAAAACACGAGAAAGAAACCCAAATCGATGAACACATGAACAAGGAAAAGGGAACATGCTCGGGCACTACAAGATGAAAATTCTCAACTCACCTTAAGACCAGACCTCCTGCAGTTTAGCTCCGAAGTATGTCGGGAAGAACAAAGATGGCTTTATAGAACCCGGCCTACTTTGAGTTCTCTCTCTTTGTGTGATCAAGGAACCACAAACACCTTCTAATTGTATGGGGAGCTCGGTTTGATGACGATTGATGAGCGAAGACGGGAAGATGAGCAAGCGATGACCAAATAGCTTAGCAAAAAGAGCGAAATCGGAGGTGCAACGAAACCAGAGACGTATTCCACGGGAGCATGAGAAGATGGCTTTGGGTTGTATGGGGGAGCTCGGTTTGATGACGATTCCGTGCGTGCTTGTGGATTTGAGAGAGAAGAAGAAGACGAGAGCTTGCGGTGGGGGAGGCTCATGGATTTAAGAGAGAAGAAAAAAGACGATATGTGAGTGGGTAAGGAAAGGAGAAGAGGAAACACGGTGTAGATCTAGGGTTTCGGGGATAAACTTGGAATTTCGTTAAGTTATGAGGGTAAAAATGGAAAACGAACGAAAATTCATTAATTGGGAAGCCAGCTTACCGAGAAAGCTTAAATGCCCAAGGTAGGGATGACCCTGCCTTGGGCTTTCAGCCTTCAAAAGGCAAACTTTCAGCTAAGGATCTTTAGAAATTTTTTTCCCAAACGCCTGTTTTTAGCCCAAAGGGCTTTGGAAGCCCAAAGTAGCTTTGAAAAGCCGAATCCAAACGTAAGAATAGGTCTTAATTCCTCTTCGGTCTTCGCTTCTCTCTTCTCTCGCTTCCTCTTGAATTCCACCGCCTGTGACTCGCGAGCTTTCTCTCTCCCGTTTGATCCCATTGATTGGCATCGCCCCTTCCCTCGCTACCCATCTCCGGTGGCGCTCCAGGGAACTGAACTCACTTGTACCATATTTTTCTATTTCAAGAAGAGTCAATGTCCCTAAAACTCAAAACTCATTGAGCAGTCTTGTTTTCCTTTGACATTCTAAAATTAGGGGTATGTATGGTTCAAGCGGGTGGTTCCTGACTTAAAACTGGGAACGGCCCGCTAAGAACCGGTTTTGAAAATTTGGAATCGGGAATCACCCACTAATTGCATGGATCCACCCGAGAACCAAACCACCGATTCAGTCTAATTCTCGAGTGGATCATAGAACTAGTCCAACCGCCACGCCTTCCCTTTTTTGCCTTCAACCAATTGCGACCCTTGCTCCGCTTCCATCTCAGCCACCACCACCATCTTGGCCACCATCTCCGTCATCTCCCACTCCTCCCTCGAGATTGACAATGAGGAGGACAACAGGGACGATGAGCCGTTCTTAGACTTAGAGTTCGCCTATCCCCAAAGATGAGGATGATGGGGAGAAGCTTGAGGAGGGGGAGGAGGAAGAGGGGAGGTAGAAACAGGACGAGCTCAACAATGAAGAGGACCATAGTGACGGTGAATGCGAAGGTGGCGGCGATGTGGAGAGATAGTTCAAGTTCGAGGGAGGAAAAGATAATTAACTCACTATTTTGCCGAGTTCGAACTATGACACAAAGGGGGATGAGTAGATCCAGGAGATGAATTAGAGAGGAAGAGGGAGCTCGGGAGATTTTTTACCAAGAGAGACAAGATGGAGTAGGAGAGTAATGAATCGAGACAAGATGGTAATTGGAGCCCTAAATTTTAGATTTGCAAGTTTATAATTTTTTTAATATTAAAAATTAATATATTATTATAATATAATTGGTTCGGTCTAGGTGAGCGATCCGCCCATGGAATCGAGAATCGGGACTCGGTACCCACTGGTTCCCATAAATTGGAATCGGAAAACCGGACTAGTTCCTTTAAGAATCATCGGTTCCGAGCGGCTCGATCCGGTTCTGAGCAATTTGGGCGGGTCCTGATTCTTTTGCACACCCTTACTTGAAATGCTAAAAAAGATGAACAAGTTTGATGGACCGAATGGAATAATGAATGCGATGTGACTATGTCTACTGTTGTTCTCTAATCTAGCATTTATCATCCTCAAATTCCACAAGAGATTTCATATTGCCTAAATCATGCATCCCCTTACCTGCCCAAATGGAAAAAGAGTAGTGTTGTGAGCGGAATGCAAGTGTCAAAATCATCCCCAATTTCTTCAATTTTATAATAATGTGAACATTTTGTTATAATTATTTATGTCTCCCATTGAGGGGAATCAACATCGAGCTTTATTCATAGTTTTGGTAAGGGCATTGCTCATCACTTAGGCAAGACTCACCACCTTTCATTTCACTGCCAGTTTCACATCTCGTCCATACCTCAATCCCATAGCTCCTTTATTGATTCGGTGAGCCAATTCATAGAGTCGTCAATTCTTTAAAAATAACAATTCAAGCAGAAAATTTATTACGAATGGAACCCATGTTGGTTTAGGTATGGATTGGGTCTGGGCCGGGCAAGAGTCGTAAAGTAATTATTAGTCATTATTCAAATGCAACTGTTGAGATTAAAATGCTTTCCACATCCAAAAAAAGCCAACGAAATTTACTGCTTCCATTCATCGTGGAAACTCGACGGGCCTCAAACCTTTAAAAGAAGAAATAGGCCCATGGGCTCAACCGGAACCATCTGGGCCTCCGCCACCGCGCGTTTCGTTTCGTACCCGAACCAGAAGAAAAGCGGTCAGACCGAAGACGACGACGAACGACGGCGGCGGAGGAGATACCAAAACCTCTCAGAACAAAGCCTCTCGACAATCACTGCGGAGCTCGAATTCAGGCTCCTCGATCGTCTCTCGACCCGGCGAAAGGGACCGGCGTCCGTCGCATTCCGGCGATTCGATGGCCCCGAAACCCAAGAACAACCCGAAGCCCTCGCCGTCCCCGTCGCAGCCGCCGCCGCCCATCGAAGATCTGTTCGCGTCCCTCAACAAGCACATCCAGCGATCCGAGTACAAGCAAGCAGTCAAGGTCGCAGATCAAGGTCCCGATTCCTCCCTGGCCTCGTACCGTCGCGTTTCGATGGCTTTCGTAGTCCTTATCGACCTCCATTCGATGTTCGTCTCCTTCACGATTTTTTTTTTTTTTTTTGGGGCAGTGCTGAGGATCGCTCCTGGGGATGAAGACGCGATTAGATGCAAGGTGGTGGCCCTGATAAAGAGCGACAGCATCGAGGACGCTCTGACCACGATTCAATCGGCTAAGAACCTTCCGATCGACTTCAGCTTTTTCAAGGCGAGTGCTTAAATTATCGAAAGGTGTTGTGCTGGTGTTGCGGTTCGTTTCGCTTTCGCGCATGTTTAGTGTTCATTCACAAGGATTTTGGAATTTCATCTGTTGCCATGCCGTCATGTTGATTGATTTTTTTGATTTCTCGTCGATGTGGAGTGCCTGATGCTCTCTGAAATAGCATAATTGCGAATCGAGTGTTGCTGGAAACGAATTTCTCAGTCGCATCTCTGAGGCTCTAGTCGAAACATTTGACTCCAAGAGGGGATGAAATAACTCAGCTTGCAGATAAGCTAGGTGATTGCCATGGAAACCCATTACATGTTTATATTGAAGCATTATATCGAAGAAGTTATAGGATAGTGGAGTTTTGGTCCCTGAAAATATTTACTCGTGAGCAACCAGTAACACCTCCTCAATGTAAGAAGGTCATCAAGGCACTCCCGACCTTTGCACTTATCAGTGGCAAAAGGAAAGAGAAAAACCTTGCACTTGTTTGAATGAGGTGGTAGTCACTCTTCTTGTACATATCTTTCTTACTCACCATAATTGGTGATTTGAAGAGTATGAAAGAATTCTTGCTCCATCACATGTTTTGTTATCTTTTGACCCATATGTGTTTTAGTTTAATCTTCAGCTTACTAAATGCATAATCAAATTTTTGCATGTTGAGAAAGAAGAAAGCAGCTGTCTCTTTATTAATGTCCTTCTTCCTCTGTTGGCTCTAAATAGGCATACTGCTTATACAGACAAAACAAGCTAGATGAAGCTTTGGACTCTATCAAGAGCAAAGAAAGAAGTACTCCAACCATGCTCTTGGAGTCTCAGATTCTGTACCGCCAAGGCAAAGTGGATGCTTGTGCAGATATTTATCAAAAGCTACAGAAGTCTAACATGGAATCACTTGAGGTAAATGCTATTGCCAGTTTGGTTGTGGCCGGAAGAGCCTCAGAAGTGCAAGGAATATTGGATGCATTCAGGGTCAAAGCGACTAGCAGCTTTGAGTTGGCATACAACACTGCTTGTTCTTTAATTGATAGAGAAAAGTATTCGGATGCTGAACAACTCTTGTTATCAGCTCGTAGGTAATATACATTACTGATTCATTGCACTTATGTTTATGGGTTTGTCACTTTATTGCTGCTGATAGTGCAATTCTATGGTTATGAATTCCTTTTTATTTTTTGGATGCATTCGCTAATGGTGCATTATCATTTGGTTGTACCTTTTGTCCAGACATAAAAACTCTTTGACAGGAATTTTCTGTTTGATCTCTTAAAAAGGTGCTTTACCTTTTATTTTCTGTTCGCCAAATTGATGAAGCAAGGTTTTTCTCTGGAATACATGCCTTGAGCACTGAGGACTTTGTTTTCACTGAGTGTCATCTTGCTAACGGGGAAAACATTTACCATGTGGCCTAGCATTTTCCCTCAAACCAACATGTAGTGATTTAATTGCAGTATTGCGATTGTTTTGTATGTTTTTGTTAAGTTCAAATTATTCAGAAGCGATGAACAAGACTCTAATTTTCAATTTACTTACTTTTCATTAATCTATACGTGCTTTTAAGTATGATTCACAGGACCATGATCTGCTTTTGCACCATTTTGCCATATCAACTCTGTTGTTTACCTCTGGAAACTCTTCATGTGGTTCTCCCCATTTTTGCAATAGACTGGTGTTGTAAAGTAATGAACTGAGACAGCTTCTTGTTTGACTTTGCCCAAAAAATGGAGGGTTTGCTTTGTAATGCATTTGTGTTGTTGGCATACAGGAGCATGCTTCTTTCACTCTTTCAACTTTTCTTTTGATTGAATTTCGCATCTCATCCACTTTTTGTACTTCTTTAGGCTCTATGCCCTCTTTCTTCTGAAGTGATTAGGAAAATTGAATGCTGAATGCTGATGTATTTGATATCTTGTCAGAATTGGTCAGGAAACTCTCCTGGAAGAAAATTTGGATGCTGATGAGGTGGAAATTGAATTATCTCCTATCGCTGTCCAGTTGGCTTATGTTCAGCAGGTATTTGAAAATTATTCAATGCTTCTGCCTTTGTGGATGAGGGTTCCAATCATTTCTCATAAATATCTCTTGGCTTGTAGTTTATGAGATGATACAACTTTTTATTTTTTTTAGATCTTTGGACGCAGACAAGAGGCCATTGAAGCTTACACTGGCATCATTACTCGGAATTTGTCAGATGAATCATCGCTTGCTGTGGCAGTGAACAACCTTGTTGCTCTGAAAGGGCCAAAAGAGGTCTCTGATGGCCTGAGGAAAATTGACCGCCTAAAGGATAAAGATGCCCAGAACTTCCAGCTTTCTCATACAGTGGAATTGAAACTTCTACGAAAGCAAAGGGAGGCAATATACACTAACCGGGTGCTCTTGCTCCTCCATGCAAATAAGATGGATCAGGTTGAACCCCACATTTCCTTTTGTGCTTCTATACCAACTGTGCATTTTTTATAATTGTATAGTTAATGGTCTAAGCATGCCATCAAGTATTCTTTTGCTTACATACTAACTTTGTTCTTTCTCAAATACTCAGGCTCGAGAGCTTGTTGCTTGTCTACCTGACATGTTTCCCAACAGCGTGACACCGATATTGCTTCAAGCTGCTGTGCTGGTGAGAGAGAACAAGGCTGGCAAAGCTGAGGACATACTAGGGCAATTTGCAGAGAAGTTCCCTGATAAGTCCAAGACTGTTCTTCTGGCGAGAGCACAGGTTGCTGCGTCAGCTGGCCACCCTCTTGTGGCAGCAGAATCGCTGAGCAAGATACCTGACATCCAGCACATGCCTGCCACTGTTGCGACCCTTGTTGCATTGAAAGAGCGTGCAGGTGACATTGATGGCGCAGCTGCCATTCTTAACTCGGCAATCCAATGGTGGTCAAATGCCATGACTGAGGACAACAAGCTCTCTTCTATAATGCCAGAGGCTGCTTCTTTCATGCTCAGGCACGGCAGGCAACAGGAAGCTGCACGTCTTTATGAGGAACTTGTGAAAAGCCATGGAAGCGTAGAGGCAATGGCTGGCCTCATAACCACAGTTGCTCAGGTAGATATTGGCAAAGCTGAAGCTTATGAAAAGAAGTTAAAACCATTGCCAGGGTTGAAGGGCATTAATGTGGAGAGTTTAGAGAAGACTTCTGGTGCGAAACAAGATGAAAGTTCTCTCCGTGGTGGACTTGCTGAAGCGCATGAGGAGAGTAAGAGCAAAGAGAAAACCAAGAAAAAGAGGAAGAGAAAGCCAAGATACCCCAAAGGTTTCGACCCAGCGCATCCAGGTCCCCCACCAGATCCGGAAAGGTGGCTTCCTAAGAGGGAGAGATCGAGTTATAGGCCGAAGAGGAAGGATAAGAGAGCTGCTCAAGTAAGAGGCTCACAGGGGGCAGTAGCTAGAGAAAAACATGACGCGGGTGCCAGTGGTGCCAATTCTAGTGCTCCTAGTTCGACATTACACCAAGCAAGCAGCTCCAAAGGGGCCTCGCAAAACTCAGCTGCGGAGAAACCCAAGCCTTCTAAATCATCGAGGAAGAAGTCAAGGAATTGATCGGCAGGTTCGCAAATTTTGTGGACAGCTACCCATCTAGTTATCGGTTCAGAATTTCTCTCTTCGTCGATTTGCGGATTTCAAATTTCTCGTATTTTATGCGTTGTGTTCGATTGACTTCAAAAATCACCAGGACTTGCAGAGAGCCTTTCTTGAGGAGAATTTATTCAAACGGCGACTTTGCTCGATACGTTCTTTCCTGTATTACTCGGTGGGTTCTTGGATATTCCAGTTCTCGGAATGTTTTTCGCGTGCGAAGCGCTGTTTTTATGTCGGATTCTTTGTGGGTGTCCATTGACTGCGTGCACGCTCCAACTTGCACCGAGGATCGGGTTATCAAAATAGGGCCTAATTGCCTTAAAAAGAATCAACTTAGGTCTGGTACCAATTCCGGCCCGAATGTTTTTGTCGTTGATTTTTGTCTCATAACACAAAATCGACTTTAAATCGGGCATCTATTACGGCGAAATATAAGACATTAACTTTTGGTTTGATCTCAATTTTGATCCAAAAGAAGCACAAATTTTAGGTCGGTCCGGACTAATTTTAATTTAATAAAAAGGCATTGACTTTAGGTGGGATCTCAATTTCGGTGGGAAACTTTTTCAAAAAGTCATAAATCTATTAAATCCTAAATCTTTCAATTTTGTTAATTTAGTTTAAAATCTTTTCACTTTTTATCAATTGAGTCAATCCGGTCAATTTTGATAAGAATTTATTGATGTGGACATTGGCCATTCTACATGATACAATTGGCACTTATATTGACAAAAATTATTAAATTTTAAAATATTTTTCTAAATTTTAAATTTTTAAATTTTTTGCCCTCTTCTTCCTCAAAGAGGCTACAACCGGTGAGGGTTGACTTGGGTGAGGTCGATGAGGTCAACCCTCACTGGTCGTCAGAGGTCGGGCAACTAGCCAAAGGAAGCAAAGAAAAGAAAAGAAAAGAATACAAAATAATTATAAAAATTGAAAAACATTCGAAACTATTAATAAATTGTATCCACATCCATGTCAATCATGCCAAGATAATAAATTACAGTCAAAATTGGCGAATAGACTCAATTAACAATAAGTAAAAATGTTTAAAATTGAATTAACAAAATTAAAAAGATTTAGAATAAAGTATAATAAGTTTATGACTTTTTGACAATTTTTCCTAATTTCAGACCTTTTTTTTTTTTTTTGGTAATCTAATGAAAAAGTGTTAACTTTTAGTAGGTGCCCATACCTAGTCCCCATCGAATTTCTGACCAACGACAGCATCAAAGATTCAATTTCTTCTGTGCATCTCTTCTAATGGCATCATTAAAAGAAAATTGAAGAGACCGAATTTTGGTATTGAATGGAAGTTAATATTTTTCACGAGATAAAAAAATTCGAGTTAAAATCTGGGCAGGATCTAAAATGAATCTTTATTGCGCGGATAAAAAAAAATCGCTGAAATCAAGCTCAAATTAAAATTGGTGAATTTTTATGATGTGAAAAAATTGTCAAGTCACATTTAGGACCCGACCTTAAAAATGGGGCTCTTTAAGTGAATTGAGCACGTCCGACCCAAAAAAAAAAAAAGTAAATTGAGCATGAAAAACAATGTATCATCCATTTAGAGGGAATTTATCTCCTTGTTTTGCTTTATACTTGCATTAGCCAGGGAAGGAAACTGGTGATGCGGATTTAGCGCGGACGTAGATTTCCTTTCCAAATGCTATAGTAATATTACGCATTTTAGCATATTTTGCCGGCGTGAATTGGCTTGTTAACAGCAGAACATTTTTTGCATATATCTGTCTATTAAAGATCGGATGAATCTCTTCTCCATCGATTTGATTGCTCCCACATGACATCGCATTATATTCACGGCTGTAATGTGAATTGGGCTTCGTCCTCATCCGACAATGAATCCTTCCGAGAAAAGTGTCCATTTTTATGCTTGATACATAGACAATGAAACTTACTATTTCTTGCCGGAAGAATTGATGGAAAGTAAAGGAGCCGTTTTCAAGCTCTTTTGAATGGGAGTATGAACTTTTGCCTTTTTGAAGAACAAGCTTCGCCGGTTGAAGGTAGGACATGAAGGAATTCCACTTCTTACGATAAATCCTCGAAGGCAACAAAAAGGGCCATGTGAATTTGTAAGCGTTCGATTGTGCATTCAGCTTGTTTTCCACTGGCACGGAAAATGACCGATTCCATTGTTCCATAAACATGTTATAAAAGACAAGGAATTTCGATCTAAGTTTTTGCATTTGAATACAAGAATGATGTCACTAAAAATCAAAAAAAAAAAAGACAAGGAATTTCGATCTAAATTTGACGAAAATGTAATCGAAAATTAATAGGACTATAAAAGGATCCAACCAAATTTATGATGTTGACATACCTTGAAACCATCGCTCAACTTAGGCCTCTAAAAAGTAAAAGAAATGAGAATACTGAGACGTAAGATTGATTTAATATTTTAATAATTTAATTTTTCCATAGCAATTCAGTGTCCTTGTTGATTTCACATACAATTTTTTTTTTATAACTATAGAAAGGAAAGTTGATATTGATTTTTTTATAAATAAATAAATGGTCCATAAATTTTAGCCCACATGTAATATGTTCCCCAAAATTTTAATCCATTTAATATTATCCGGAGATTTTAACTTAATACGTAATGTCGTCTCTAAACTTTAAATTTACTTAATGCAGTCCATAAAATTATAATAAAAATATTGAATATTTTCATATAAAAATGAATATTTTTAAATCAAATGATTAATTTAAAAATCCGGGACTACATTAAATGAATTGAAGTTCCAATGCTATATGTGTCATTTTTTTCTTTACCTTGTTTTGTCCTCTGGAGGATTTTTCCGGGCTTGTTGAGAATGAGATGATCTTCCGCTGCTGCTAATCAGAGCACTCACCGAGCTATGAACGTTTTTCCCTCCCTCCTGTACTTCCCTAATCGCTGATTAACTGCCTCGCTAATCCGGGATTCGGTTTTTCACTATTCACAGTCTCCCTCGAAAGCTTACACTTCACGCACCTCTCTCTCTCTCTCTCTCTCTCTCTCTCTCTCACGCCTCTGTACAAAGGCCAAAAGGAGAAGGAGAAGGAGAAGGAGAAGATGCGAATGAGCTGAGCTGAAGCCGAGCTGAGCTCTCTTCCACTTCACTCCTCGCCGGTTCTCCGGCGCCGCCCCGTTCGATCCCCCGCCGGCGATGGTCCCTCCGCCGCTTCGACCATCGCCGCCGCGGCCCTAAAGCCCGCCGCCGCCGCCGCCGCCGCCATTCTTTGCCCCCGGGAGAAGCCCTAAATCCTTCCTCTCCCGCCGGCCGCCATGTACCTGTCCGAGAAGCCTCGCCCGATCGATTTCTACAAGGAGGAGTCCGCCCCTCGGGACATGATCATCGAGGTCGTCTCCTCCAACGGCGACATCCCGCCCCACCACCCGCACCCGCACCCGCACCCGCACCCGCACCAGCATCCGCACCCGCACCAGCACCAGGCGCCGCCCGCGCCGCCGCCGCCGCCGCCCCAGCCGCACCACCAGATGATCCTTGGCGAGAGCAGCGGGGAGGACCTCGAGGTCAAGGCCCCGAAGAAGCGCGCCGAGACCTGGGTCCAGGACGAGACGCGGTGCCTCATCGGGCTTCGCCGCGAGATGGACTCGCTGTTCAACACCTCCAAGTCGAACAAGCACCTCTGGGAGCAGATCTCGTCCAAGATGAGAGAGAAAGGGTTCGATCGTTCCCCGACCATGTGCACGGACAAGTGGAGGAACCTGCTGAAGGAGTATAAGAAGGCCAAGTACCAGGATAGAGGGTCCGCGAAGATGTCGTATTACAAGGAGATTGAGGAGATTCTGAGGGAGAGGAGCAAGAATAATCAGTATAAGAGTCCGACGGCCTCGGCTTTGAAGGTCGATCCCTACATGCAGTTTTCTGACAAAGGCAAGTATTAATATATTGTTCTACATTTCGTTAACTAAGTCGAGTTGGGAGGATTTATTTGGGCGTTCGTGCTGTGTTGATGGTGTTTGTGATCTAGAAGCTCCTGATAAAGCTCCCTAAGCTTGTTTTTCTCTCTTTCCTCTTCTGTGAGATAGGAATTGCAAATCGGCAATAGCTGTGCTCTGTCAAGGCGTTTCTTGAGTGTGAAAAGATTTTCGGGAAGTGTTAACCTTCGAGTTGGAATTACGGGGCGTCAGCAGAAAGTTTGTAATCACAATAGAGCTTCTGAAGAACATATATCTTCTTTTATAACAAGCTCATTAGTAGGTAGTAATTGAGGGTGTTTGTTGATGGTTTAGTACAGAAGATGAGTTCTCGCAGTCCTCAATGTGATTTTTGGGACTGCTGCAATAAGGAATTGTCCTTCATGCACAGCATTACTCAAGAAGTCGTTGAGTATTTGTGGAATTGATTTGAAATGCGAACTTTCTTGTAACATTTGTTGTCCAGCTGGGGATGAGTTTTTGTTTGTGGGACCTAAATTGAAGAGTTGGTGAGTTTCTATTGAGGGGATGCATTCTTAAAATTCCAAGTGCACGTCTAATCACTCACTCCACCATGTTTGCTTCACTATTTCTTTCGTGGGCCCTGATGACATTGTGGTTTGGTATAATTGTATACATGTGCGTGACGCTTTGCTTGTTTTACTTGCTACATTCTACCTGTACCAGGTGAACAATGTTCGGTTCACGATGTCCACTCATAGGGCATTAATTCTTATTATTGCAATTGCACGTCCAATCACTAACTCCACCATGTTTGCTTCACTATTTCATCTAATGGGCTATTCTTTGTATTACAAGGGTAAACAAAACCTGATGACATTGTGGTTTGATATTTAATCTTTTGTTCTAGGAACTCGATAACACAATGAGGAAAATACTGTATTTTGTGAGATGAATCTTTCTGTTCTGTTTGATTGGTGAGAATGAGACAATCGAAATATATTCAAGAAATAAGTAGTCTGAACCTAGATCACTGCATGTCTATACTTTGAAACTGTTCTAGTCAATTTGTGAGTGTAGATTTGTTGTGTGTATAAGCAATCCATACCCTCATCATGCAAGGGTTATTTATTTATTAAAAGACAAATTCGACGAAACACGGTACCGTTTTTTTTTTTTTATCGGAAATGAAAGAAAGTACTTTGAATTTTATTTTTCTTAAGAACTAGTACTTTGGGAGACATGTCAATATATGAAAATACAAAGTGACTTACAGTCGTCAAAAAAGATGAAATGAAATTGTGAATAGTGCAGTGTACTTCTAGCATGTAGGAAAGAGGGACAGCAATTGGTGTTGTCAGTGTGAGTAAAGGGCTTTTAATATGTTTTTCTCCAAAGCATGGCTATTCTAAAGTCATATTTAGTGGTCCATCTATTAATTTACCTCTTGTGTCGGATTGTGCTTGTTAATAAACATTAGAATTTATAACTTTTTGTTGCAGGTATGATTCTTATCTCTTTATCTACATGACCAAATGCATGATGAAAGAGATGGGGACCTCCTTGCCATTCCGCTGAATTTTGTGTCTGCTAACTGATCTAGGCCCACATTCCAGTTCTATTTGGATATTGCCTCGAGTAGATCAATGTTGGGAGAAACTTCAATCAATAGTTTACAGATGGAAAAAATCTTAGAAGAATCTATCCTTGGTGGCTGAAAAATTCTATTCATTTGATATCTGATTATGGGCATGCAACTAGTTGATGTACCTGTGAAATTGGCTTGCTATCTATTTTGGCCCTTTACAATTTGAAACAAATTTACACATAATATAAATACCATTGAGTTTCTTAAGTCCACTTGTTCATAAAGAGCTCGAGGTATGAATGCACCATTTCTTTTTTATCTCTTTGTGTTCTGTTCATGATTAATGTTCCCTTGCTTTAGAAAACCAGTAGAATCTCAGTTCAGTGTACAACCTTTTGGAGCTTTCATATAGAAGACAGGCTGCATTTCAACAGCATATGTTCTATAATTCTTGTGGGATTCGTGGACTCATGGTTCAGTCTCTTGTTTACCCTGCCCTTATTTTAATGGTTACAATTTTTAAAGAAATGAATTTAACTATTGCCCTTAGAACTAGAACTCAACTCCATCTGAGGCACCTTTCTTAACCTTGCTATCTTTTTGACATTTACTTGGACATGCTGCTACAGACTTTACCATTCACTTGTTCTATTGCCTTGGGATTACAGAGTACGGAGGGACTTCATTTGTTCTTTCTGTGCATTTAATTTGAATTATACTTATATGTGCAGGCATTGAGGATGCTGGGATGACTTTCGGACCTGTAGAAGGTAAGAAAACTTGGTTTTCAACTTAGTACACAGATAAACACTTATGCTGAAGGTAATTCTGGTTTATCTGCTTTCCTATTCTGCATGATCTGGTGCAGAAATTTTTTTTGCTTTGTGGCCAAGAGGGTTCTTGGTTTGTAGATTCTCTGATTCTGCAGCTGAGCATCCACTCTTCATTAGTTATTCTCATGTCCTGTCACAAGGAGTAACCTTCATTTTATTGTAATATGAAATTGGCCAATTCTGATTACAAGATTAACAGAAGAATCAGGCAACTCTTACGACTGGTGATGGCAGACAATATAAAGTGGTGTCGCTGTTTTGTTCCAATTTGTGTAGGCAGATGGTACCTTAGAAAAGAATGAGATTTATCACCATTAAACCTGATATATCAAATCAAAGAGCATAATATTGCATTCCTATTTTTCAAAATGCAAGCAGAAAACTGAAGAAACTTTGCTCTGGGTATCTCAGACAATACATTAGTGATTTTTAGAGTAGAGTGATGTCCTAATGTTATTATGTCCTCTCCTGCAAAAATTAGGACCTGTAGCGCGGGGAAGATTTTCTTAGATCAATGCCGTGTAGTGCCAAGTGTCTGAACCCATTAATGGGAAACCATAGGATATGCTCGAAAATGTATTGGAACATCTGCTGATAAAAAATAGTGCTTCTAAATTTTATCTGAACAGGCTTCACGTTATGAATTTTTGACATGAGGCTTGGATTCTATTCATAGACCATGAGTTGATGAGACACCCATCTGACCTTAGAAAATGTCATGTCTTTCCCTGCTAAAGGGATGGAAACAATAGCCTCATATTTCAGCACAGGAATACATAGAATTTTCAATATCTAGAACACTTCTATCTATCAACTAGTCTTGACTATTATGAGGTGTACAGTGCACAAATTACAAAATGGACCTTGTGCATCTTCAGTTATCCCTAAAAAAGCCCAAATGGATGCCCCCTTCTCTAGGTGACCTCATCATGTCCGCTTTCTTTGGCTTTTCAATCAATTTTTGTAAAGCATTTTACCCAAAGTTAGCTAGAACTTCTGCTTGTGCGGATTTACCGCTCTACTTTTTACTATTCGACCTTCCTGTTCAAATTATGAATACTCATATTAATTTAGACAGATGTGTCCTATGTCATTTAAGTTTATTGGTATGCACTGTGCAGCAAGTGGTAGGCCGACTCTCAACCTTGAAAGACGTTTGGATCATGATGGGCATCCTTTGGCCATAACTACAGCTGAAGCAGTCGCAGCTAATGGAGTTCCACCTTGGAATTGGAGGGAAACCCCTGGAAATGGTTTGTTTATCTACTGTAATGTGATAAAATGTTTGTTATCTACTTTGAGGACTTCTGCCCAAGCATATGAATGAGTCGCCAATTTCAAATGCTACCTGCTGAAGATCTTTGCTTTGCATGTCACATCTGTGCCTAACACCCAAAAGCCACCCCAACACTCTGAGTTGATAATGTTTCAGAGTTAGCAACATTTTATTGATGATGCTGTGCTTCTTTCCCTTTCTCTGTGGTTCAACAGGTGAGAGTCAGTCATATGGTGGGAGGGTCATCTCAGTGAAGTGGGGTGACTATACCAGAAGGGTTGGTATTGATGGCACTGCCGATTCCATTAAAGAGGCGATCAAATCTGCTTTTAGATTGAGAACCAAACGAGCATTTTGGTTGGAGGATGAAGACCAGGTAATACGAAGTCTTGACAGAGATATGCCTTTGGGAAATTACACTCTCCAGCTTGATGAAGGTAATAGCAGCGCATGCTGGTTTTGGAATGGGCATAGCCGTACAAATCATGAAATTGTTTTGGCATGAGGCGCACCACCATTTGTTTTAGTCACTAAATTACACTATACTGACTATATGGACTGCTTATAAATAGATCTATATTTTCAGGACTGGCCATAAAAGTTTGCCTATATGATGAGTCAGGGCATATTTCAGTTCATCCAGAAGATAAGATTTTCTACACGGAAGAGGATTATCGTGATTTTCTTGCCCGAAGAGGGTGGACGTGTTTGAGGGAGCTTGATGGGTACAGAAACATTGATAATATGGATGACCTACGGCCAGGTGGAATCTACCGCGGTGTGACATGAGGGCTGCGGGCTCTAATGTAAGGGGGACTTTGTAATTATGGCTCTTGGCACGAGATGCTTATTCGATTAGCAGTGTGCTGAGGCATTTCAAAAATGTACATATTCACTCCCTGGATTACCGAAATGCTGTTGACATAACTGCCTTTTTGGCCTGTAACAATGTTGTAATTACATATGGCTTTTCTCTGAAAATCTCTTTGAGAATTCTTCCATTTTACCGGAGGCCATCTCGGGTCCTTTTGACAATGAGCAGGAATGCCGTGATTTGGTCGAAAGGGGGGACAGAGTTCACAATTGCCATATTTCTCGGGATGCATTTAACAAAAATTACAGAATTAGCCGATTCATAACAGGAACTTGAGGACATTGTTTCTCGGGGTCAGTCCATTCAAGTCGTACAAAATGTGAATAAAAGATTCACAATATCCGGTTTAAGACACTAGGGAAATTACTGCTCATCCCATTCATCGTTCTTGTACGATACAAGTGTGTCCACCTTGTGTATCTGCAAGACATCAGAAAGACGTAAATGCATCAGAAGGGCTGAAGAACCGACGATAGCTAGCTGCCGAAGGGTCGACACCAGCTTGAAAAGAGAAAAGAACGAAAAGTGTATGTCCAACTTCATCTCCAACTAACCTTTGTGTCAAAAGAATGCAACTTAACCATCTGTGGATTGGCAATCAACTTAGGGTCGCTCTCAATCCACGTGAATGGAACCGCCACGTCCTTATCAGTGTATGCTAACACATCAAATACACCTACAAAGACGAGCAAGAGAATTTCAAAATCAAACAAGCCATGAGCATGTAAACTGTGTCACCGAAATGGTCGCCAGAGTTATCCTTCTTACAGGGTTCATCAAGGCATGGCAAGTAAGTGATGCTCGAAGCAATCTGTCGCATAATTGCTTGAATCTCTCTCATGATCTCTTTGTCACTCTTTTCTCTCGAGACTCTGTAAGCAGAACCATGCCGAGTGTTCAGGGACAACAACCCAAAAGGTCAACATAATAGAAAAACAAAAGCTAACTTGGTTTTCAAATTACCCCTTCTCGACGACCTCACCATCGGTCTCGATGCTGAAGTTCCACCTCTCCAACACCTCACCAGTGGCCTTGCTCATTATAACAAGAACAACCCTCTGCAGTTTGCCAGCTTCCAACCATTCTTTCGAGCAAAAATTCGACATTCAGACTCATCAGATAATTGTAGCAGACATCTTACAAGGAAATTAAACAAAAGTTCTTTCGTTGTGTTTTGGCTGGTGAGTTTGACACATAGAATACGCCTTATTCACATAAACAAATCAAGCCCCGAGGTCAAACCATTCAACTCATAGTCCAACACTCCTTTTCGCCGCCCCAGGAGTGCAAATCAATCTTTACACGTTCCCTAACTCTGCATTGTCTACAGAATGCACGCAGAACAGCAATGGGGAACTATTCAAGTTGCGAAAGTTAAGATCTTTTCTCACCCGAAAGCTGAGCATTTAAGTTGGCAATGAAGGACTTGACACCTTCATCCTGAGTAAGCAGCATCGGAAGCCCGTACTTCTTCACCTTCACGAAACTCTCCTCCGGATACACCCCGCGATTGTACAGAATACTGACAAAATCAAAACCCCCAAAATGTTTTTTTTGTCACTCAATTCTCAGTCGATAAACCGAATTAGGTCATACACACTCTACATATCTCATATTACAGTACACCGCCAGAGTCCATTTTCTTACCTGTTTGCAGCATAACCTGAAAAACGAAGAACCAGATGCGAACCCACGAGATCAATAAAAGGGTTTCAGCAAAAAAAGCAAACGAATGAAAATCTCGAAAATCGAAACCGACGACGAACCGAAGAACTCGCTGACGATCGCCGCGGAGCCGCGCAGGGTGATGATGTCCTTGGCGACGGTCTTCGAGGCCATGCTAAACGAGTTCGCCCCTGGACGGAATCGAACGAACGCCGAACCGGGCAGCGGGAGAGCGAGATTCCAAAGGGAGAAATCGGCGAACCGACCGTGGAAAGAGCGCGAGCGGAGAAGCGCGGAGCGAAGGGCAGACGGAGAGCGAGTAGAACGGCGTGCGAAATGGCTGATCTGCGCGGAGACGTTTGGGAAGATTTGGTGTTTTTTTTCCTTCTTTTATCGTTGGGGCTTTCAGCGTAATAAATCAAAAGGAAAGGAAGATATATCGCGAGTGGGAGAGAGCGTAACGGCTACTTCTCTGTTTGTCTGGTCCTTAGGCGGCGACTCCCTCTTTTCAAAGTGCTCCTTCAACGGTTCGTTTTTCTTTTTATTCCCCCCTCAATTCGAGAAAAATCACTGCCTGCGACGCTTGCGAAATGGACGGTTGTGATGCGCCTGGTTCGTCGAATCAGGGTGCAGCGAAAAAGCATTCTTTAATAAAAGTTTATTTTTTATTTAATCAAATCTCTCCACTTTCGATTTTTCTAATTCAGGTCTTTTTCTTTCTGTAAATTTCCTAATCAAGTCCAATCCTCCCAAATCCAACTGCAGCCGTCGAGAATGACATGAGATTATGACATGGATGAAATTTCAGGCAATGCGGAGCTTATTTAAATGCCGATATGAGAAAATTTAGCCAATGGCAATAGCGTCAGAATATGACAAAAATTGCTAAAGCATCTTTTTGGATGCCTTTGCAGATTCAAGTGCTCCGAGTACTTCTAAAAACTTTCATTTTATATTATTTGTTTGTGGAATTATTAAAAGTGATGTAGATATAATTTATTCAATATGGACGCCCACGAGCCAAAGGCAATGCTGCCTGGGTCTCATTAGACTTAGTGTTGAAGAGATTCAATTGAGATTTTAGTAAATGAATATAATTTGGTTGTGTGCCGTCTGGAGCTTGATTTGAAGAGTTGTTATGACTTACCTCAAATTATGGGAATATGCAATTCTTATCGTGCTGTTTACTACTTTGAATACTCCATGTTATTCAAAGCTTGCCTTACTAAATCAAACTTTCTAAACTAATCGCATTTTCTTAGGAGCCCTCCATGATAGGGTAGTGCTTTGACCAATTAAACTAGACAACTCACTTTTTCCAAATTGTCTAGCTCTTTGATAAAAAAATAAAAGGGTTAATTTACTAAAAACTATATTTTTTTTTTTTTTTTTTTGGAAAAAATCAAAACCGCCGACCCGTACACGGGTAAGTCGCGCGTTGAGCATTGAAGATGCGCCACAAGTCTCGAACTCTTCCCCTTGGCACTTATGATAAATTTACTAAAAACTATTTTTTTTTTATCATGAAAAACCCCAAACTAAGTATATTTATGACAAATTTACCTCGATTGATTATAAAAAAATCTAAACCGGTATATTTATGATAAATTTACCTAAACTAATTTATTTGCAAAAAACCAAAAAATGGTAAATTTGTGACAAATATACCATATGCTAAATTTGATTAATACCACAAAAAAATTACAAGAATTGTAAACCGTGATAAACGGAGCATAAAATCCTAAATTGGTATACCAGTCAGCTGTTAAGTGTCATTTAACTTAATAATTTGATAATAAAATTTAACGAAAACTAATAGAGGGTAAATTTGTCACAAGTGTACCAGTTTGGGGTAAATTTGTCAAAAATATACTAGTTTAGGGTTTTTGGTTGTCAAAAAAATAGTTTTGGGTAAATTTATTACAAATATACCAATTTTGGGTTTTTTAAGGTATTAACCCAAAATAAAAAGCTAAAAACTATTAGACCCATAAATGTATTCGAAGTAGAGAACAAGGGAGAAACTGTTCGTCTTGTAAATTCACATGTACGCAAACCTATTGTTGGGGATAGGTGGGGACTAGAGCATGATTAGAATCAAGAAGCTTGTCCCAGATCACGACCAAAAACGTCCCGGACATCCTCACAGTCGAGACGGATCTTCTTTTTCCCTTTTCGCCGCTGCCAGGCTTAAAGACGTATTTCTGGAGGACAAGCAAGAAGAAAAACATCGAGCCGCAAAATCAGATTCAAGTAATATTCTGAAATGAGATGACCCTTTGCACATAAGGTGTCGTGGTGTAGTTGGTTATCACGTCAGTCTAACACACTGAAGGTCTCCGGTTCGAACCCGGGCGACGCCATTTTCTTCCCTTTATTTTCCTTTTTCAGCCATGCCAAAACGACAACGTCTCTCTCTCTCTCTCTCTCTCTCTCTCTCTCTTCTCCACTCAAGGACATAATGGGAATTGCAATCTCTTCCAAGGACATAATGGGGATTGCGTAACCGGACGCTCTCCCTCCATCTTGCCCCCTTCCTTCTCCCGCTACATCCGAACTCGCACCAACATCTTTCCCGCCAAATCTCTGCGTAAACCCTAGAGAGAGAAACTGCGAACCAGAGAGAGAGAGAGAGAGAGAGAGAGAGGGAGAGCGACCGCGCGATGGAGGAGGAAATCAAAGCGAAGTTCAACGAGAGCGGCTTCACAATCGACGAAGCCGGAGAAGAGGAGATACTCCACAAATGTAAGCCTCTCTCGACTCTGCTGCTGTCCATTTTTCGACGCGCGTTTCGAAATCTGGCGCTGACGGATGCTGCGGTTTTCGCTCGATCAGGCCTCACGTTCTGCATCAATTACAAGCTCGGTCCGTCGGATCTCGTCTCGAGCTGGGAGGTCTACTACCTCAACAGGTAACGCTCGTCAGATTCCATCGCCTTCCTCACCAACTGTAATCGAAACGGATCTCGTGGCTCGAGTGGTTTAGCTCGAGGCTTTTCCTTTTTCTAGGAAGCTAGCAAAGGGCGAATATCGGTTGGGCGAAAGCTGATTGTCGTCGTCCGTTGTTTTCCTCATAAGCGCGCTCGTTTTAGTTGACTAGAAGTCTCCGTCTCTTCGTCGCATTAATCGAACTGTCATCTTAGCGACAGCTATCAGCTCGACTTGTTTCGATATCTTGGGAAGCATGCTGTATCTGACTGAATACGGATTCGTGTTCAAGTTTGTGAATTCTAAATTCTGCTTTTTAAGCGGTGTGTGGCTCTTTGAATCGCATGGCAGGCAACTGAACGAGTCCACGGTGCAAAATGCTGAAATGGACGGGTTTTTGCTTCACCTGCAAAATGAGGTCAAAGAGGCGGTCATCAAGGAGGAGCCAAATTTGCATGTTTACTCAAGTAAAGACGTGGAAATGTGAGCCTTGCTTAGTCTTTTTGTTATCTTTTTTCCCGATGGCTCATCGACGACCTTTTGCGAGCAATATCAATATCTTACATCGAAGTAAATGGCATACGGGAAATCTTTGAGACTATGAGTTCCTGGGGAATCTTTAGACTGATTTCATTTTGGGTTCTATAGTTAAAGGGCTTTGGTAATATAACATCAGCATCTCAATTTCTTGTCAGAGGAGAGATCAGAGAAATTGTACTTAGCAAATTTCAGTTGATTAAATGGTTTGGTTGGATGCTGCTCCCTTCACGCCTGTTGTCAGAATGGTTTTCCTCTGTTTTTCGAACTTAATTGTGACATTCCTTACGTGCAGGATTTTGAATAATGAAGATGAATATTCAAAAGAAGATGACATCGGCACTCCAACGCAAAGATCCAATCTCTCTCCAGAGCAGTCTGATCCAATGCATCAAACAAGTGGGAAGGCTTATTATTCATCTGGGAAAGCATCAACACTTAACACACCTTTTGGGCAACGGACAGAAAAGTTTGTTGTGAGATTCAGCATTAATCAGCAGTCGGGCGGAGAGAATGGGAAATTGGAGCATGATATTGAGAGTTCAGAGGATGATTTTATCAAGAAAGTACAACCTCATAAGAGATGTTCCTTGGCAATTAATGGAACAAAGCCAGAACCTGGTTGCAGATTTATGTATGACAGAACTGAAGACAGAGTTAGTACTATTTTTCATGGCAAGAAACCACTCCCGAGTCTCCTTCATATCTAAACAACTGACCCTTCTCATTCTTGCGATGCAGTTTAACGCCCTTGAAAACCGTATTAAAAGACATGAAAGTGGTCTTGTTGCTTCTGGCCTCTATGAGGAACCAGTAGACCCTACTCTTGCTTCACAGGTGATTTGGCTCCCCAGAATACTGCCCCTCATTCCATTTATATTCATAGGACGAAATTGGTCCATAAACGCTTTCTCCTCTTTTTCTTATTGGTTATAAATGTTGATAAAAGCTATAACTGTCCTGTCCCCCTCTCGATTTCTTTTCTCACCTTTTCACAATGCATTGATGTTTTTCTCTGGTCTCAGAAAAGCATATTTTCTGTTGGCATGATCTGTTGTGATGGAGAAGGCCACTTGAATGATAAGTCTGTCCTGTTGCAAAGCAGGTATTGCAGTTTGATTTATCCTACTTGTCTGAAGCAGTATCTTATCAGTACTGTCACAGGAAGTTCATATATGTTGCCTTTCTACTATAAAAAAAATCTTTAGATTAATTAGTCTAGCTCACACATGTCAAGCTCATGGTCACAAGGGGCTGTAAGATGTAGGGCATTACTATTCCAGTTATGATGCTCTGCCATTGGTTTAGTCTGCTTTGATTGATCCCTTTGTTATCACATTGAATTGTCGTTTCTCATTGAATATCCGTGACAGCGTTGAGCACTCCAGCGGGCAATGTGTTCGCCTGGACCTACAGAAATTGAGCCAGTTTTCCGTTTTCCCAGGCCAGGTAGGAAGGAAAGAAACAGTTTATAGATGTAAACAATGCTATTTCAGTTTATGTGCATTCAATAGATCAAGGACCTCCTCAATTTTAACAGATAGTAGGAGTTGAAGGCAACAATCCCAGTGGACACTGTCTAATTGCATCCAAAATTATAGAAGCTGTCCCTCTGAATGCTTTGGTTGATGTGGTTCCTCCTCCGGCAAAGAAGCAAGCTCTGGAACAGGAAACCATTTCCACCGATCTAGCTTTGTCAACCCAAGAACTCTATGTGGTGCGTAAATTGTGTCTTTCATATACTTCGATATCTAGATCATCTGGTGTCGTTTTACATTGTTTTCTTCTACATTTTGTGCATTTTATTTCTCCACCTGAAGCACTACCATGTCCACAGTCCTAGCGCTTTGAACTACATGGTGAAACAAAGAATATAATTACTTGAACATGACTTGTAATTATGGAACTGGAGATTCGGAAATCTTCAGCTTAAATATTAATTTGGAAAGATGAGAGTTGCATAGATTGGATTTAATAGCACATGTCATGCAATCTTCTCTAGCAAGAAGATATGGGTTTTCTGGTAGAAGTAAGGTTATAATAAGATGGGGACTGGAGGCCAAATTAAATATGAGCTCGAAAGTAGAAAAGCAGAACTTTAGTATATGAATCTTATGGAGGATATGGTTTTGGTGTACTGAAGATAGCATTATGTCCTCAAGATCACATCGGGAAGAAAAAACAGGTGATTCTGCTTTTTAATTCATGCACATGCCATCTTCTTTTAAAGCAGTGTTGAACTTACTACGTTTGTCACTTAAAGAACAAGGGAATTGGCTCATTTTGCTAGCTTAGGTGCTTAAAATCTTACCTTGGAAAGTTATTTTCGTTTTAGGCGGAACTTCTTCCGTGCGTAGTTTCCTTGTCATGGGTAGTGTTTGGGTGATACTCTTATAAACTCCTTCAAAGAGGGATAAGATTGATAGCGAAAGCGCTCCCTGTAGAACGGAGGCAGAAACACCAAACCATCTCCTTTTACATTCCAAATGGTGATCATACCTTTCGGTATTGCCATCCATAATGATGTCGTCACTCATGGAATTTCTAGGCTATCAGTGCATGATACAATCGTGGTCAAAGTTCTCCACTGTGCAAAGCAAAGGAAGAACGCACTGTTTTAGGCAATTCCAATAAATTGCTAGATGACAGAGCGTTCCAACTGGAATGAACAATCATTTGAGTTGCAGGGGTTACCACATTTCCTTGCCCTTCAAGCCATTTTTTGTTCATCAAAGGAAGTGCACTTGTTTCTGCTATTAGCTTGCAGCTTCCTCCATCCCACATGGACAAGCTGATAGATCACTCACAGAAGTTGAACTTTCAAGTTATTAGAGTCACATAAACTGCTTGACAATGGATTTATGCTTGGCAGGCTAAGAGTGCTGTTTAATTTTGTGGCTAACCTGTCATGCTCATGTTACTTGAACAGATTATTGCAGCAGGTCCTTTTACTACGACAGACAATTTGTTCTTTGAGCCTCTGACTGAGCTGCTTGCGTATGCAAGAAGAAAGATGCCTCAGTTGCTTGTACTGGTGAGTTAGCGGTTGAATCTGTAATTGTGTAGAATATTCCACTTCACTAGGGAAAAGGATAGGAAAAATTATGTTTTGATTGAACTAGATTTGTTTCAGCTCGGGCCATTTGTTGATTCAGAACACCCTGAAGTTAGGAGAGGAAGTATTGACATGACCTATGATGACATATTTCACCAGGAAATCCTAGGAAAGGTACTTACTCAGCAAGAGGAACAATGGAACTTGAATGTTCATTGTTTCTTTAAATCTCACCTTGGCATTTCATCTTTCAGTTGCAGGATTACGTGGAGTATCTGGGTGATTCTGCTCGTGTAGTTCTTGTGCCATCCATACGGGATGCTAACCATGACTTTGTTTTCCCTCAGGTGATTATCTGTATACTGGAAGTGTTTGATTGGCTAAAGCTTTTCTATTCATTTGTTTCTTTTAATTTGTCTGTCTCCATTTGTGCAGCCTGGCTTTGATATTTCGCCTTTGGGTCTCAAGCATCAGGTACATTCAGAAGCTCATTTATGGTATGACCATATGAAGAGCGATTCTCGAAAATTTCTGTTCATTCTCTCATTCAAATTGGTTCTTTATCCCAGATCACCAGTCTTACAAATCCAGGGATTTTCGAAGCAAACGAGGTAAATACCGAACCATTAATGATGGCTAGATTGTTCACAGTCATGGCTGATGCCCATAGGCCGTATCTTAACAATTTGAAATTTTAGGTCAAGGTAGGGTGTTGCACTGTGGACATACTGAAACAGCTTAGTGGAGAGGAGATGTCACGAAATCCAAAAGATGGCATACCAAGTGATCGAATGAGTAGACTAGCATATCATATTCTTAGTCAGCGCAGGTACCAAATGAGAAAAGTTTTCTCAAAATATTTTCT
This sequence comes from Eucalyptus coolabah, assembly GCA_014182585.1. Lineage (NCBI taxonomy): Eukaryota > Viridiplantae > Streptophyta > Magnoliopsida > Myrtales > Myrtaceae > Eucalyptus > Eucalyptus coolabah. The sequence goes on from CM024621.1 coordinate 54,777,756, forward strand.
AGGCAAAAATGTCATCTTAGGTAGTCTGCAGAAATCAATAACTTGTGATATCTTCTGGGCAGCTTCTATCCTCTATATCCACCAGCAGAAGGCATTCCTTTGGATCTTTCACTTGCTCCAGAAGCTCTTCATTTCTCTTTGGTTCCAGATGTCCTCATCCTTCCTTCGGACATGAAGTACTTTGTAAAGGTGATCTATCCTCGCATTTGTCTTGCACATTCCATTTCTCACTGGAAGATCTCGACAAGCTGTTTCTTTCAAATTTCACTGTTGATTTTCTATAAGAGATGAATACTAGCTTACATGCATGTGTTGTTTAGAAGTAGAAATGATAAGGTTCATGTGCTTAGGTGGTGCCTCTGGGTGGAAAAATTGGAGAACCACAGGCGAGGTGCATTTGCATAAATCCAGGAAGATTAGCAAAGGGTGAAGGTGGAGGGACATTTGTGGAGCTCAATTACCAAGGAACTCCCGACAGAGCAAGCGCTTCTATCATCGGGATTTAATCTTCTGATCAGAACTGTTGCTTTTAACACAACTCAAATATCGTATAAGAGGAAGCTGCAGGTATGAAAGCATGATAAATTTATGGCTTGAAGTACGCCGTTGCTCAGAGCATGGGCTTTTTCTGAACTCCTTGAACTTGCACGGTAGAGCTGTGTCAGGAAATTTGGACGGAACCCAGCGCTAGAGCACGAGAAGAGGGACAGAGCAATTGGATGGACGTGGGCATACAGACTTACCGGGTTGGTTCACTTGTCAGAGATGATGCTAATCTTATGTAGCTTGTAACAATCAGCGTCTTCTAAATCATGATGATTACTGCCGGTTCGTTTTCTCCTCTTCCATGCCACTGCCTGTGCTTGTCATTCTTACTTGGGTATATATTTCAAGCCATCTAGATATAAATATCAGTAACTGGATCATAGCAGATGTCACAATTCACCCCTAGTGCGGAAAACTTAGAAATCATCGAATTAATTGATTACAATCAAGAAAAATGCTGTTTAAACATGTACAGCCGCCCTTCAGCACCGTGACCACTACTTCCACGAACACCAAAGAGCAGCCTTGAAAGAAATTGGCAATTCACAGACTGACTTATGACTAACCCATGTGTCTAATTCTTATAAAATTCAATGGGAGAACCTAAGTAATTACAGCATTAAGACAATCCTGACAACCTTGTGTACATGTACACTTCTTGATTCCTAATTAATCCCATCCGAAACCCATTCAATCCTATATGTGCTGAGAAGAACAATAGGGGACTCCCCAGCCTCTTACCCATCTTTTTTCTGCACATCGAAGCTCCGCTGATCCCGGTACCAGACTTTCCAGTTATTCAAGACCCAGAGCAAGCTCACCAAAATCCCACTCCCCATGATCACCACCCAAGACACCCAAGCCCACTTGGGTATCGAATCCTCCACATCCTCCATTGAATAATACATCACCAGGTCGCAGACGTAGGCCGGCGCGACCACCCCCGCACCACCGTGTAGAAGGTGAAGAAGATCGGGGACATGATGCGGAAGAACCGGGCGGCGAAGGGTGCCTCGGCTTTCCGGGCCTTGGCGAGGCTCCAGGTGTTCTGGCAGGGGCTGGTGACCTCGGCGAGGATGAGGAGGAGGAGGATCGCGTGGGCGCCGTGGGCAACCACGTAGCGGCAGGTGAGGAGGACGAAGAGGGTCACGAGGTGGTGGATGATGAAGAGGACATCGCTGGGGAAGAAGACGAGGTAGTGGATGAGGTCGATGAGGAAGTAGGCGATGCTGAACTCGAGGACCGTGTCGTGGAGGGCCGTGTTAGGGGAGGCGTAGGCGGCGCGGTGCCACGGCGGGGAGCCACGGGTGGCGATCGCGGCGGTAACAGCTGCCGGAGTGCCGTGGGCGAGGGAGGTGAAGCAGCTGGAGGCGAAGGGGCGGCTCCGCGGGCCCCAGCGGCCGAAGAGGAGGAAGTAGCTGAAGAGGTAGACTAGGAGGAATGCGAGGAAGAAGGTCTGGAGCGTCGCCCAGGGAGAGATTGTTGCTAATAATTCCATTGCTGAGAGAGAGAGAGAGAAGGAGTTAGCGCGTGCTTTGCAGGCGTTGACCTGAGATGCGAAGTTGGAGGAGGAGGATGAGCGGGAGGAGGAAGAAGAAGAAGAAGAAGAAGAGAAAATGGAATGGAAGCGTTTTCTTGCAGAAGATGTTGTGATTTTGGTTCTAGCGTGGAAGTTTCGGCTCTTGTCTGAATGAAGGAAAGGTCGGAGGAGAGCAGGTTCGTTCGTCGTTGCCGAAGGACTAGGTTGGGAATCGGATATTTGGACGGCGTGATACTTTCGGTCTTGTTCGCTTTTGCTCTTTGGTCCATCTTGGGGGCCCTAACTGGAGAAACTCGCAGAATTACTGGCTCCGATGAGGTCAGCCCGCGTCATTAATATATAACCGAGTCTATGAAAATCGATAGCCAATAAAAGAAAAGAGAGAGAGGGGTGTTACAGCCAGTGATCATTTTGCGGGCACGAATGAAAAATATTTTGAAAGATGATAAATCGCGGGCGGCTTTTCGAATAGGGGGTCGTGAACTTTTGATCCTGCAGTCGATGTGGGATGAAAAATTGAGAGGGTTTTGAGGGAGGGAGGGAGGGAGGGAGGGAGAGGATATGGGAGCGCCCCCTTGGCGTATTGGCCACAGAGTAACGACGATGCACGTCACTTGGCTAGACTCTCTAATACGATATTCCTTAGGCCTCCATCGGATATTCCGATGGTTGCACGCATCCTAAGCCACGGTCACATCAACCTCCAATAATCTTGCCTGGTCCACCCAAAACATCATTTTTAACACCCAATATTTTCCCCACGCAAGTTTAAATGGTCCGTGCTACCTCCTTATTTTATTTATTTTATTTTCTTGGCCCGCAACGATCGACGCCTGGAATGAGGACTTTAATAGGAGCACGACCCTCCGACTTTTATACAAAGTGAACCACGTTCGCCTGTCCGCATGCGAATAAACAATTTCGATTTCTAAAGCCGGAGAGACGGCGACCTTGTTTCCTAGGCAGCCAACCCAAATGTTTGGCTTAGTTCCTCTGTGAGATGGGGCTTTATCAGTCTTTACGCATCCGGAAGCCCGAGCGGCACGCAGACCACTGTGATCCACGGGAGGAAGTTATTCCCCGTGATATCTGATGGTGAATGTCGATCGGACTAAGATTATGGGAATTCAGTTGGCCTGACAAGCGAGCGATCAATACAGAACGATGATGAAAAGGATCCCGTCCCCTCATGTCTTAATCTGTCGTTCTTTCAAACGATGACGCGTGTTACTGATATTTTGGAAAAAGAACCTCCACGGAAGACAAGGGCACAGAGGATCTGCTTTCCCAGGCAAGCCCTTTTTCTTATTTGGGTACCCAAAGAACGATAAGATTCGTCAGTCCAGATGATCAAAGATATCTCGCATCGTTGCATACGAGTAACCAAACCGTCTCGAAACGAACGCTTCACTAGCCAGTATGGTTGGTCTTCGGTAAAGCTTTCTCCATCAGTCTTGTTTGAGAAGCTCCACATGGAACAATCATTCCACCAGACTACAGTGCAAAAAGGTTAGACGGGAGTGGTGGCATTGTCATCAATGGATTAGGCTACCTTGCGAGCCCATGATGAACTGGGCCTCATCATGAAGCAGCCGAAGAGGCAACGGATTCAACGGATGTCAAAATTGGAATCTAGCAAAACGATGCTCCAGATCCGTGCGAAATGATATTATATTTGGACGTGAAAACAGATGACATTTAAATAAATAAAAAAACCTGAGAACAACGGGAAAGGCATAGCAATTAGCAAAACTCCAGTTTAGCCACTCGTTCCGAGTGATTCCTCCCAGAAATGTATTGCTGTCTAGACAACTCTCGTCTTGGTAACACTCTTCTCAGCTATTCTAAAAGGGCACTGTCTTAATCCTTTCGTTGTCTCCATCTTTAACCCCCAAAACTACTGGACGCTGCTGTTACGATGTAGCATGGCAAATTCCGATTGCATCCTTGAGGAATTCTTGACCTCAAAGCTTTGCTTGGAATACGTCAAAAGGCAATGCCAATCACGGGTCTACATTACCATTCCCCCATCAATTGTGAACACCTGCAAATGGGGAGGGGGGAGTAAATGTCTAGCTAAGAGCTTATGTGCATAAAAGAAAAGGAGAGATGGCCACAACAATATAGCAGTAGATCCGGCACTCATAAGAGACATTAAATATCAAACACTATCGTACCAAACCTAAAAAGGTAAAGCCAACACAGATTATACACGGATTTATCAACCTACAACAAGCCATACCTACGTTTAAAGCATGCACCAAAGAAAAACATGCAAATATTAGGCTTCACCTGTCCAGTGATGTAACTGGCTGCAGGATTGATGGCCAGAAATTCCACAAGTCCAGCTACTTCTTCTGGCTGACCGTACCTCCCTGCACATGCAATAGACATGATCACTATCTGCCCGAAATATCTTGACACATTATCTCGATCCCTCAGATCCTTGTATTCATTAGCATGTTGTTGTTTTTATTAATGATCAGAAGACAATGAATAAAGAGTTCGTCATCAGTGTTGAACTCCTAAAGTACTTAAACAGTACAATGAGCTGCTGTATCAAACTGAAGAAAGTATGCAGGTCCTTTTAACAACACTAACCAGTAGGCAACTGGATTGACTCAAAAACAAATCAGAGCCTATCTAATTGTCTCACCTAAAGGAAATGCCTAAACAAATAACACATGTTCACCTTACGCAACAGATGGTCTCCTCACATATCTTACCTAAAGGAATTGCCTCCAAGATTTTCTTCTCCATATCTTCCCCAAGTTTGCCAGTCATATCAGATGCAATGAATCCTGGAGCAACAGCATTAACCTAAAACATTTCCCGTTAGAGGCAAACAGAACTGCCCAATGGAAGTAGTTTAATATGGTAAACAAGATGGAAAACTGACATTTATGTTTCTGCTAGCATATTCTTTAGCAACGGTCTTTGTTAGACCAATAACCCCTGCTTTTGCAGCACTATAGTTGGCCTGCCCGGCATTACCAACCAGACCGACAACTGATGCTATATTGACTATCCTTCCCTGCAAAGAAGATTTTTAAATGGGATTGTAAAAATATAACCACATTGAAGCATGTCAACTTTACTGTAATTTAAACACTGGGTCATAGAAATTAAGCATAATTAATAGACTAAATCTCAGCATGATGGAGATGCCATGTCACCTTTTTCTTCTTCATCATGATTTTAGCTGCTGCCTGCATACAGTACGGGTTCTCAGTTCTGTATTAGAGAAACCATCAACCTTTTTTTCTACGATTTAAAAGGAAAATATCGGAACACAAACCTGAGTACACAGGAATACACCAGTAAGATTCAGATCAATAACATCTTGCCACTGAGATTTCTTCATTCTCATTAACAAGCCATCCCGAGTAATTCCTGAAATCATGATGCATGCATAATGAGACCACATATAGCAAGTAACACAAAGATCAATAATTCCATATTGACAGCTACCAGTCACCTGCATTGTTTATCAAAATATCAATCGTTCCCCATGCATCAACAGCCTGCACATGAAACAACCATGCAGTATAAGTCATAGCATCAAAATGGCACCCCCCCCAAAAAAAAAAAAATAAATAAATAAAAGAAAACCAAAAAGAAACAAAATGAGAAACTTGGCTTACAGTTTTGATCATAGCTTCCACATCAGATTCTTTTGAAACATCTCCTCCAAATGTAAGAGCTTGACCACCACATGCCTCTATCTACAAATGCAAATGCAAGTTAGAGGCAGACTAATATTGCGTTCAGAACCAAAAAGATGATGATAGTCTACTCAATCGAATCACTCATCAGTTGCAATATCGCATGAGCAGATTGTCAAGTTTCCCTTTTCATATTCCATGAACTACCAAGAATGGTCCACAAAATCAAAACCACCAGCACAAGAATCAGTAGGAATTGAAATGTATATATTGGAATGCAGGACAAAGTTATTACAGTATGCATGATATACCTCCTTTGACACTTCCTCAGCCTCCTTTGATGACCTAGCATAATTGACCAGTACCTGCAATAGGTCGAGAACAAGCAGACCATTCAGAATGATACTAGGCAATGGCAATGATAGGCAAAAGAAATTCTCATAGAAATTTTAGATAAAGACAATAAGTAGTGAAAGTATTTCCCGACCTTGCAGCCTGCTTTTCCCAACGACAGAGCAATTGCTCTACCAATACCTCGAGATGCTCCAGTGACAACAACTACGGGGGATTCTACATTATGTGCTACTTCAGTGTTTGGTTTTTCAACAGCAGCAACTTGAGCTCTGACAACTGCATAAAAACCTTTATAAGCATCAAATCTTCTCTCCAGCAATAACCAGCCATTTTTCCTACAAAAACTCAAAAAGGGCTCACTAATTCTACGCAATGGTAGGGGTACATGCCAACACCATTTACCTGATGCAGAAAGAGTGTAAATTTTCTCGTCTTCTTCCAAACAAATGTTAGATGGGGACCTTAGGAGGTACTGCATGTTTCTTTGTCTTTTCTCATGACACTATAATCTTCCATCCTAATTATCTTATACCAATCTATCAAGGCCAAGCAAACATGCTATTCTAATAAGTTTCAAAAAGTATCTCCAAACGACTGTTTTTGCATCCACAGTGGATTAGTTCTGTTGGAAATTATGAAGCAGGGAAGACACTCCCACCAGATACTAAGCAAACAAGCAAAAAGTCAAAACCAATATTGAAAACTCAAAGGTCTAGTTCACTTTTGGTGTCCTAACTTGTTTAGTTGTTGTTGGCAAGTCCTCAGATTTACTTGATTTGTGCAATCAAGTCCTCAGCATGCTTACTTGGTGCAGCCGACTCCTTTCATCATCCGCCATTAGTAACTCCATCAAAAGTGAACTTAACCCCAGACTAAAAGAGAGACCTAAGCAAAGAACCTAACAGTTAGGAAAAAAACACATATCTTCAGTTTTTTCAGAGAATCACTGAATAGAGAGTGCCAACAATTTAAGTTAATTTACTTAGACCAAGCAGCCTTCCTGTAACATTCTTCTCAATGCTCTGGATCTTATTTGCATCCAGCAAAATTCTCTAGTTCCACAGATATCCCTCACTGAAGTTCTCCTAGTCTAAACTATGAAAACAAGTCGTCAGCTCACTCATTAACACCACAAGTGATGCGATTTTCCCTCAATATATCTCAATCCACTTGTGAGCTGCAAACCGAAGAATATTCTGATCCTTTGCTTCAATGCGACAATCCCAAAACCGAAAGATGTCGCCCGAGGGCATTATAGCCAGTCCAGCTAAATCACAGCAACAACCCTCATATGAACCTTGACTTCTTGAAATATCTTTTACTAGCAGCAGCAGCATATTCTTTTGGAAATGCATTAGCATAAAAATCAGATAACATCGATCCAAACTTCTAATCACCACCTGAAATTGCCTTTACATAAGCACGAAGCTAATCACCTGACCTGCGACAGCCTATCTTACTTCAGCTATTTCCTTTAGGTACCGGTGTAAATCAATAAATCAGAGCGGATAACGAAAACTCAGGCTTAAGCAAAGCCATCAAAAGTAACCGCATAAAAACAGAATAAGCACGACCGTCGCCGCAGCGAAAGAAAGAGAGACACGATCGATCATTACCAGGAGCAGCGGACGAGCTCAGCGCCTCGCGCTGAAGGCCCGGGAAGGTCCGGAGCTGACGAGATCCGGCTCCGCCGACGAGCGGGGACAGCCGCCGCGGAAAGGAGAGCCTCGGCTCGGCGGGAACTCGGGATGATCCGAAGGCGACGGCGTTCGACACGGAGGCGGCGGCGGCGGCGGGAGCGGCGGCCATGAGGGATCCGGCGAGTCTCCGGAGGGGGAGAAGGGAAGCCAGAAATGCGAAAAGCTTAGAAGAAGTAGAGAGAGAGAGAGAGAGAGAAATGGCGCTGGCGTTGGGAGCTCCGGGTAGCGTTCGTTAATAGTGAGGGCGAAGGAAACAAAGAGCACGGCCTGTAGCGAGTCCAAGAAAACCCCACTCCCGAATTTTTTATCTTTATTTTAAAGTACCCCCTGCATGCGGTCGCCAAGGTCACTGCCTGTTGTAGAGCTCGGAGGGCTATCGTGTAATGTGATCATACTCGGGGATGTTTCGAAACAAAATCGAATCCCAAGAGAATGCCGAGAAACGAGCGGCACTTTTCGGAGGTTCTTTTGAGCGATCGATTTTAAGAAATATCTAGGAACGAAATTAAGTCCGAAAGAAGTTCGAGAAACGGGTGTCGTTTCAAAGGAATTTTCGTAATTTTCACTTTTTCCTTCTTCAATGCTGTTTACTACGTGAAATGAATTTACAGCATGCACTGCGATTACAATTATCAATATGAAGTAAATTATTAAAATGATCACACTTGCATAAGGAACAATGCGGTCAACTAGCGTTCTACCCGATTTGACATCGACAAAAAGGGGCGAACAAAAGAGATAATATTTCCATCATCGATAATAAATGATATTATAATTTCATCTACACTGCTTAAGACTCTAAATTAGCTATTTTCGAGATTTAAATTAATTTTAACCACCGCCGTTATACCATCCGCCCAACACACGCAGACAAAACCTGGAGCTGGAATCTTCGAGGATTTGGAGTCTTGAATTTTCGTGAAATAAAAGAGACCCGAATGTCAAGAATATTGAGCTCAGAATTTCAAGAGTTACAGTTAAAAAAAATTGGAGAATCGGGACTGCCGTTTAGACAGGTTGTTGATCAAATTCAACAAAAAAGAGACCATCCATCCGCCTAAGAAAGGTAGGTAGGTTTGTTTAACGACGTCTAAACTACTCTCTCGGAGAAAGCGTAATTGAACAGTTCGGACTCCTTTGCTCCCCACCTCAAGACGATCACGAGAGAGGAGAGATGACGTACTCATATCACTCACCAGCACCCTGCTCCTTGATATTCTCGAATAAGAAGACCTCGAGAAGTCGAGTTCTCTGCGTCTTCGACAAGGTTCTAGCTTGATAAACGGCGAGAACATGACATTCGACTGTACAGTGGCAAACCAGGGAACTAACAGGGCAGACAAGGCAGTTTCTCATGCACCATCTTGAGTTCGCCGTTTGGAGTTATTCTTGCGACGGATTTTCACCATGGCTTTTCCCAAATCCTGAATTAATACGAACGAGATGAATTAATGAATAAAGTAAGACATGTTTAACAGATAAATGTTGACATCGAACATATCATCTACAGATGACGAGTTTACAATCATACTCAAGTTCTGAGTACGAGCTGTTTAATCTATGCCATTTAATATTTTAATAAAAGCATACAACTTCATGTACACTCACTTCGAACAGCATAGACATGGATTTGGAGATCAATCACAACTGCAGCATTATCATCATATCGCATTATCATACCCACTTCCCATTGTCAAGTGATGCTATGAATATCATCTAACACGTTGAAGAGAGATAATATCATCTTCCAATCCAACCAGTCAAGAGGTTAAAGTCAATGAGTCGCCTTAGGTCCACGTGTTTTTTGATTGACAGAACTTCTAAAGAGAAAAGAGCCAAAGCAACTGAGAAAGAGAAATCTAGACATCCTGATAGACATCCTGAAGTCATATAAGGAGACACCCATGCGTCCTACGGTAATCTAAGGAGATAGGTACCTCATTTATCAACCCCATGACCATGTAGACGAGATTACAGAGTATGCTTAGTATCTCGCTCATTCGCCATTCTACTGTTTCAGCTGAGATACTCTAAAGACATAACCAATTGTGCATGTTTGAAGATTTGCACACATCAAGGGAGTAGAAGGAATAAAGAAGTACAAGCAGTATGCAAACACAAGGGACCTATCTTGGCAAACATTGTTTCTACTTAATGAATAATCTGTCTGCATCAATAACAGAGCACGAGATTTGAATAGTAAGACTTGATCTCAGACATCAAAACATACCTGAATCGAATCCTCTTGGCGCATATCAGTTGTCAAGAGACCATCCAAGTCATAATAAGCTCTGGCTTCTTCATCAAGAGCATGAACTACTACTTTGCCTGTAGGAAAACAAGATAGTTATAAATGTAATCACTCATGAATACGACCAATACAACAAACTCCATTTATGATAACCTCTCAGCCTTAATGCAAAACACACAATGAGATTTCCACTTTGACAGATAGAAATCAAGCGGATTAATAAAGGCATCCAAGAGGAGTCTGTCGCGACGAGAGAAACAACATAAGGAAATGTCAGCCGATCAGAGTCACAGCACAAATTGCCATCAATTAGAGTACACACCAGAGTCGATGACAACCCACTTTCCTTCCTTCTCATCTTTTTTGGCCGAAGATTTTCCCCCACTTGACGTTGACCATGATACAGTCGGCAGCATCAGTCTTCGAGCTCCTTTTTGCTTTTGTTTAGCCTGCATTGGCCAAAAGCATCTCAGCGCATAATGCTTCTTTGCATAGACTTCCAAATGGTTAGCAATGGACAATTACTTCTCGTGAATAATTATTTACAAGCAGAATTGCAGATATTTCCGACTCAATTTCACACCACGGAAATGTTCCTCTTCCTTGATAATCGAACATATCGTGTATAGAACTCTTACGCTCGACATGATCGATTTTCTCAAAATTAGCTAAGCGCGAAGATCGCTTAATGGAACAATAAACGGACTCCTGCCAAACAGCCAACAAATCCTATAGGAGACTCCTCTTAGAGGTCGAAAGGCAAATCAAAACTGTGAACGCAAAAGTCGATTAAGAGCGATGTGCATGCCTTGTAAAGAAGGGCTTGAGCGATGTTCTTCACGTGCCAGGAGGACCTGCCGGTGGCCAGCACGATGTAATCGGCCCAGTCGCGATCCTTGCGACCCTGGATCACCTTCACGTCGTCCGCCCTCACGTCGCTGAGCACCTTCTCCACCTCCGGCAGTTCGAGTATAGACCACTGATCGACGCCGTGCGGCGCGGCGGCGGCGGCGGCGGAGGAGGTGGAGGAAGCGCGGTTCGCGCACGGAAACCCTAACCTCCACTGCTGATGGAGCGCGGCGGAGGACGACGGCGCGAGCCGCGAGCGCAGGAGAGCCGACCACATGAAGTTCGCTGCGCCGCTTCGAGACTGCGAGCCTTCGCCGATTCAGCCGGAAATGGCGGACTCTGCTTTGCCTCTCGCCTTTTATTACTGTCGAGCGAAGCCGTTACTCACTGTGCAGACCAGGGACGGAAAGACGATGAGCGAAGCCGCGTATGCTATCGCGATTAATTTGGGGAAAATTTCAGAAAAAGCCCTCGAGTAAGACCAACTTAGCAAATTGGCCCTCACAAAGCGGACTTTTATCTGGACTTTTATCTCAATTTGCCCCTGCATAGGGCACATCTATCTCAAACAATCCTTCGCTCATTGGTGGTCAGGACATTGGCCGGGCGATGAGCACTTGACTTTCACGTGACCATTTCGCGCGAGAGGAAGGGGTCTTTTGGTCGAAATTTGTGTTGAAATCTCTAATTGAACTCAATATTCATTCAGCACTTTCTTAAAGTTTTGCCCGTTGTAAGTATTGGATTAGGACTTTTGATTATATAAATCAAAGACTTTTGACCCAAATGCATGTGATTCGCATGAATCTAGATTAGATTATGCAAATTAAAAAGAAAATACCATTGTCCCCAGCATGAATGGTCACGTGCAAGTCAAAGTTGTGTGTCGGCTATTTGCCTAATATTTTGGATCCACATGAGCTAGGGTTATATGTGACATGTGTGTCTAATGTAAGGGTTAATTGAGATAAAGTTCACTTTAAGGCTTTGTTTGGAAAATAAGGGAAATTGAAAGATTATAATTTTTGTGAGATAGAGTGGTGGAGAAAATTTAGCATTTTGGGTGTTTTTTCTTGCATTTTCGTCACCAAACTTGCTTCCACAGGTGCACGAGGAGCAATGTGCAAAAGATGTCGCACTTGGGGGCATATTTCCAAATTTTACGATATTGTGTTGGATAGAGGTGATTAAAATGTAAAATATGAGTAGAAATAACCATGATAAAAATGAAGAGAAGAGGCTTTTAAATTACAATTTTATTTGGATACTATTGAATGATAAAATTGAGACTAATGCTAATATTTTTGGTATTCAGAGTGTCCTTTAACGTGTATAGCTCAAAATCAAAAAGAGAGTGAAAGAAGAATGTATTTATTTATTTGTTTTAAATGGCAATCCTTTGAAGCCTTTCTCACGAAGGGACTTGGTTCGATAGAAAAGAAAGAACATCATAATTATAGTTGTGTAGACCTAATATCCTAAAAAAAAAAAAAAAAAAACTCAACTTCAGGTCTAGTCCAAATTCTGTCCTTTTTTTTTGTCCAGTAAAAAATTACTAACTTTTACTTGAATATGAGATCTATCTATTTGAACCCCTTGTCCAAATTTCTCATTGATGACCGAGATATGAAAAACTCCTAGGTGCAAGCTATTTGAGCGTCTAAGCCAATCATCCCAAACGTGAGCTCTTTGATTGCATGATATGGAAGACTCTTGAACATGATAAATTGAAAGCTAATCGCAGAATTGAAGATCCTAGAACAAGATTGAAAGTAGACTCTCTTTAGAGTAAAAGCAATTGAATAAATGTTAAATGCTCCAATTTTTATCCAAATTTCATATCCAGGAGCACATCATTTGCCTAGGCATTTTGTTGAGTCCGAAATTTGGGGAAAGACTAAAGTGATAATGCGAAAATGTCACGTAGGATTGCTAAGGGCTATTTTGGATAGATAATTAGGGCAAATATGGTACTTAAGTGAAAGTTTGTAATTTTTCATATGACAACAAAATTATAGTAGAATTTGGACTTGACCTAAACTCAGGGGTTTTTGCAAGATAGAAAAAATTTAGAGTAAATTTGAGATTGAAGTAAAGTTGAGCATGCCTAGTTGAGTATCATATCATACAAGTGATCATAGTTTTAAAATTTGATCAAATCAGTTAATTCAGTGATCATTGATGTTAATCATATAAGATATGCTTTGTACCTTAATTTTCACCCCCGATGTTGATCGAAGGGATGAAAGTACCATATTTAGTCAAGACACCCCATTCACAAATTGATCAATCCCTAACAATCACAAAGATTAGTACCTTGGTCCCCTCTTTGCATATATTTGATTATATGTCCAGTACTTGCATATTACCGAGTCTAAGTCAAGCTCAGATAGCAAGATTAATAACGATTATATGTCCAGTACTCAATTGAATTGAAGTGAAGTCAGATTCGAAGAGCCAAATTCGCAAAGCGAGTTGAGTTAGGTTTGGTATTATATTAGCTCAGCTCCTCTTGATTATCCTCCTAATTTATGGAGACGAAGGTAGCTTGAAAAGACATGCAGACTTTATAATTAAGCATCTATCTTGAATGAGATAAATGAATTATTTATTTTGAAAAAAATTGTTTTGAGCACTGCAATTTTTCATTTGTGATTCATCCTTCACAATTTGAAATTAAATAACGATTAAAAAGACTATATATTTTATATGCCAATATTTGAATTATATTTAAAAAATTTAAAGCAAGCGTTTCAGGTTTAATAAATTTCGAAACAAAAATTATTAAGCTGTGCAAAGCCACAAAATAAATCAAAATTTAAAAGTAGAGTTTATGATTTTCACACGTGTGAGACTTTGGCGGGAAATCGAAGAACACACGGATGCACCAATCTGTTCCAGGCTCCATTTTCTCCCTCTTCGCTCGCCTTGGCTCGCTCGCTCGCTCGTTTCCTCTTCCGACCTCCCATGGACTCCGACTCCGATTCCGGCGGCTCTCACGTCTCCGCCACTCCTCCGCGAGACCACACTCCGCCGCCGCCGCCGCCGAAACCGCGGGCTAGACCAACCTCCTCTTCACGCTCCTCCGCCAGAACCGCCGCTCCGAAGCCCCAGAACAACCGTCTGCCGAAACCCTCAGACCTTCCCTCGCAAGATCCGGCTCCGATCTCAACACCATCTCCTCTCTCCACCGCGCCTTTCCACGTCCGACGTCCGTCGGATCAACCGGAAACCGTCGCCGCCGTCGATTCCTTCCAGATTCTCCGAGCTGGCCACTTCTCCAAATCCGCTTCGTTTTCCAAACTTCAAAGACCTTCTCTCAATTTCGAGACTCAGGAATCTGACTTATCCGGATCGAAACCGGAGCTCAAGAGTGAAACCGTGGAGAGAGACGGATCAGCTGTCAATTCCTCGAGTTCAGTGAAAGCTGTGCGGAAGAACCTGAATTTGATTAGAGCCAACGTGCCTCTTCCCCCGGCGAAGGTGCGAAAGAGTGGCGGAGAAGGTAATTTTGTTAGGCTTAACATGAACCACAACAACTACCGGCGCAAGTTCCTTAGCAAAAGTGCAAGGAAGAATGGCCGTTCCTCAGGTTTTAAACGATTCCCAAAAAGAAGAAAGGGAAAATCTAGGGCTGAAACTGAGGCTCAAACGGAAGGCGTTTTTGAGGAAGAAGGGCTGGTCACAGATTCCATGAAACAAAAGAATAGGCAAGAGAGCGAGAGAAGGAAGTTCGATAGTGAATCTATTGAGGCGGCTCTTTCAGCCGTTAGAAATGACGCTTCAGATGTGAATTTGGTGAAGCTGTTGAAATTGGTGTATGGTTATGATTCGTTCCGTGACGGACAATTGGAAGCCCTCAGATTGGTTCTTGCAGGGAAATCGACTATGCTGGTTTTGCCAACTGGTGCTGGCAAATCCTTGTGTTATCAGATACCTTCCATGATCTTACCCGGGATGACCCTGGTAGTGAGCCCTTTAGTGGCTTTGATGATTGATCAACTAAAACAGTTGCCTCCAATGATTAACGGTGGTCTTTTGTGTAGCAGTCAGGCAAGTAGTGGGTTGTGATTTGTCTCAGTGTTCCATCCTATGCTTCTTGGAATTGAGTGATTGTTTTTCTTTGTCTCAGACGTTGCAAGAGACATCAGAGACACTGAGGCTGCTCCAAGAAGGCAGCATTAAGGTGAACACGTCAAGAATCTTATTCAAGTTGCTCATCAAATAGTTATCAATATTTGGTATTCTGGACAAAGTCTTGTCAATCTATTTTCTCTCAATAGTGCCCATCACATCATTATGTCATTTACCTGCATCTGCCACTGTATTGTTAGAGACTTTTATCTTTATATTATTCATATCATGTATATGCTCTGAACTTTGTCCATACTCCCTTTAAACGATATTAAGATTCTTGATTTTCCCTATTTTTATGAGGTGAAACTGAAAAAGATGCTCTTCAGGTGCTTTATGTATCTCCAGAAAGGTTCCTGAATGAGGACTTCATGGCAATATTTTCTACTGTTCAACTTGTGTCGCTTGTGGTAATTGATGAAGCTCACTGCCTATCTGAATGGTAAGTCCTCAAGAAACTAGTTTCTCATTCTGAGACCATGAAGCTAGTTGTTACCTTTCGTTAGTCTCTAATGGCTCTCTCTCTTGCATACAAGTGAAACTGAAAAACTACTAATCTGCTGTTAATTTTTCACACAGGTCACACAATTTTCGGCCTTCATATACCAGACTCAGGGCTTCTCTGTTTCGCATTAAGCTCCATGTTAATTGTATTCTTGCAATGACAGCAACAGCCACTTCAACAACTTTGGATGCAGTAATGGGTGCATTAGAAATTCCCTCTTCCAATCTGATCCAGAAGGTCCCATTAAGGGATAACCTACAGTTATTCATCTCCTTGAGTCATAACAGGTGAGTTTCCTTATCCATATGTGTTTTTTTGACTGGCTTTGTCACTCTCGATTGCTTAATCTATTGAACCTGATGGTTGAAATTTGTATATGACAGGATGAAAGACCTGCTGATGCTATTAAGGTCGTCTCCCTATTCAGAAGTTCAGAGCATCATTGTGTACTGCAAATTTCAGGTTCATTCTCAAGTCTTATGATTATCTCCTAAACTTTTCATAAGAGGGTGAAAAATCCCATACTTATTCAGTTACACAATTGTGCACTCCTCTATTTTAGCCCCTGGTTCTGGATTTTTAGTAGAGCACAAACTATCCTTTGAGTCCAAGTAGTTTGGACATCTTGTTTCCATGATTTTGTACATTGGAATATATGTTACCTATGATTGGACTCATATACCATTAAGATCTTCAATAGAACAGTGAGCTATACTTAATTGACATTGCAGTCTGAGACGGATCAAATTAGCAGATATTTACGTGATAACAATATCTCTGCAAAGGTTGGTGTTCTTTATTTTCATACTTAAAGTTTCTTTTCACCTCTCCTGATTTCACTTTCAATTGCTGAATTCAAGTTCTAATCTAACATAGTTCCTGGAATTGCTAAATAGAGTTATCACAGTGGGATCCCAGCAAAGGACCGAACCCGTATCCAGGAGTTGTTCTGTTCCAACAAGATTAGAGTGGTACTTTTATAACACAGTCGTCAATGCATCGAATACCATCTGACCTTTCATTGTTTTTCATTACTATGTATACTAGTTATATAATTGTTATGGGCTGTGGAAGTTTAAGTAATAATTTGGTTTCTTGTATGAAGATTGTTGCAACGGTGGCATTTGGCATGGGACTCGATAAAAGGGA
The DNA here is from genome assembly GCA_014182585.1 of Eucalyptus coolabah. Lineage (NCBI taxonomy): Eukaryota > Viridiplantae > Streptophyta > Magnoliopsida > Myrtales > Myrtaceae > Eucalyptus > Eucalyptus coolabah. Next base: position 54,794,449 of record CM024621.1, read on the forward strand.
CATTGGAGCGGTAAGAAGAAAAACTATTGCTCACTTTGATCTGCAACACAAAGTGGTCCATGTCATTACAATAGTTCTAGATATTTTTAGTGACATGGTGGACTATTGATGCATGGATGGAATAGTCCAACCTGTGGCACATAAGTGATTCATTGAACATAGTGAGCCCAAGCAGCTGCTGTACGCTTGTAGCCAACATCAACTGACACAGAGTTTTGGGACTTTTGTACTTAACACTTGTTTGAACTTCATCGGAGAAATTCTTAAGGAACTGGAATGAATATCAATAAACCTCGATCCATGCTTAGACTTATTTTGTTATACATTAACGAGTGCATCAATTGCACCACCGAGCCAAGATGACATGGTGCAATATCTTCAAGAGCTCCCACAGTTTAACTTAACCGTATTCTATAGGCGTGCTATTAAAATCATATTCACCTTTGATATCCATCAACTCTCTTTCTTCATGCCTCATCAAGATTTCTTTGTTCCTGATGTCACTCATATGCATCTCCTTCAGATCATCCATTACAGCCTTCCCAACAGCTTGGAAGAATATGTACAGGTTAACCTCTGCCTTTATTCTTTTTTTCAAGATTTTCATTACAATAGGTTCCCATAAATGACGAGCTTAGAGTGTTGTAGGAGATTGGCCGTGCTGGACGAGATGGGAGGGTGTCATATTGCCATATCTTCTATGATGATACGACATACTTCAAGCTCTGTAGTCTTTCTCACAGGTGAACAAATTTACAATCCTATCATTTGCTTCACTTTTATAGAGGGACATCAAATGTATAGGGCTGAGTTGCATATTGGATTTGTGCTATCTCAGTGATGGAGTGGATGAGTATGCAGTGAATAAGTTCCTTTGCCAAGTTTTCAACAATGGGACAACTTCGCATGGCCAAATTTTTTCAATCATGAAAGAATCGGCATCTCGACGGTTTGATATGAAAGAAGAGGTATCTGCCTTGCAATTTCAGTGCTACAGATGATATTATTGCTAGAGAAGTCTCTAAGAATAGCAGAAGCCAGGATGTACTGAAGAACAATGCTCATATTTTCCATATTAAATGTTATATTGTGACTTTGGGGCAGAGTACTATGCTAGTTTGATGTCGTTTTGTGTCGCTAATGCTGTTGGTAGTGTTGCCATAGCTTAAATTTGTTTCTGTATCAGCAACTGATTGTTACATGCAGTTGGATGGGGGATCAGTTGAATTTCATTTGTAAGCAATTCACATGCTCAAGAAGCAAAAGAGAAAAAAATAGTGGCCAACTAACTTCACTATGCAGACATGGTTATTTATCGTTTATGTATTAGACCCTATGTAGAAATGTCGTTCGAGTCTAGTGATCTCTGAAAATTCAAGTGCCTCTGAGATTGTCCAGCCTTGCTCTATATTTGGAGATCTGCGGTGTTTATTCTAAATTTACAATGTTGGCAGGTAATGCTCACAATTTTAACGCATTTGGAATTGGGCGAAGTCCAATACTTGCAGTTGCTTCCGCAATTAAATGTAACTTGCACTCTGAACTTCCATCAGGTACATATAGATATGTCTTTGGAATTGTTCATGACTTTAGAAGCAGGTATTCCTCTTATGAGCTTGAGGACATATCCTACTACTTCTCTTACTAGTTAAATTGTATTGGCTTTTTGTTGAAGTTAGTCAACGTATATAACAAGAACTAATAGGTTGTCTGTTCATCTGATTGTCCAAGCCTGGCTACCTCATATGACTGTATAGAAGTACATGAAGATAAGATAATCTAATGGCATAAATCAACTGAACGAGTGTGTTTGTTTCATGGCCCATTTAATTACTGATATGCAAATGTAGTTAATAACATAAGCCATTAAGGCTTTGTTTAACAATTGAGATTTTGCATTTGTCTTGATATGAAACTAACCTTATTGTACTGGCTGTTGAGATAGTTATAATTTGTCCTCGTGCAGACTCAACCTGTGTTGCTTGCTGACAAGGATATCGTAATTGCTGCAATTTTGAAAAAGTAAGATTCTAAATCTGATGCACAGGGTGGTCCTTATTCATGTATTTTTCCTACTAGATTCACAGTACAGTTGAAATACTTTAAGCTCAACTGTCTACGATCAGCTTCTTTTGGCATTGCAGGTCGGAATTAAGACAAGGGCAATATGTGTTTGACATACCAACTGTGGCAAATAGCGTTGGTGCCACAGCAGCAGAATTAACTAGTTGGCTACAGGATTTAAAGGTTTGTTGCCAAAAATTACAAGACATAATGGTTACATACCTGATTTCACACTAATATCATTTGGCAGCCTTTTACCACAGGGGCCTTTTTCCTTGCGAATTGAGTAGAATCGTTATTTTTGGTATATGACCATCTTGAAATATGCTATGCTGCTAAATTGATTCGTTGGATCAACATTAGATGCATCAACAGTAATCGTCTGTTAATCCTTGGTAAATATTGTTCATGATTCTGCTTATACTTGTCCTGAAATAATTTCTTTCGCTGGTAAACACTGGGAATTCTCACCTCGTTATTTATACCCTTTAAGATGTGCATGGATGGGACATAAGTGCAGTTTGCCTGACTCGAAACTGACTGAACATTTGTTGGTAAAATGCTAATATTACATTCCACTGATAGAGGAGTGAGTGTGGTCTTCCCTTGGATGACCCAGTTAGCTTCTACTGCTCAATCTATCTACTTAGAAATGTATGTTAGATTGTGATCTTTTTTGTCTTTGCATTCAGTAGTTTGAAAAGAAATTGTTCCAGCTAACTACAAGTGTGTGCCGTCTGATGGTCACTTTGTATATTTTTTGACAAATCAAATTGAGCAGCGGTTTGGAATTTGGAGCATGTATTTGTTTATCTTCCTACAGCATTATGCCTCGGTGTTGGTTGCATCCTAGTATAGACAGTAGCTGGCACATTATTTGCCAGATGTCTAGCTGTTGGTTCTATCTTTAAAGTTAATGGGAATTCTTGACTCTTTCCTCTCAGTTCATCTAATACTCTTTGGAATGTTTGTCAGCTAAAAGGTGAAATTACATATGAAACAAAGGATTCAGCTTATTCTTACATGGTTGCGAATGTTCCTGAAGATATTTGCTCCCTCTCAGCAAATGTGACAAAATGGTTATCCGACGTTGAAAGTTGTAAGGTATTGTTGCTAGGTTCTTAGCTATATCAAATGCACCAGAGCCACTGAATGATGAACGTCCTTTGATGTTGGACCTATAGGTTCATAAACTGGATGCCATGAATGATGCTGCCGTCTTTGCTTTGAATACATGCGAGAGGACCAATGGTTGTTCCAGTACCCAACACACGTGGTGCTTGCAGAGGAAGATTAGGGATTACTTTGACAGAGATAACCAATGTGATATCCCCACTAAGATGACTCAAAGCAGGTAATGCAACGTTCACTGTCTAAATCTGACGTACATAATGACCTAAGTACTCAAATTAAGGAAGAAAACATTTATATTGAGACTTTTTTGAAATATTTGATTCCATCATGAGCTTGAGAAATAAAATCAAGATTTCTCCTTCCACTGATATAACTATCATTGATCTTGGCAGCACTTTTTTGAGAGCAGATATTAAGGTATGCGGAACTTTGGATTTTGATTATGTTAGAGGATTTTTGTGCTTTCCAAGTGCTTAGGCATTTATTATTGGTTCTAGGTATTTCTACAAAGTAATTCACAGGCAAAGTTCACACCAAGAGCGGTTGCAAGGATATTGCATGGCATTGCAAGCCCAGCCTACCCGGCTATGAGTTGGGGCAGAACTCATTTCTGGTATTTAGTCCACTTTCTTTGTTGATTGTTTTCACTGGATCATCTGATTAAGACAATCTTAATATACTGTTTGGATAATAATTTGGATAAGGAAATCCAATTTGATACCCCCCTTGATGTCAGTTTCCTGTGGAAATGTCTTTCAAATAATCAGAATTATTTGGGAGCAATTTTCATTCTTGATCTCCTTGTTTGATAACTTCAAAGATGATTTCCCTGTGAAGGTTTATAGACTTAACTGGGTGATGTGTTTGTCAGGAAGAATGAATTAAGTGACGTAACAGAACCTAGTGTCTGACAAAATCCTGTTCACTTTGCTAACTTGTTTATAATTTTCAATTAGCTTAACTGGGCAATTTGTTATATCATAAAATGAATCGAGTGATGACACCACTTAGTGTCTGACGAAATCTTATACTCTTTGTTTGTTAGTTTGCAGTTTTCAAATTAATATGCCCATCCATGTAGGTAATCATTAATTGCTTTTGGTTTTTACCCATTTTGATAAAGTTACATCATTATCCTGTTTATTCACGACTCCTATTGATGTCACATGCTTCTTAAAGGAACATGCTGATGGGCCGAAGTTTTAATTCTTAAAATCAGGGGAAGATATATGAAGATGGATTTCCAAGTGGTGATGGAAGCAGCGAACGCAGAACTTATGAACTTTGTTGGAAAAGACACTGCCTAGTCATTTATGGAGAGTATATCTTGTCTGCGACAATCGTACCGGAGAGTGTTTTTCAAGTAAGTAAACCTCCCAAGTGGTATCAGATTGAGTACCCCTGTCCAGGCAAAAGAGAAAAAAAAAAATGAGAGAAGTATGTTGTTCAGTTAATTCTCATTTGGAAAAAATGGCTAAGTCCCAGACTAATGCTTTCTTTGCAGGCTTTGGTGTTTGACAATCTGAAACTTGACAATAGCACTCTTGGATTTGTATAGACTAAAATGAACAATACTTCTGGTTATAAAGTTGCAGCCATTTAAGTGCACCCATGGTGTGTTGATTATCTCCTCCTATTACTGACCTTCGCTTCTGGAATTAGTGAGCTTTGTTCTGGAGATTTGTGCGAGGAAACATGCTTGGTAAAAGCTTGTGGGAGTTAAGATGCCAAGAAGAAGGCCTTGAATGGATAATGGATGTTGTACTCTGTTTATGTGATTTGAACAGATCACCCAGCAATCACTGTACCAGACTTGGAAGAAAGTTGGTGAAACTTTGTCTTCCAAGAGAGGGAGGTGGAGCAAATTGCTTCTAAGCTTTGCGGTCTTTGACATGGTGGCGGATATGTTTCAAAACCTGTTGATTTTTGTTCCATGTTACAATCAACGGGTTGGCTAGCAAGTGATCATTTCAGGCAAGTGCATATTAATTCATTCACTGCTCTTTCGAAGTCAAGCTATGAGAATCTGTGCCTCCATCATGACAAGGTTGCTATGTGATTCTTTCTGATGGAAAAGTAGAATTTCACACTTAAGGAGAATAATGCTTCTGGTTTAAGTAACATTTTTTAACTATTCCAAGGACCAAGAAAGCGGAACAGATGTAGGGGTCACTTAACCTCTTGATGGTGTGATCAATTTAGCCCCACTTAGTGGCAGTCGCCTTCTCTAGTGGAAGAAGGCTTAGTTTGGTGTTACAAATGCATAATATCGCTTAGAATAACACAAAATTAGGGTTTGTGGAGTGCTTAAAAAAGTCACCAATCACTGGGCATCATGAATTTTGTCGGCTTGTGTCTTGCAGGCAAAATGATGTGAACTCGTCAAGGAAGGTGAGGAGAAAAGGAGGAAAGGAAGTTTGCCAAATGAGCCTTTTGAATTTGCCTTTTGGTCACATTCCATATTTCGATGACACTTCGGCTCAACGTTTGGTAAGACGAGGAAATACACTCCTTTGTGGTTTCTTCTGGTTGGCAGCACTGAAGGATCATACATACAAGCTTGCCTCCATCTACCTTCCGGGAGGAGCCAACAAGATGCTAGAGGCATGATCTGCTGATAGAATGGATGATTCTGGGGAGTTATTTGATATGTTTAAGAGTTAAATTTCTACTGTAATGGCTTAATACTCTTCTGTTTGCACTGGGGATGAATCTCGACCGATCCTCATCCTCGGCTTTAAGAGCCAGAAATTGTGCAACATCCGTAACTATGGTCTCCATGGAAATGTTTAGCACAATAAAGGGCCTGTACCTAATCGGTTACTATGCCGTGATCGATGAATGGTCATTTAATCCCAGTTTCCACGAGGACGCACTCCTGGTCCTCATCCTGGTTATCGTTAGCCTCTTATGCCTGTCCTACTGGAGGATGGTCCAGTCACTCTGATGTGGACCTCGCGAGATCTATGGAATGAAGTTATCTTTTTGGGGTAAAGATTGTGCGGTAATTTCTTTGTTCATTAATAGAGAACGTGGCTGCGTGCGATTTTAAGGCTCTAGATAGTCACCCACGGTGGAAACTCGAGAATTTCTACTCCAAAAGAAAAAAAAAAGGGTGGTACATGTGGGAAGCGGTACCTACCCCATTAGTTAACAATTTAGACTTGGAAACTGAAAAGTTAAAAGAGAAGAAAAGGCACAGTTTGTTATTTCTTCTTCTTCTTGATGGGTGAACTTCATGATTTTTAACTGCTAAGACTGCGACAAGGATAGAAAGACCTCCCAATCACTGAGATCTCATTTTGCTCTGGTAATTGAATTTCCGAAATGATGTGATGGAGATGAATTCTCAATTAGTACCATGGGGATCTTTTCCATTTTTAAAATCGATCATGCCATGGACCCCGTAGTCTCATCTCGTTGCCAGTTCAGTGCCCCAAGAATGAGAACTGGGAAGAAAGACTACAGAAACTACCGATTAGCATGCTAGTTATTCAAGGGGGCAACTCGTTGGTTGTTGGCGAGAGGGGGTAGCCATGCCCTCCTCACCCTTCTGATCTCTCTCAAAATTTGACTTTTCGAGCTGGAACATGTTAGAAAATTTGGTAACATAGGAAAAATTTGGTAACATAGAAAGACAGCAGAAACTACCGATTAGCATGCTAGTTATTCAAGGGGGCAACTCGTTGGTTGTTGGCGAGAGGGGGTAGCCATGCCCTCCTCACCCTTCTGATCTCTCTCAAAATTTGACTTTTCGAGCTGGAACATGTTAGAAAATTTGGTAACATAGAAAAAAATTGAGAACTTGATTTCTTGTCCGTAAAAATATGTTTAATTTATTGAGCAAGTCTTATATGCATTTGATGCGTGTGAGTTCATGATTTGGTGGATGTGGCTCACGCGTAGAACTATCCAACAAATGGGTCATGTCATAAATGATCTAACCTAAATTAATTCATTAACTTATTTATGAACAATTTATTAACAATATAAATTTAAGGATCCACACTCGATCTGACTCATATTATAAACACTTCCATATCCAATTAAATTTAGAAAAATTGTTTCTTATGATATTTTTTTAAAAAGTATATTGTTAAAACACTTTCATACAATTACAAATTTAATGGATAAATTTTAAATATTATTTAAAAGATGAGGCTTCATTTATTTCAGGAAAAATGTAGTATTTCTGAAAATGATAATATTTTTAGTTATTTGATTGAAATTCGAAAATGAATTAAAAAATACTTTTGACTTGATATAGAAAATCTGATTTGATTTTCCATCTGTAAATGGGTTCAACAACTCTACTGCTGCGGCAAGTGGACCGTGCATGCGAGAATTTTCCCGTACTCATTCACGCCGAGGAGTAAGAGGGGAACCCGCGAGAAATCGTTCGTTGGAAATATTCGCGCGAGAAGGAATTAATCGGATGCCTTTATTCTCTACACTTCACAAGACTAGAGAAGAACGCAACGTCCCTATCTACCGCCTCGCCGCCCTCCGCTCGGGCGCCAAGACCCATTTTTCTTTTTCCATACTGAAACCTTAGCTGCGATGTGGACGAGGTCGTTGGTCCAAGCCGCTGCCTCATCGTCCTCCTCCGTTGCCGCCGCCTCCTCCACCACCTCGCCGACGTGTTTTTCATCGTCAATCCTCATGAATTATCCCCTGCCTTCCGCCCTGTTGCATCCGCGATCTCTCAGTTCACTAAGCTCTTCTTCTCCTGGTATCTTCGCTCGCTTTCTCTTCATCTCTAGTCATTGCGTTTTTGTATTTGGATTGGGTGCCGCTACTTTCTTTTTCATCCGAGCAACGTGGAGAGAACTTTTTAATTCAACTGCATGAACGGTTGCCGCAAGGCTAACAGTGACATACAGCTTAGAATGCCAAGGCCTGAGCTTGCGTCGGGGATGTCTAGATGTTGATTCTCTTTGAAATGACTGTCTTCAGTGTCTCATTTGCTCGATAATAATCCCGCTCTCTCCACTGATTGCTCTCCCCGGCACGCTTTCCTTCTGTTATTACCTCAGGTTTTCGTTTGTTATTCACGCTTTTGCATCACCTGCGAGCTCGAGAAAGAGCAGGAGGACATTCTTAAAAGCAGAGAGTAGTTTTGCCAGGAATTTTCTCAGGATGTGTGCAGCCGTGTTGCATTAGAAGCACTCACCTTACGAGGTTTCTCATTCATTTGGACCCTTTAAGTTGCTTTCTCTGTTTTTTCCCCGAAACTGTGCACTGGCTTGTTCAACGGTTGAGGCCTACCGGACTTGTAGAGATGTCATTTGCTGTTTGGATGAAATGGTTTTGGAGTCTGAAAAATTGATTTGATGTTGGTGAGTCATGTCTACTTATAGATCGGCTAGGTTATTGTTTGGATGTTTCTTTCCTCGCGGCAGAGAGTTGGACCATTACCCTGTGAAACAAAGGGCGAATATCTATTTTAAATGATTGGATGAGAACGACATCGGATTAAGCCATGCAGACGACTTGCCTTTGGGAATGTAGCTATATGCTTCAGGGTAGCATGTAGAACATTTCCTGAAGTGTGTTTTGACTTTTGACTTTTGACCTTTGGTTTATTGTGGTTTACCTGAGTCCTTGAAAATTTCTAGTTTGAAATATGAAGTGTTGGATTAGTCCCGGTACTTATAAAACATGCTCTTAACTTTTGTGGATGAGTAGCATAACCTGATTTCTGAGACTCAAGCTTTCGCAGATGCACAGTTAGAAAGAAATACGACTGGATCTCAAGCAACTAGTAGCGACCGTCACTTTCCTGGCTGTGGCCACTGGATTTCTAAATGGCCTGGGAGGATCGCAGTTCGCTATTGTGCTAATCTTATTATGCATTTCAGAATTTCTATATCACGCAATAATAGGAAAATGAGGATACTTCGCATGTTATGCGTGAAGTGTGATTGAGCATGTTGCACCATGCTTCTCTCTCTAATGTGGAAATCTGGTTGTGGGTGATGTATGATACAACTGGCGTCAGATTGCATGCTCGTCATCAAGCAGAGGTGCACTGCTACTCCTTGGTTCTCTTTTGCAAACTGGCCAGCCGCTCCCTTTGAGTTCTGTCTGTTGCTTTGGGCTTGTAATTTCTGTAGAATCTTCTGTTTTCAACCATTAGTGGCTTGGTGTAGGTTTTAAATCAAATCATGTACGGACTTCCTGCTGAACATCCTCTGGGCAAGAGCAGGCCATTACACGAACTCTTAGGCTATACTACTCCTCAGGTTCCATTTACAGCCTTTTGTTAATCTTCTGTATGGCATCTTATTATCTAAATTATAGCGTTCTTTCTTTGTGAGACATGAATCGTTTGATCCGGTTGTTTTTCAATTCAAATCTAGCTGAGTAATATACCACTTGATTGTCCGTTCTGAAAGATTTGCATCCTAGATTGGCAAATCACAGTAAAAGCAAGTACCTTTGTCTTCATGATTCAGTTGACAAACTTCTATTATTAATTAAATGCATGTAGTTGAGAACCATAAACGAGGCTTTCTCCTCATATGGCTCCTGCTTGTAAGCACTTATGAGGTTGTAGAGGCCGCTTATATTATGCTAAGAAGTTGGTGAGATTTTAGACCATACCATGTAGGAAGTTCTACTAGATGTAAGGGTAGTCGGATATTTTGAATGTCCAGGTGATGGCGAACGTATTTGAAAGTCCTGGTAAGTTACCAACAAGGCCTGTGAAAATCAATATGAGACATAGTGCCTATATTTGAATGGTCTAAGCGGAACTCATCCACATAGGATGATTGGTCTTGGCTCTTTTTAGGCACGAGTTCTGCAGAACTTGGGACATTCATTTTTTATAGGAACAGAAAAATTGCATTTCAGAGTGCGAGTCCCTTGCATGCAGCCTGGCTATCTTGTGCCTGTGATCTGAGCTCTAGGTCACAACTAAGCAGCCTTATTAATTACCACTCCACTTACATAGACAACACTCATTCATTCATTTGCAGCCATATCAATGCGTGTCTAATATACGTGTACAATTTACATGTACATGTACTTACACATACATGCGTTTCATTTTACTTAAGTATCCAATGACCGTCTTTTTCCCTTTGATCTCGGGGGTAATTTGCTTCAGATCTATACATACATTATGAAGAATATGATTATGCTGCACATCTTTGCCTTGAGAGTACATCTTATCAGTTATCCTCTGAGGAAAATTGATTTACCATTGTGATGCGAACCATATAGGTTATTGCTGGCGGATTGCTTGGGATTGTCACAGCAGCTGTTGGTCATTCACTGTAATTTGTAACTGCAATCAATACAGAAGTAGAATCGTGCGGGAGTTCAATCTCGTATGTGGTTATCCCGTAAAAGCCCGTCGATCGGTTCAGACTCAGCGATGAAGACTTGCAGATGGGGAAGAGTGAATATTTTTCTTTCCTGCTAACCGGTGTCGTCACTTTCGAATCTTGACTTTGATGCACCGCCTCTTTTTTTACTCGCTAACGGCTGCACCATGTGAAATTTACCCTTCTTTATTTTTGTTTTCGTTACAGCGGCCTCCTATAGGCTGAGTAAAAAATGCTTAAAATTCTCTAAACCACCGGAATAGGTAGGCCATGAAATTTACAATTTGCACTTAAAGATGCTATCTAAACTGGGCTTACCTTTCTTGTGTAGTTCAGTTCATCCAGGAGCATTACTGGGAGTGACAAAATGTCTATAAGAACTTCATGCTTCACAGATAACATTCGGAGAATTATAGAGAGGGAACCCGTATATCTAATAAATGGGACCTCGAAAATGATACTTTTAATGATTCGATGCGCGTGAATATAACTTTCAATCGATCATCTGGCCCAGAATTTATTGGGATCTTTCTGGTTGGTTCAATCATTATTCAGTGATAGAGGCGTCCAGCACCCCTTTTTTCGGTTTAAGCACCCTGTTGACAATGACGGGACGAGACCAAGAACAAATTTATTTCCGAGAAAGGTTCGTACGCGCGTGGGTCCAAGATGCTCCGAAAAAAGCCAACACGGCTGCATGTGGTTTTTATTGCCGCAACAGGTTTCCTCCTTCATTTCCATTCGATCCAGCGCGATCACGTCGCTGTCCATTTGGACCACCTTCCTCCACGTCATGCAGTTCCAAGCAGTGAAGTGAGAGCGTCCAAGCGTCAATTCAACCCCCATTTTGTACCCCGACTAGGACGGGACCCTCGCCTCTCGTCCACGTGATCGGCTCAGAGTCCCCTCGTCGACCTTCCTCGGCCGTCTATCCAGACATCCGTCCGGGCCCTGAACCCGCCATCCCCCGATCCCATCGTCCACTTGTCCGTCCCGCCCCACCAGCCATTATTGGGCGGACCAGGTACGTACGATCTTCATGCGATCATCACATTACTCATATAATTAGGAACCGAGCGCTGGTCTAAGAAAACTACTTGCTCCCCACCAATGACGCGAGGCAAAGTGACTAATCCTACGATAGACGGGTTTTGATAGACGCAAGGTATGATTGATAGAGTTAATCATGGGATAAGATACCCTTTAACCAGTTACCGTTAAAAGGGACAGCCGAACCGTTTTCAGTGGGCGATGAAACACGCTCTCCGGTCTCTTGGGGAGCAGAGCAGAGGAGAGGGAAAGAGCATCGATGCGCTAACCTCAGATTCCGCCAAACGAGCGAGAGAAAAAGTTGCAGAACTCGGCAGTGAGTTGCATGTTACCTGTACACGGCATAAATCCCAGTATTAAATTTCGCTACTTCCCAGGTAAAATACTTATTTTAATGGGATTCTCACCTCTCTCTCTTGCTAATTTTACTCTGCTACTGCCAAGTGCTTGTCTGTTTGGTTCTGTCACGCGTCAAGAACCATGCAAGTGCGAGCATGTGTGGTGCAATTACTTTAATAATGTGCACTGGATCTCAACTTGCACCGTCCCTCGTAGCTCGGCGAGTCCCCAAAAATCCATGCTTTTCAAGGCATTTCTTGTTCTCTGCCAAAAGGAAAAAAACCCACTTGCCGTTTCTGCTTCTCTGAGACTACGTTTTGCTCTTTGTTTGAAGATCTGTATTCTCATTGTGATTTAAGCAGGTACTGTACCTTCTCTCTCTCTCTCTCGAAATTGAATGATTGGTAGGGGGTGGGGGATTTCGAAGCTTGAAGATATTTGCTTTATCTTTTTCTGGAGGATAAATCTGAAGTGGGTCCCTTCCAAAAGCAATGGAAACTTCATATCTAGTGTGTGGGTTGGGGGTTTTCTCGCTGCTGCATACTATCATCATTGATACTTATCTGATTTTTCAGTTTCTAGCGGTTTGTTCTTGAGCAGCTTGCAAGAGGCAAATCACCTGCTTTCTCAATTTATCCTCTTTGACAAGATGCTTCAGATTCTGGCTTTTCTTTCAAGTCCTTTCTTTGCCTTTTAGTCTTATGATCCATTGAGTTGGTCATGCCATGTTCAAAAGTGAGGCCCAGCTTTTGCGGTTACCAAGAAACGTGAATTTTTCTGGCTTTCAGGGTGCAGAAGAATTGATGAATCTTGGACAAGTTCCTTCAATGCAGATCTGATCTCGACCAGCACTACAAATTGAAGGATCCATGGTGGATAAATCTCATAGCTATAAGTAGATATCTGATCTAGTGAGAGAGAGAGAGAGAGAGAGAGAGAGAGAGATTCGGGGACAATGAAATCTCCTGTAGAAGATAAGAGCTGCTACAGTCAGGGACCAACGCAGGAGATCTCAAGTGGTAGTTCCATCGGCTTCGAGTTTCACCGGGCGAATGGAACCAATCGAGCTTCCCATCATCATCGGACTGCTTTAGGCAAACCGACCCCTTCCAAATGGGATGATGCACAGAAATGGCTGGTCGGGATTTCACGAGTGGGAGGAGACAAGAGCCAGTCGAAAACCAAACCGAGAAACTCCAATGCCGACGACCGGAGATTGATTGCCCCAGCCCCGCCAGAGCAGGAATATTCCAGCGATGAGGATGGGTGCGAGTCAGAGCAAAATGGAGGCATGGACCATGAAATGGCAGGTCAGTATGAAGTGGAGACGAAGAAGGTGGAGTGCGATGAGTCCGTCTGGCGGATCAATAAGCCAGCGCAGAATTGCATGCCCGCTGTACGATCAGTGTGCGTGAGGGACATGGGGACTGATATGACTCCCATTGCGAGCCAGGAGCCATCCAGGACTGGAACCCCAATCAGAGCCACAACTCCTGCTGCTCGAAGCCCCATCAATTCGGGATCTTCTACTCCTGTCAGGTGTCAACATGGGGTTGTATCAATAGAAGGCAGAGGTGGGGTTGCTCCTTCTACCAATGGTCCACGAGTGATCGGTGCCTGTATGGAAGGTGCGCATGCTTGTGAGCATAGTGGGAACATGAGTTTGGATCACGCAAAGAAGTTGAGTCCTCTGGAATCGCGAGCAGTGGCGTGGGATGAGGCGGAGCGCGCCAAGTACATGGCCAGGTAATTCCAGTCAGAGAGACCCTGGTTTGGCACTAGCTAACTGCAGTTTAGACATGAAAATGTCCTAATGCTTTTTTAGTTGAGGATTGAGCAGTGTCTCACTATTGTCTCAGGCATTGCCGGACTCGGAACTTAAAAGATGATTAATTTTTCGTATTATTCCTGTTGTGGCTTGTAGGTATAAGCGTGAGGAGGTAAAGATTCAAGCCTGGGAAAATCACGAGAAAAGGAAAGCTGAAATGCAAATGAAAAAGATGGAGGTACTGTTCTTTCGCTGTTATAGTTATCTAAATTGACAGATTGTTCTTCCGGCAACGATACTGAATAGCTGTATGCTAGAAATATGCTGATTCCTGGGTTTGTACACTTGATGAATCTAATAATATTGCCTTGTTCTGGCTGGACTCCTGAATTCATTCTGCAAGTACAGTGGGAACACTGCTATGTCGAGCGTTTTTTCCTGTTGTCAGTTCCAAACCATGGGAGAATTGAAGGAATACTTCACTTAGCTGTAGTCTGAGGAAAGTGCTGGAGAAAACACGGCACTTGCCCGCGCCTCCTTTGTCACGGTTTCTTTTGCAGCTTCTGATACGTAGAAAGGGCTTGTCTCCTCTGCCCTGCACATCAGAAGTGCTCAATAACAGCCTTTGAACTTCACCATACTTCTGGTCCCACCCTTGGTTACTCGAGTCACCATTCATGGTAGAACTCTGTCCTATTTCAACAAATAGTGATTCTGCGTGGGCTTTGAGTAGCTTGAGAAATCATGAAACTTGCTCGAATATCATTTTGCGATCGAACAGTAGTTTTTTCTTCCATGATTTTAGGAACAAATCAAAAGGAAGCCCATTGAAAAGGGAATAGTAGTAAATTGGTTTCATATATTGGTCTCTATGTGTATCTTTGAAAATCCATGACTTGGTATACCATGGTTAGATGGCTTGTTTTGAATCTTAGATCCTTTATTCAGGGTTTGAAGATGTAAGTACTGTGCAGTCGATGTCTCTCTCCGAAACATCATAAATTATGCAGATACCCCATGAAACACGACATGCGTCTCTGCAACAGCATTTCTAATTCGTTTGGCTCCATCTCCAGGTCAAGGCTGAGAGGTTGAAAGCTCGCGCACAGGAGAAATTGGCAAACAAACTCGCTTCCACGAGGAGAATAGCAGAAGAGAAGCGCGCGAATGCGGAGGCTAAGCTGAACGAGAAAGCGGTGAGGACATCGGAGAGGGCAGACTACATAAGGAGGACCGGTCACTTGCCCTCTTCATTCTCGCTCAAGCTTCCTTCCCTCTGCTGGTAGAGCCCTAGCAATGTAACTATATCCTAAAATTTTTCCGAAAGAGAAATTGTTGTTTGCACGTCTAATTCGTTGATGCAAAACTTTCACGGATTCAAGATTAAAGTTATGGTGATTGTTCATGTCATCCGTCTTGTGGAAGAAGTATGCATATCTCGAATTTCGTCAGTGGAGGTAGAGTTGGTAGCAAATGAAGAAGATAGAAGTTTCATTTGGACGGTTTGGCATAGTTCTCTCTGGACATATGCTTCATAACCATTCCTTTTCCTCTTCATAAATGGTTTGATCATGGGGTTGATTGATATGCGATAATAGTGTCCCCAGTCACTCGTTAAGAGAATATTTACGACATATTCGAATGATAAAAAGTTGGGAGCTGGAGAAAACTCAGGCGAAGAGAGGTGGGGTGGGGAAAGAATTGATGAAGAGAATGATTTCTGCAAAGGTGAAGAATTAATTGATTTGTTTGGGAAGAGGAAGAAATTGAGAGGAAAGAGTAATCTTTAAATGAAAATTACACTTTTGAGTAAGAGAACATTTCATCAAGGCCATTCTTTTCTGGCTTAGATTCGTAGGGAACATTACAATGATACCATCATCCTCTTGTACTTTCTTGAATGTCACAGTGCATTGCAGTATTCTCTTTAGCTGTAGAGAATATATAAAGCAAATTACCAACTATATCGACATGATTGGGTAATAATTTCTCCGTCCGTATACGGTGCTACTGCATTGATAATAAATATTCTAATCGACCTATAAACACATACCCTTATTGAGTCATTAGCATGCTTGCACGTATGCTTTGCACTGTTTCATCTTTTCCCAAATGAATTTCATTAACTAGTAATTGAATATTTGCTAGAGTAAATCAAAAGTCAATAAAAAATATATATTTTTACATAAATCTCCGTGCCCACAGAGTTATTGAAGGTAAAATTGTCCCAACTGAGGTGTATATAATTTTATATCACCTGCCGTAAAAAAAAAATACATTTTTGATGTTGGATTGTTTTCAAGCGGCCGGGATGATGGATGCGTTTGGTTAGACTTTTGGAGAAAGTATTGAGAAAATGTAAAGGATTTTAGGTTGAAAATACTTTTTAGAATACAAATTATGTTTGTTAAATTGTAATATGAAAGTCCATTGTGAAGTATTTTTGAGCAAAATAGTGTTTGGACAAATGATATTTACAGAGGACTTTTGTGATAAAAAAAATTCTCAAAAGAAAAATAAAAAAAATTGGCCAAGAAGGGCAAAGAACCATTGGCGATCGAAATTTGTTGCGGTGGGCGACATCTAACTCAAGTAGCCTCGGAGACAACTGGGGAGGGCTGCTTGGGGTCGAGTGACCGCCAAAGACCATCGGTGAAGGCCGCTCGGGGTTGGGTGACCTCTTGCCACCCCGCCGCGAGACCTCTTGCAACCTCGCCGCCCCCGATCCAGGGGTAGCGGGGTTGCGCGAGATCTAAGGGCAGCAAGGTCGTGCGACTCATGTGACCTAGATTTGGGGGTGGTGGGGTTGCACTGCCCTTAATCTGGGTCGCCGAGGTGACCTTGCCGCCCCAAATCTAGAGGTAGTGGGATCGCGTGACTCGTGTAACCTAGATTGGGGGCGGTGAGGTCCTCCCGTGACCTCGTCGCCCTAAATCTGGGTTGCGGCGAGGTCAGCGACGCAAACCTCGCTGCAACCCAAATGGCACGACGGTCGAGCCACCCGGCAACAATCGTTTGGGTCATTACGACCATGCCTACCCTTCGCCAACAAAGTAGCTCAGGAGAAGAAGAAGAAGAAGATGAATAGTGAGGGCAAAATTGAAAAAACGAAAAACTAACAAGGATGATTTGGGAAGAAATTTTTTTTATTTAACTCCTTTAGCTCAAGATATCGAGAAGGCTGAAAGCCAAGGAAGCCCCCAACCTACCTTGGGCCTAACCTGCCGAAAGCCCAATGTAGGTTGGGGGCGGTAGGTTGGGCTTTTTTCCGTATGCTAGCTTGGAGGGTTAATAAAATTTTTCTTTCGAAATTGTCCTTGTTAATTTTTTGTTTTTTCGGCTTTACCTCGACAACTGTTCATCATCTTCATCTTCCCCTTCTCTTTGCAGATCTGCGCGACCAGCATCTATGCGTAGTGAAGTGTAGGTGGTCGGCAAAAGGTAGGTGGTGCAACGAAGGACAAGTGGTTCGGCAAGGGTCCCACGACCCTTCAATGAGGGTCGTCGTGCGGAGGACGCCGGCAACCCAAATTGTGCGCGAGATTTGGGTCGCGGTGACCATATCGTGGGCATTGGCAACCTCCGGGTGTGGTGGGTCGCACGACGGCTCGGTGAGGGTTGCCACGCGGAGGACTCCGGCAACCCAAATTGTGCATAGATTTGGTCACGATGACCATATCGCGGAGTCGACGACCTTTCGTAGCGCGTTGGGTCGCAAGACGGCTTAGCGAGGGTCACGGCGACCGGGATCTTGTGATGCGGGTTGCCGCGCGCCCCTCACTAGGACCATCTACCTTTTGCCGGCAACTGTTAGCTCTTCGCTAGTGGTAACCGGTGAAGCCCTTGGTTGCCAACTCTCCTTTTTTTTTTTTTTTTTTCCTTTCTTTAATAACAAAAGCCTTTTGCAAAATCAATTTATCTAAACACTAATTTGCTTAAAAATACTTCACAATGGACTTTCATAAGTACGATTTACCAAACATAATTTGTATTTTCAAAAACTCCTTTAATTTAAGGGCTTTTACATTTTTTCAAAGACTTTCTCCAAAAATCTTCCCCCAAACGCACCTAAAGTGGCTTCTCAAAGCCACTTCCAAACATATCCGATGTCCACTAGAAGGAGCTTCTAATTATTTTTTCATTAGAATTAATGTCCCAAGTCACGGTTTAATCTAGATAATGCATTTAGCCTTGACAACAATAGTTTTGGTTCGATTATTTTATTTTATTTTAAATTTGCGAATTCTCTAAATAATAGAATTAAAGCCAATAAATCATTGTCAACCACATTGGTTCCCTTGATAATTACTTCCAAGATCCCTACTAATTTCTAACAAAAAAAAATCCTGATTTATCGGAGTTTTTGTTTTCTCTTCTTATTCGCGAGCCCATAAATAAAACATCACTTGCTTGTTCCGTCATTATTGCCTACTTTTTTTTTTTTTGGTCATGCATTATTGCCTGCCTTACTTGTCATCAATTATTTTCCGACACTTCCAATTGCTTTTCTTAACGTGGCGCAAAAAATTTCATCAATCTTAGAATCCGATATCTTCAGTTTCAGCTACGGTCTTTCTAATTCAATATCTTGCCTCAGGTGGGAAAGGACATGTTGAGCGTTATTTCAGGACGTCGTCGTCTTAGTAGTTTCCAACTTTAGGTGCAAATACAAAAATAAATCTCCATGAGTGCACTCTTTAGCTATCATCTCCACCATGCATCCACCCTTTTCTCCTCCAATTTCGACATGCTTGATCTCGAGTCAACGCGGTCAACGGCGATATATGCCTTGGGAATCTTCTTTCGAGTTTCGACATCAAAACCGCACCCAAAAGGGAGGCCCCATCCACCGGCCCCCTATAAAAAGCGCCGCGGCCAATCATCTTCGCTTTCTTTTACTCGCTACTCTCGTTCGAGGCATCCCCCTCTCGCTCTCGCGGAGCAGCGGCTCGCCCTCCCCCCATCTCCTCTCCCCTCCCTCTCCTCGTGATTCTCTCCCTCCCTCCCCTTCGCCGCTGGCGAGCCCCTCCGACGGCGTCTCTCCGTCCGCCGTTCTCCCCCGCCCTCCTCCTCCGCCCCGGCGATCGAGGAATCCGGATTGGCGTTTTGCGGCGCCTCGAGATATCTTCCCCCTTAGGGTTCGGCCTCGAATCTCGGCACCTCGGTTATCGATCGGGAGCTGAATTTCGCGCTTCCTAGCGAGGGTGCATAAATTCACGGTTCGTTGTTGGTCTGTTTGTTATTCAACTGTTGAATTGGGATCGGAATTCTGGTGATTCCGATTGGGGGTGCTCGCGATTAGGATTGGGATTTTTTTTTTTCATCTTTTGTTGTTTTCCAGTAAAAAATTGAAAAAGAGTGGTGTAGTTTTCTGTTTCTTTGAGTAGAGGTGCAGTTCTGTTAGGTTTTTTTTTTTTTTTTTTTTATTTGTTGAGTTTGTGTTTGTGAATTTATATATGGCGGCTGGGAGGCATGGGGGTTATCGGGACAATGAGCTGAGGGACCGTGAGTCTAACTTGTATGTGTCGAAGCGGGATTTGGGTTATTCTAAGGAGGAATATGACCGGAGTGGGAGCAGTAATCAGGATGATGAGCGAGACCGAAGCCGTAATGCTAGGGATAGGGCTAGGGTTAGGCAGAAGGATGTTAAAGAGAGGGAAGTGGCGAATGGCGCGCACCACTCCTCTTCGAGTAAAAGTGACTCTGGGAGTAGTGGAGGCACAGGTGCTGGTGGGTCTAGGCATCGCGGTATTTCGGTTAGGACCATGGATAGAGAGCCAGGTGAATTGTCCAGTGAAAGTGGGTCTGAGGACGCCATAGAGTCTGACACAGGGGTTAAGGGCATAGAGGTTTCTAAGACGGCAGAGAATGGGGCCCACTCCCCAGTAGTGGAGAGGAAGAGGAAATTCTCACCTATAATTTGGGATAGAGACGATGATGAATCAAGTAAGGCATCGAAAAGAAGGGCTTCCGCAGTTACTGCCCTTCCTCCTCCACCTCCACTTCCTAAATCATACCGCGAGATCCCTAATACTTACAATGGGGTTGTGCAGATATCTTCAGTTAAAAATGATTTAGGTCAAGAACCACAGTCTTCCTCACCCGTAACTGAAAATGTTAATTTAAGTGGTGATTCTGGGGCTGAGTCTCCAATAGCAGAATCTTCGGCATTTGCTTTACCTTCAAATGATGATCCATGGGCTAAAGATCATGAGGCAACACAGCTAGAAGATGAAGATTATTTGCCAATGCATAACATATCATCTTCCAGATGGGCGGCCGGAGATAATTCTCCGGTTGATGAGGGCGAGATAGTAGAGGATGAAGATTTTCCTATGAGAAGAAAGAAGACACCTTTGTTGGAATCATCAGGAATCAGAGGACGTGGCAAATCGGTCAGTCCTGAGCTGGGGAAACTTAAGAAAGATAGTTCAGACAGACTTAGACGCAGGTCTTCTGAACCTGATGGGCGAGGTGGCGCTGCTGGGTCATCCAGTGATAACCGCTATTCTGACCATGATTACATGGATGTTGATGAAAAGAACCGTAACGAGGATGTGATCAACGATATGTCCGACACTAATTCAGAAAGCGACGATGATTCTCAAGGAACGCCAGAACCTGCTGGTCCGCCTCAAAGAAGTGTAAATATGCTGCAGGGTTGTAGAAGTGTTGATGAGTTTGAGAGGCTTAACAAGATAGATGAAGGGACTTATGGTGTAGTCTACAGAGCTAGGGATAAGAAAACTGGAGAAATTGTAGCACTGAAGAAGGTAAAGATGGAAAAGGAAAGGGAAGGTTTTCCTTTGACTTCTCTGAGGGAAATAAATATTCTGCTATCTTTTCATCATCCGTCAATTGTGGATGTGAAAGAAGTTGTGGTGGGGAGCAATCTTGACAGCATTTTTATGGTGATGGAATACATGGAGCACGATCTTAAAGGGCTGATGGAGACAATGAAACAGCCTTTTAGTCAGAGTGAAGTGAAATGTCTAATGTTGCAGCTATTAGAAGGTGTGAAGTATCTTCATGACAACTGGGTGCTTCATCGGGACCTTAAAACATCAAATTTGCTTCTTAATAATCGCGGTGAGTTGAAAATTTGCGATTTTGGATTGGCTCGGCAGTACGGGAGCCCATTAAAGCCTTACACTCACTTGGTGGTTACTCTTTGGTACAGGTAAGCTGAACAGTATTTGTCACTCTTTGTTTAATTCATGATACTGGCATCTGACATCTTATTGCATGTTCTTTTTTATTGTTACTTGTTTTGTGTGCATTTCCATAGTTGTGATGAAATATCGCTTTGTGCGAGTCCACCTTTTTCAGTAATCTGGGCTATGGATTGTTTGTTACGCATTAGTACTGGTTCTGCAGGGCACCTGAACTTCTCTTGGGGGCAAAACAGTACTCAACTGCCATTGACATGTGGTCTCTGGGCTGTATCATGGCTGAAATGTTGTCCAAGGAGCCACTCTTTAATGGGAAAACTGAATTTGATCAACTTGACAAGGTAAAATGCATCACTCTACTTATATTTGCTTTCATACTGTTGCCACTCTGGTGCTTCAATGGATTTTGATTGGGTCACTGGCAATTTTATCTGCAGATATTTAGAACTCTTGGAACCCCAAATGAGACTATCTGGCCGGGTTTCTCCAAGCTCCCTGGTGTCAAGGTCAACTTTGTTAAGCACCAGTAAGTATACTTTTTCCATGTATAAGTTGTTTGAGTTTATGTGGCATCCAGATGTTCACATCCTTGATACCATTTGTCCCAGGCTTCCAGCTTTGGGTGATTCTGGTCTGGGTTTCTGGCCTTCATGGTGACAACTTCAGTTCCAGAGTATATTTCTCATTTATTGATTGACAAGTGTTGTGTTACTTTCAGGTACAACTTGTTGCGGAAGAAATTCCCACCAACATCTTTCACAGGACTTCCAGTACTTTCAGACTCTGGTTTTGACTTATTGAATAAGCTTCTTACTTATGACCCTGAAAAGGTAATTTTAGATCTACATGCAGTGTCGTGCTCCATGTGCTGTATTTGTAGGATGACTTACTTGTTCTTTTATCTTTAAGCAGCGTATAACTGCAGAGGCCGCCCTTAATCATGAGTGGTTCCGTGAAGTTCCTCTTCCGAAGTCCAAAGATTTTATGCCTACTTTTCCTGCTCAACATGCTCAAGACAGGTAACTTGTCCTAGCTTGATACTTTGTTACTTGGGGGAAGCGTTTGGGCCGTTTCCAAACTTTTGTACCTATTACTGTTGTCTTTTTGGTAACTTTTAACAGTCCTAGTCTGTTGTCCTACTTATGTACTTTTTGTTGCGTTTTGTGTTTTGCGTTTGTGATTAGGCGCTTGCGAAGAGTTTTGAAGAGTCCAGATCCTTTAGAAGAGCAGCGCAGGAAGGAATTAATGCAAGGCGAGCTTGGGGGCGGAGGTTTGTTTGGCTAAATGAATAGGATAGCCTGTGATCCTCATGCTGCAGTCTGTATACACAAAATGGACATGGTCGAGGTGAGAGTTGCATTGACGGGAGTTGGGAACATATTTATCTGGAGATCATTCATCTTATTTTTTAGCAGGCACCATGCTTGGGTGGAGAAGTTTGTTCTTGCTCTCCATTAGTAAGCCAGATTTCTCGCAGGTTTACTTTGTTCACCGGCTTTGATCACCAATAGATATGCATCTGCGACCCTGCTTGCATCGCAAGGTGTGGCATGATGGCCTTTTTATTTTACTTTCAAGGAAAAATTTCAGCGTGAACTTTTGTATGTAAAATAGCATTGACTGTACGCTGTAACAATTTTCTTTTGGTTTGGATTTTTTGGCTATTACAAGAACTAAATTACTATTCATCTTTTCTATCTTTTTGATATTGACGCTGTGTTTGCAAGAGATGGTGGTCTGAAGTTGAAGGACGTTCTTTTCTTTACATACAGGAAGAATATCACAGTAACGAGTAACCTTTATGTTTGGAAGGTAAACTGCCAATTCTAGATTTGAGGGTCCATGTCTCAATAGTTTCATCTCTTTTGGGACAATATCTCCTTGTTTGATATGGTGGATAATGGATCGACATGAGAGATTTCGTGTTCTGTTTAATAATGTTCAAGACCTTTGTTGTCGTCCAATTTTTTCTGCCATGGCATTTGAAAACATGTCTGCCTTCAGCATTGTGTACGTGAAGTGAGTCTGAGATAAAAGAGATTAAAACTTGGGAAAGCCGTTTTTGATGAAGATGTTCTATTGTGTAGCTGGTTGAGAAGTTGCTTATACATTTTATAAGAACTTTCTGCTGGCAGCTTGAACCAAAAAATCACTCATAATCTGGCAAATTCGCAATCATTCATGTTCCATCATGTTCAGCGCAATAGACACTGAAGATTTAAGCCTTTTGAAGCAACTAGCTATTTTGGCCCTTTAAGCTGGAAAACGAAAACCAAATTAAAAGGAAACGAATTTGCCCATTCGCTACTGTTTTCTCTAGTTTTATCACAATCTCGTTGAGGACCTGAGGTAAGTAGAGAACATGGAGTCAGCAAGAGCTATGTAATATTTTGATACCTTAGGGAAATATTGTCCAAAAAACTTTTCTGCTTTATTAAGATGGCCTTTTGACTTCTAACTCTTGTTTGGCGGGAACGATTGATATTTACTCGATTGCCTCTTGAGACATGCGGATATAAGGAGTTCATTGATCGTCTCTATAAAGCTGGCTGCTGGCAGGTTATTAATAGCTTGACTATCGAGATATCTCCTGTTTGTCAATGCTTATTGCGTTTGCGGCTTTTTGAGAAGGACATGTATCTTTTGCCCCATTAACTTAGATCCCAAATATTGTAACTACATGACTTATTTTGTGAACTGGGAAGCCCTGGAAATGTCCTTATTGTGCTGATGGCATGTGATGGTGTCAAGATTTCTGTAATTTTTCGGAATTTTTTTTGATGTTTGTCTGCGGCTGTCACCTGCAGTATCCAAGTTGCGAGCAGGTTGAGGAGTTTACCTTCAAATTGGATTATAGAACTTCCATTAGTTGTTCGTTCATGCTCATCAGAGGTACCATATAACTCTTAGTTTTCGCTTCGCCATATTGACAGTATCATGTCGAGTTTGGTTAAACTAGATCTTGGTTATATTTTGTTAATATATTATACTTCATCATAATATAGTCAGAACTTTCTGGGTATGAGAGTTCATTTTAGTTCTGTCAGGAATATGCGCCATCACTAACGGGATCCATCTGCATCATTATTTTGGTGGACGAAATTTTCTTGGCTAATTGTGTGTCAGAAGTTGAAAGATGCTGCATGCTTCTTGAAGACTAATCAGTTTATCGGACAGGAATAAAGTCTTGAAATTTGTCTTTCACTAATTGCAGCTTCCTTTTTTTGATTGTCTAGTGGAGTGAATTATTGACGACAAATGCCTTTTTGAGACATAAGTAGTTATTTGCAAGCTATCACTTGCAACGTTGTGGCAAGTGCCTTAATGCTAACCTTTAAACGGTCATGATGCCTCGAGTGTTTTTGGGTTCATGTCGGTAACCCTCTTTTTATGTCTTGCCATGTGGAATATGGACAAAACTGATTTTTTTTTCAGGTTCAATAATGGTGGAGTTAAGGATCAGGCTCTATTCCAACGCTGGTTAGACCTTATCTCTGCTTTTGTCATAACCCTGGCTCTACTGTAGATGGAGCATTTCATGGTCAAAATTCTTTCTGCTTGCCTGATTTTTCACAACATTTCCTGTGGAAAGAACTTTGGTTGGGAGAAACTTGGCAGTGCTATTATGATGGGGAAATATTCTTGCTTAGACTCAAGTCCATGGACAGGGTGCTTAGTGGTTTTTCATGTGGGACGTATATGTGGAGCCCATGTTGAACCCACCCCATCTATATGGTCGTGATTGATCCCATCCATATTGGCTTGGGTCCAGGTGAGAAATTCCCTCTGTCATGGGACGTATTACCTTTTATTTGACTTTATTAATTTTGAAGCTCTTCCACTTTTAAGTGAAAATAGAGAATTGGAGGCCTTCAGAAATTATGATGCATTCATCTTGGCATTCATTGCCAGACAAGGTTCAATCTCTCGGGGGCATTTTATAGTATTGGATAAGTTTATGAAAAATGGTATTTAAGTTTTTTTTTTTTTTTTTTCAAGACTTGCTATGAAGTTATTTGCTTTACCAACTCCTAGATAGGAGTTCCGCTTGAAGTGATGAAAATGATGCAACTTTTTCAATCTATTGAATTGCATTGAATGCAAATTGACAAAAATAGTGTTGCTATTAACTGCATTCCATCATTGTGTTTTAAGTAGGATGTGATTGTCTCTTGTTTCTTTTGAGTCATGGTTGAATCTGTTGTGAGTTGAGAATTGGGCGCCACTATGAGGAGTGGTTGATGCGAAGGACAAGTTTTTACGTTTAACCGTCTTGGCTTGGGCCAAACAAGAAATTTTATCGCTGCCATAGATGTTTTTGTGGTTTTCTTTTGTACGCCTGTTCTCTTTTCTATGGTGCCTCTAGGGAGCTATCCATTGTGGGTGAATACAGAGGCAAGAAATTGGCGTCTTGAAGCCTGGATTGAGTTGTCCTGGATTGAGTTGTAATCTTAACGGCAACGGTCGCAGAAGAGAAACTTAGATGATGGAGGCTTCTTCAAGCAGGTTTATGGCTAGTTTCTTCAATTTTCTGTTAATGTTCATCTACGATGTGCTCCGGCTCAAGAGTAATGCCTAACCGTGTTTATTCATCAGAAAAATATTGCACGGGAAGCTAGTGTTACAATAAGATGGCAATGCAATAGCCGGAGAAAAAGATGATGCGATATAGGAAGGAAGCGACCGAAGAGTCCATCAGTTGATATCTTAGATTTCATTCGCTCTGGTCACGGGCGAGGGCCTTGGAGCGTTTTTTGAGAGGATTATTTTTCGAATGTCACCCGATACCAGCGGTAGTGCTTGCACATATCATTGTATAATGATTGGGCATTTAAGTAACCGGGAATTGTCACGCACGGTGTAGATTATGATCAATCGGGAATTGCCATTGGGCACGCCGGGTGATATAAAATCGAAAAAATTCAGTACCGGAGTCACCCTTCAAAATCTTCTTGTTTCTCATACTTTCACCATCGAAAAACGCCATCTACTCGAATAGCTTCGAGTCTGGGAAGCATGCCTAATTTGTTACGGTCTTTTACAATTTAATCAATCGATGATCCAAATACCCACTTCTCTAACCCTCCGTGGTAGCGTTAGTGTCATAAGCAGCGGCAACTTTAATCTAGATGATGGGTTGTGTTAAAACTCTTTAGAACGATTATACCACCAAGCAAGTTGGATAAAACTATACGGGAGTTAATAATATGGTCATTTGAATGTCACTCTGCTCGATTCAGCACCGAGTCTTGTAAGTTTCATGTATACTGAGATCGTCTTTCCGTAAAATGGGGTTCATTAGATTCGCACGAAGATCATATGATTTAAAATGTACGTAGCGTCTCTTCTGTCATACATCTAGCACTCTCCAATATTGATGACTAGGTAGTTCTGTATAAAACAAATTCTTTTTTCATACAAGACCCCTTAAGCGTTTATGTCTTAATAATCGAAAAAGAAATGGATTCTCCGACGACCACAGCAACTGATTCTCTTATTCTCTCCCTGTGGAGCCTAAAACCATGATGTGGAAAAAAATTAATTTGTTTTTCACACCTATTGCATAGGTGCATATTCAATTCTAAACTTTTTATTTGATTTGATTTAGTTTTGAATCTTTTCATATATTACCAATTTGGTTCATTCCATCAATTATAAAAGAAAATTGCTGATGTGACTGTTAGTTGTCCTACATGACACAATTAATATTGACATTCATTTTTTTTTGTCCTTTCATTTTGGCCGGTGAGGGCTAGGCAGGGGTTGCAACCCTCGCCAGTGGCTAGTGAGAGCTGACTAACCCTCGTCCAGTGGAAAAAAGCAAAAAAAAGTAATGAGGAATATTAAAAAAGTCAACTTTAGCATCATCTGTTAGTGATTTTCGATTAAAATTAGTTGGATGAACTTAATAAATAAAATGTGAAATGTTCAATACTAAATTGGCCTAGTTAAAAGAATTATGACCCAGTAGCAATGTGAACTTTTTTGACATTTTCTCCCGATTGATGATGACCGGGTTGCATATGACAAGCTACATTCCCGGCCCAAAAAAGGGTAACAAAGCAGGTGCGATAACAGCGAAATAGCAAAATGGAGATTTCTGTGTAGATTGATCACCAACGATAGACGAACTGTACTGCATTTATTCTCACAGACTTGTCTACACAACGAGGAGCAACTTCTAAAGATCAGGATTCCGTGTTTTCATAACGTACTTCGTGTCCTCCGTTTAGAGATCGTGAGAGATTCACTCGCCGATATAAAAGTCATTCACCAGGCAGCCCCTAGGCTTTCGAAAGAAAAGAAAAGGAAACCTCGATATTTAGCTTTCAAGTCAAAAACTAGTATTTTGACCCAAAAAGTAAAAAGTCCAAACTAGTACGGCACAAGAAAAGCCTGAAAATAAGATATAGCAGGAGCTCTTTTGGATGGGGAAGTAGCCTATGCGTGTGATGGCCATCCGCTCAATTCAAACGGCATTTTACAGAAATTAACTCTTAATGTGAACAAGGTTGAGCAGCTGAATTAGATATGTTCAAAATCAAAATCTGTTGGCTTTTAGTGAAGACTACAACAAAATTTGCCTCACAGTTAAGGGGCAGTTTGCAAAGATTTAATAATGTTTTTTGTGCTGAGAGTGCAATGTATAGAAATCTAATTGCGCCTATAACATCGTTTTAGTCTAGCAGAGGATGATACAGTGGAAAACTGCAGTTTTGCAAAAGAAGATAGAGAGGCAGTGGTCAAAACCTGGCTTGGAGACTTCAGGATTGTGGATGTCGAAAGATAGACGGCTAGGCCCTCTAAGGAACTCAAGCAGTTTGCCAGGTTCGACAAGCTTGTATGAACAGAGCCATGCTCATCACAAAAGTTGCCAGAGAATTCTTAGGTCTGAATGAGAGCAGTTTCCACTGCAGTAAAAGTGATGGCACTGGCACTGAAATACTTCTCTGATCTGGATAAGGATGCTTCACCGAATCACCGAAATTCAGCCTGTCTCAATGGCTTGACTAGTGATTTAAACTCGTTGCGGTCAAACGAATCCAAGTTAAGAATCCAGAGCTAACTGGAAGAGAAAACTATAGTTTGCCCCAGCACAAAAGTTACCAACGAGAGCTCAATAAAGAAGATGGTATTGATGAGAGCCCTATCGACTGTCACTCCATAGAGAGTGATTCCCCCGGGGTTGGTCTGCAGGTACATTACTGTAGAACAAGATGGATCATTTGTATTAGTAACTAGGCTACAATTTTACTAGTCAAATAATTTTAAATTACATTCAGATATGTTGTTTAAAGTGCTCCTGGAACATCAATGAATGAGGACGTGGGGATGCATAGAGAGATGAACATGCACACAACTGAGATAGACGAAGTGCTGCTGGATAGAGAACGGACAAGAAAAGAGAAATTGTGCCAGCACATTGGTTTATCTGTGCAGAGAGAAGAAGTAATGCTTAGACTGTGTAATCAAGGTGAATAAAACAACATTTGGAAATCTGTAAAATCAAACACCACAGCGAAAAGAAGGATGAGAGTCCGAGATCCCTCTAGATTACAATTGAACAGCACACTTTGAAGATTTCAGAAACACAATGACTATGGTAAACTGTTCAGGTGGGGCAAATGAATACATGATTCAGTCATAGGAAATGAAAGAACCAAACATTGACTAAACAAATCGCAATCAAAGTGACCAAGAATGCACATTAAGAAAGAAAAGAACCTTACATGGGATCTATGATGTAGAACTTAAGATGCAGGAAGGACACACAAAGCAACCTCAAGAAGTACCTTATCTGAGACATACTTTCCATGTTACCTCTCCGAATTTGCTCATTATAATAAGCTCCCTATAATGGTAAATCTTGTCATGCAAAAATAATAAACAATATTTCCATGCTTAGAACCATTAAATGATTGTTGCACAAAACAGGATGCTGTTCCTAAATTCAAAACAAAATGGCATACAAGTGCACCACTAGCTCATCAGTGTTTACTGCAGACTATATCTGGACTATGCTGTAGGCATAGTTCATGTGGCAAGTGTAGATCAAATCTCTGGGTCTAAGGGAAATTATCTTGATGCATCTCTTTTCATGAAAAGATTCTTTTCAATATAAGACTCATTGAACGTGTAAAAAGCTGAGAGCAAACCAGTGAGCCAAACTAATGTTCAAGATTTAGCTCCATACCCAAAGCCTGTCTCTTGTGAAAAGTTGACATATAAGTAGCAAGTTGTGTGCTGGTAGGCATTCCGATATATTCCAAAGATTCCAGTTCACTTTCAGAGAAATCTGTATGTATTGAACCAAATGCATTCACGGGCTCCATGCTTCCTACGTTATCTGGGCCTCTTAAAGATGCTGTGCCTGTAGAGCCACATGTCATCAATGCATGCCATTTGCTTGCAATTGAGGCAACGCCTTGGGCCCTATGTGAGATCTTTGTAGCAGCATGCAAGCAAAGACTAATGCCAACAACTTGGACAATGGCGGAGACCTGCAAAGTTGAGGACAAGTCGTGCAAAGGGATTAAACAATAGAATTGAGCTCTCAAGAGATGCAGCAAGGAGGAATGTATTGGCAAAGACACATTTCTGCAAAGCCCAAGAGGAAACTTTTGAAAGGAAATCATAATAAAATAAGTTAAAACTAAGGAAAATGAAGTAGCATATGACGTACAGCAAAATCACCACCATTAAGGACAGTGACGAGTCCGGCGTATCCTGTTATTTGGAACAGAGTTATAAACTGGCTTGCTGTGACCACCAGGAATTCTAGGAGGAGGAAAATTCTGAACCTATGACTTATCTTGGAGAGGTAGTACCGTAGACGAATGTGCTCTTTAATGATAACCAAAACATCATCGTCACTTTGCAAGAACTTTCCATAATCATCAAAGTGAATAACTTGCAGATTGCAGACCAAATGAAACAAAGCGCTGGCTGATAGAGAGATTGTACTGACATAAGTCCAGGATATAACCAACGCGAACAAAATATAAACTGACAGCCACCATGATTCACGATGTATATATACCAGGCGGACCACTTCACGCACAGTCTTCAAAATGAAACAAGGAAGTGACCATAATACGAGCAACCGTACAGAATCCTGCACAAATTTTGAAGTAAACAAATTCTTAAGTGATCATAAAGAAGTCCTAGGCACTTTTAAATAAGAAACTCATTGTATTCACGAAAGTGGCACGTCAAATGTGTTCCGCAATGTGACATGATAACATTTTGCCCTCGCCCTAGCAGTAATTACCATCACGTCATTGTCTCTAAGACTGCATGTTTTCGGATTGCCCATCATCGCTATTAAGAAAAAAAAGAGATTGTTGCGTGGCCTCATTAGTAATGAAGGACCGACTAAGGAGTGGATATGACATTAGTGGTTAGTTTGGAGGCTTCTGAGAGGGCATTTCAGAAACTAAAATACAGCAGCATATAATGAAAAGGAAAATAATTTGTTAGTTGCTGGCTGGCTGGCTGGCCAAGAGTAGCTTTTCCTATGTGACTCTGAGTTGTTCAAAGGCAGAGACATTAAAATCCTACCAGCAATCAGTCCAGCAGTCTTCGTGCAGCCATCAAATTTCTAGAACTACAGGCATACTTTTCCAAGGAGACCTGTCATCGACTCATTGTCCTCCGCCACCAGAGAATTCAAAGTGAAAGACTATATAACACAGCTATTTTCCCATACATTGATTACGTTGAGACTCAAACATGGAAAGTTGAAGCTCATTCAAAGAGTCGACGCGCTCTTACAAAATTACTTCATCCGCACAAGATAGCAAAAATTCAAGGGAACAACCAAGCAGGTCAATCCTTCAATAAAAGCAAGTTCATTCGATTGCTATTTATCAGTGTAGGGATTTCCCTAAGCACACTAATCGCAAAAGACCAGAATCCACCGACCTTAATCTGCTTGATGTACTCGTCTCGGAACCTGGACATCCGGCCTCTATAGCGATCCACGAACAGGAAGTTCCTCATCCCATACTTGCGAAGGTTGTGCGAAACGCAAAGCAACGAGACCGCCGCGAGGCACGCCTGCGACGCGACTATATCCAGCTCGAAGCTCTTGATCTGGTACTTCTCGCAGTCCGAGCAATCGGAGAGCTCGAGCACAATCACCGGCAACACCACGCCGATCACCACGAACGCAGTCCACGACAGCACGGTGCTGAGCACCGTCGACTGGTTGAAGCCTAGGAAGGAGAGGAAAATCTCCAGCTTGTGCAGCGCCTCGTCGAGGTGCGGGTCCACCTCCTCCTCCTCGCGACGATAATCATGCGTCGTCGTCGGCGGCAACGGCGGCCAGTGATTGCCGCGGCTCTGGTCCTGAACCAGGAGAGGCGCCAGCACGGGCGGCTCTTCCGCCGCCGCATGAGGATCCGCCATGAAAGCCGAGCTCGGAGACGGCGATTTCCTCCTCCAACTCGCGCCGGCGAATGCCGTGGGCTACACTATACTCCTCCCTTCTTCAGCAAAGCATTCAACGCGGAGTCATCAAAGTTCAAGTTCAAGTTCAAGTTCAAGCAAAGCAATCGACGGGATCACCAGAAAAGAGGGAAACCATAAAGAAAATTATCATCGGGGCGCGTCAGGTGCGGGTCTCGACCCGTTCTCGCCCGGTTCTCGCTCGCCGATCGACATCATCCCGTCTCCGGGCGCCAACGGCCGTTCCTGACGGCGGGTGAGGAGGTGGCGATACGCCGACCGTACGATCGCCCGGAAGAGGCCGGCTTCCTCGGTGCGCCGCGATGCAGAGGATCTTCGGTTGCTTTATTTAATGACAGGGAACGGGATCCCTGCCGTACCCCCAGCTTTTATGGCGAAATCGGAGCTGCAAAAGAGACAAAAATTCGGCTCGTTCTCTCGTGAATCGACTAATTTTTTTTTTTTTTTTTGGGAACAGAATCGACTAGTTAAATTAATTGATGATTTAAGTACTTAAAATCCAAAAAAAAAAAAAAAAAGTACTTAAACAGGCGGACAGCCTCCCACCGGCTTGCAGCGAAATCTATGTAGCTTTGTCTGGACACGTGGCGAGCATATACTCTTCTGCTTTTTTCCGTTCGAATCCGAATGATCGTGTCGCGATGGTTTCGTGCGTCATAAAAACAACAGCGGTAGAAAATGATGCTTCTGGGGAAGAAGAAATAATTCGAGGGATATCAGTGGTTTTATTTTGGTCCGGCGGAGAAGTCACGAGTCAAAAGGTAACACGGGCGTTTGGTTTGTAAAAAGTTTGTTATTTGAGTTAAAGAAAACATGAATGTTGCTAAAAGAGAGATTATGAGATCTTAATCAAAATAGAAATAACAACACAATTGTTATTTAAATGCCCCTTTTCTTTGCGATGCTAGATCATAGAAATCAGTGTGATGTCAACCATCAATCATGTGGATCTTGTTTTGAGGCCCAAATAAATCAATAGTGAAAATAAGCTTAATTTATATAATCTACCGGTCAATAAAATTCGAGTGTCATTGCTAACAAGGGAAGAATTTGGCAGGACAGAGATATGGGAGCAACCAGCCCCGGATGCTTTACTCCGTGATAGATGCAGAGGATGCACTTTCCTTAGATTAATTAATTAATTAATTTTTTAGTTGATTATCAACTCCAACTCCTTACATTACCAAAAAAAAAACCTCCATCTCCTTCTGTGCGAAACCAAAGGACGAAACAAGAAAAGAACAGCCAACTACGCAAATGACGAAACAAGAAAAGAACAGCCAACTACAATTCAAGTCAAAGACTCTAAATTTGGATTCTGTGTGATTTACAAGTGTCTACATAAGACTCGACTTACCAATTACCAACATCAAAGTCAGCAGATCAAATCGATGTTTCTTTGAGGTTGATAATTCATGAATGCAAAATTGGTTTAACATGTAATGCTCGATTCGATAATTGTTATCACAATCAATTTTTCAGTAGATTGCCTGTCAATTTCACTAGCTAAAATGAAATTTAACATCAATCGGTAGATTGCTCATGAGAAAAGCTATAGCAAACTTTAGTTCGTACACTTTTCAAGAGAGAAAAACGAATGCCCTGAAGCACGCAGATCAACCTCGCTTGCAAAGCTTGGTTTGCTGCTGGTCTTCCGTTCTTGCTGATGCGAAACGCTATTCCACTGTAAACAAGACGCGTGCTTTTAGTTAGCGACCGCTAATTTCTCTGTCTAGCGAGTTATCGACCATGACCCGGAAAATGACCGTAAAGGACAGCGCTTCCAGTTTCCAACCAGGGAAGAAGGAAGGCAAGAGTCGGATGTTTCATTTGACCTGTGAAGCATTCGTCGCTTCCGGGTTTCTAGCCACTACCGATCCTTTTTCTTATTTCTTAATGCAAGATTTATGAACGAGACAGCCCATTTCCTAAAGTAGCTAGCGTATTAAGAACTTATCAGTTTGTTTTAAGGTGGTCCTACAATTAGGATTACTTTTCCTAAGCAGGGAACAGCTGAACATTTATGGCATTCGGACTTCTAGCGTAAAATGAAAATCCATGACCTTCCACCGTGCAATAGACGAGAGCGTGCTGCCCAGATAAACATGAGACTATTTCCTCGTCTGCGGTAAAAGCACACACACAGGTTTTGAAAGAGGCCGTGCAACTGATTTAGGGGAAAGCAACAGGAGCAGCATGAAACGGTGGATGGACTGGAAAGAGTCATGGAACGACGACCACAGGAGCTAAAGTCGATGGGGAGGTGCAATGCCACGGCACAGAAAAGAGCACGAGTGTGAGACGGGAGTACCCGATTAGCAAAATGCATCAACGAGCAACAATGCAGGAGCAGACTGTAGATGGTGACGGCAATGGTCATGGGGCGAGTCTCAAATGGTGAAATCAACTTCCCCTGGTATTTCGCTTCAGTGAAATTGACCAGGATGGGGACAATGAACGTAAGATCCATGGCCTCGTGAGAAGTGAAGGCAGGGACAACCGGGATGTTTCCTTGGTGATGAAGGCCGAGAGCACGAGGCATTGGGATTTTGGATCTGTGCGTGCGTCGTGTTTTGGGCATAGATGATGATAGAAACGAGTACACAGGAAGAGAAAGTATAAGATGAGCGAACAACTGTACCCAAGGGAACAATGAGGTGGGGTTCCCAGGGAAGACACCGCGAAGTTTCTGGTATCCAAACTCCCCCGATTCGCCATGGTCTTTTCAGTACGTCAAAGATGCTTCAGAGATAGAGAGAGAACAATGTCATTGTCGAAGTCGGGATGGTTTAATGGAGTGAATGTGGCCACAAGGGGCTACAGAAATTGGGACATACTATGTTATATCTCAACATACATTGTTCCATTGTGCGAGACTTCACCTTTTTACTCTTTATTCTACCAATGCCAGCATAAAACCAGAGAGTTGAAGCATATTGCTCTCAGGGGCCTCTAGATTCCAATGGCAATAGCAAGTCAACATCGGACTGAATGGCATCAACGAAAACATCCATCAATTCCTTCAGATAGAGCCTCACATTCAGTTCGCATATAGATGATTAGGTTATTATGTAAGACTAATTTTAAATAAAACCTGATGATTTTGATCTATCATTCTCAAACAAATACATGCATAATTCGGGATCGATTTGTGGAAATGTAAAAATCGACATACCTCCAGTCATTGATAAAAATTTGTAAATGCGGAAAATCCTAAAACCTTGATAGATCCACGAAACATGATCGATCTGCGGATATGGAATCATTGGATATATACGTCTTGTTCCACTAGCAAATACCTCTCAAACGTGATTGTGTGTTTTTTTTGTAGCGATAGAGTTTGAACTAGACCGCTTGAACGGTTTTTTACGTTACCGGCATCTTCCATAAAGGCTGTTATGATAACATATTAACGGAGAAATATCACGTAATAAATACAAGTAATAAATTGGAATTAATTGTGAAATACAAAATTGGGATCACATTTAGAAAGGAAAATTCCAAAAAAGAATCCAAAGTGCCGTTATTTTTTTCAAGTAAGTACCTAGTAGTAGATCTTGTTTCAAATAAGACTTTGCCCTTGAAGTGATATCACTTTCTCAAATAAGGGCTCGAAGTAGATGTTTCAAATGAACACCTAAATTGACTATGTCTATTTCGAATAAAGACCTAACTTTTCAACGATTAATGGTATTTTTGTCATTTGCCATTCCCCCCCCCTTTTTTTCTAGTTCTTATTCTTCCTCTTCACCGATGGTTGATTGGCCACCGACGATGCCCATAGAGGGCTAGGCGAGGGTTGCCCTTGTCGGCAAGGGCCGCCCACACCAGCCACAAGTGAGGGATGGCCTCGCCCTCGCCAAGGGGCCATCCGCAAGGTCGGCCCTCACCGACCCTAGGCAAGGCCGACCTTCACCAGACCAGCCGCTGGTAAGGGCTGGTGAAGTTTGTCGCCTGCTGGCGAGGGTGGTTGAGCCCTCACCTAGGCCTCGCTCGTAGTAAGCAAGGGCTAGGCGACCTTACCAACTGTTGGTGAGGGTGGTTAAGCCCTTGTCTAGGGCAGGCACGGCCGATGAGGTCTGGCAAGAGTCAGCCTTGCCTAGGGCCAACAAGGGCCAACCTCACAAATGGCCTTAGGCGAGGGTCGCCTTGCCTAGCCCTCTATGGGCATGGCCAGTGGCCGGCCGACCACCGGTGAAGAGGAAAAAGAACCAGAAAAAAAAAAGGAAGAAAATAAGGGAAAATGGAAAATAATGAAAATACCTTGATCGGCGAGGTTAGATCCTTATTTGGGCGACTTATTTGAAAGGTTAGATCCTTATTTGAAACAACCAAAGCCACTTTAGGTCTTTATTGAAAACAAAGTCTATTTTAGATTCTTATTTGAGAAAATAAATACACTTCGGGTCCTTTTTTGAAATTTTCCCCATTTAGAATAATAAATATTTCATAACATATCAAAGTCCTCTTTTCATATGATCCCAACCAAACTTTTGAAGAATGCATGCAAATGGTGGCCCCCTTCTTGACAACATGGACCTCCAGTACTCCAAAACAAGTCCGCACCGATTTATACCTAAAGATATCACTTGACCTCTTGATAGCGATGGGGCTAATGTTAAGATTAGTTGAGACTTGAGTGGTGAAGTACACAATTCCCCGAAGCTGAGATGCTAGACTCACAGAAGGTATTTAGGCTTCGTTTGTTTCCGGAAAATAATTCGGGAAAACGTTTTGCAGTTTTCCAGCGTTCGTTTTACAAAAAATGAATTTCTTGTGGAAAATGTTTTCCATAAGAGGGAAAAAGTCTTATATATTGGGGGAAAATGTTTTCCACTTTTGAAAAGTGGAAAACATTTTCCTCATTTATCTCTCTTATCTCACACATTTACAAATCCTCACTTCCTCATCTCATTTCTTATTCTTATTTTCTTTTTTAATTCGAATTATTTTTTATTTTTATTTTTATTTTAAATTTGAATTATTTTTAATTTCCTTTTCCTTTTCTATTTCTTTTTTTCTTTTTATTTTCTTTGTTTCCCATCCTCTTCTTTCTTTGCTAGTCATCGGTCATCACCGGGTGAACCTCAAGCCCGTCGATCTCAAGCTCGTGCTCGTTGATTTGGCGAGCCTCGAGCGAAAATGAAAATATTTTCTAGTGTTTGGCTAAAACTTGAAAATGTTTCGGAAAACATTTTCCGGTGTTCGATAAGGAAAATATTTTCTGCTCCCCAGATTGGCGAGCGCGAGCATGAGATCGATGGGCTTGAGGTTCATTTGGTGACGGTCGATGACTAGCAAAGAAAGAAGAGGATGGGAAACAAAGAAAATAAAAAGAAAAAAAGAAATAGAAAAGGAAAAGGAAATTAAAAATAATTCAAATTAAAAAAAAATAATAAAAAATAATTCGAATTAAAAAAGAAAATAAGAATAAGAAATGAGAGGAGGAAGTGAGGATTTGTAAATGTGTGAGATAAGAGAGATAAGTGATGTTTTCCACTTTTCAAAAGTGGAAACATTTTCCCTCATTTAGAAGACTTTTTTTCCTTTCATGGAAAATATTTTCCTCCAGAATTCATTTTCTGTGAAACGAACGTCGGAAAATCTGGAAAATATTTTCCTGAAAATTATTTTCTGCGAAACGAATGAAGCTTTAGTTACAGTCGATTTCCTGGCTTTGGCTCCTCAATAAGATTAGCTGCTCTATGCTTTGCACCCGCTCGACTGCTTGTCATGTGGGGTCCTTAGTGCACTTATGTAGCGTGTCAAGTTTTTTTTTTAAATCCCAAATCCATCTAATGGGACACCAAAATTCATCTGTGTGTTGTGAAAACCGTGTAACCCTAGGTGTTTGCAACTTTGGCATTGAAGAAGTGAAAAGAGGAAAGTCGTAGCAATTGCTCCTTGAAAAACCCAGATTTCAGCAGAAGTTGGCTGAAAATCGACAATTATCAAAGAAGTCACTTTAATTTTCCCCAAAGAAGCAACAAAGATCAGCAATAGTGTTTCTTGCTATTGTGTGCCTTTTTTCTTAGGTAAACTTGGCGTTGCATTAATACCCCTAAACATAACATGCAAAGAGGTTTAAACAAATCTATAGTAAAAAGAACTGGAAGCATAAAAAATATAAACAATCCTAGAGAACTTAGTCTATCTAAATAAACGACACTCGGACTTCTAGAGTGCCAAAAGTTGATCCAAAGGAACACTTAAATGTTAAAAATTATGAAAGTGACACTTAAGTGTCAAAATCGGAGCAAAATGGATCAGTGCCAATCTAGCCAAAATGCTGATGTGGTAAAAAAATTAATTAAATGTAATTTAAAACTAAATTTATTTAAAACATTTAAAAATTAAAAATATATTTAAAAAAAAAGAGAGGCGGTTGAGGGCTAAGTTTCGCCGCCATTACCAATAAGGGTTGACGATGGAGGAGGAAGGGTCGGCCGGGTCGGTGGCCCCTAGCCAAGGCCCGACGACCCCGGTCGACCCTCCCCCTCCCTCCGTTGCCGGCACATCTTGGCAGCGACGGGGAGGCGGTAACGACGAGGGCTTAGCCCTCGCCCGCCTCTCCCTTTTTTTATTTTATTTTATTTATAAAATATATACTTAAAATTTTAAAATAAATTTAGGTTTAGATTTACTTTAATTTATTTATACTAATTTTTTTACATGTCGTAGCAAAACGATGTTATTTTTGCATTATTTAGTCACGTTAGCGTGCAAAATGACGCCGTTATGCACTTATTTCGTCGGAAATTGTGCACGTCAGCAATTTCGCTGGATTGACACTTAAGTGATCACTTTGCTCCAATTTTGGCACTTTAAATGTCACTTTTGTGAAGTGTCCCTTTGAGTTAACTTTTGGCACTTGAAGCGATCTTTTGTCTTAAATAAATCAAGGGTAAAAGCTCCTCAGGGACAGCTTAAGCTCTAGAGAAAAGGTTTCTGCCGACACTTCGTCAACAGATCTGTGCATTTGGTTTTGATTCCCTGAAGAGGCTGGTATTGCCTCAATACCTAGAAAGAAGTAAAGTAATGGCTTTTGCTTCCTCAATCAAGAACAGCTACTCTATTTAGGTCCTTCTAAGAAGCATTATCGTATAATGCATTCAGGTCTAAAATTCACGTCCAAGTTTGCATTTGCAGCAAGGGGGAGTGGGATAAATAGCTATTTACTATTGCACAAGCAATCTTGTTCTGGTCCAAATGCGCTATCAGTTCACGAAAATGTTTGATCTTTAGTTGCAAATCTGTGTCTCGGGAAGGCCTGAGAAATAGTTTGCGCCGGCACTCCCTTCGGCCTAATGTCTTCCCACAGAAGCAGTCCAATAGCAAATCTCAAGAGTGAGATTGAGCAAGGTCTGTTATGTTTTCATCCTACGCAAGCCAATTGCCCACGGAATCCTTCTTTCAAAACAGACGCTTTTCTTCTCTTATAATGGTCAATGCGCAATGAAGTGTTTCAGTCCGCATCCAAAAATCCAGTTCACACATCTCATGTCCCAAAAAGCTCCACTCGCTCAACAATCCTACCAAACTCCTCTAGTCAGAAACTCTGAAATATTGTCATTTCTGCTCTAGACTCCAGGCCTGACAAAAGTCTGACTACGCAAGGGAATAAAGGAATCATTTGACGAGTCCCACGCACGTCTGACAACGCAAGGGAACTCGGCACAAAAATGAATCGGCCCAAAGCAAAAACACAAACTTGCTTTCACTTGCCCACTTTCGTTTAGGAAAGGCCGGTCTATTCTTTCAGGTTTCATTGTCTAAAATTTCTGATTTTGAATAGAATTGTGTTTGCAACTGTGCTTAATGATTTCGTTTTTCAAATCAATTTATTTTAATTTTTAAATAATTTTTTTACCTTTTTAAATATTTTTTTTTTTTTTTCCTTTTCCTCCTATTCTCCTTTCAAGTGGCCGGCTACCTCACCGGAGCGTCACCGCCTTGTCGGCCACTTGCTAGATCTTGCCTGATGAGCATCCGGTGAGCTGCCGGACCGGTTGCCGGCAATTGTCGGACGGTAACCATGGGATGGCGGTAGATGAAGAAGAAAAGAGAAGAAAAAGAGAAAATAGAAGAAGACTTGATTCTTAAATTTGTTCTCGAGAAGAAGAATCGATTTTTATTTTTTTTTTTTATTTTGATTCTACTTCAAAATCTGTTTCTAGGAGCAAACTTAACAAAAATATTTATCAAACGCTTGATTGTTTTCAAACTACTTTAAAACAAAAAAATAAATAAAAATCGAGGTACTTATTTGGATGGTTACCAAACATCCCTTAAAACGCCCAAGAAGAACCCACCTCTTCGCAACAGTATTAAGGTGACTTAAACCAATGAAAACTCCTGATTCCACTCAGCACCATCCAT
Organism: Eucalyptus coolabah; assembly: GCA_014182585.1. Lineage (NCBI taxonomy): Eukaryota > Viridiplantae > Streptophyta > Magnoliopsida > Myrtales > Myrtaceae > Eucalyptus > Eucalyptus coolabah. Next base: position 54,834,159 of record CM024621.1, read on the forward strand.
TCGGAAAACGGCAGATGAACTTGTCTCATGCGGCATTTTGATAAGCAGAAAGAAGAGCGCACATATTCAACTGTTTCAGTTACAATTGCGAAGATAATCCAGACAGGTGAGGACTCGTACCCCTTCTTTGAAAAGTGCCCCTTCTTTGAAAAGTGCTGTGGTCCCATCCATCGTCCTCAACCGGTCACCCTCGACGTCCATCTTCACGAATAAACAGATCATTCCTCTCTGCATCTGGACACAGAAACTTCTGTTTCTTCTATCCGATTCCTTCTCCTGTTCAGCACAATTCAGCCCAACTTCACACCTCCGACCCTTCCAATGGCGACCCAGAGCAATGCCCTCGCTTCTTCCGTCGATCCGAACTCTGGGTTCTGCGCAAAAACCGGAATTTACTACAGCCTCAGGCCTCCCGCCCCGCTCCCTCAGCCGTCCGCGCCAATCTCCATCACCGACTACGTCTTCTCTCACCTCGCCTCCCATCCCCCACCGGCGACCGCCGCCGCTCTCCTCGACGCGGACACTTCCCGCCGCGTCACGTACCCGGAGCTCATCCGCCGAGTCAGGTCTCTGGCCTCCTCTCTCCGCTCCCGCCTCGGCCTCTCCAGAGGCGACTGTGCCCTAATCATCTCCCCGAATTCGCTCGACATTCCGGTCCTCTACCTCTCTCTGCTCTCCATCGGCGTCGCGGTCTCTCCCTGCAATCCTACCAGCACTGCTCCGGAGATTCTCCACTTAATCCACCTCTCGAGACCTTCGATAGCGTTCGCCACGTCCGAAACCGCTGGCAAAGTCCCTTCCCCCGGCTCGGCACGGTTCTAATCGACTCGCCGGAGTTCGAGTCCCTGACGAGGGTGGTGGCTCCAACCGGCGATCCCGACCAAATTGGTGTCTCGCAATCGGACACGGCGGCGATCCTGTACTCGTCGGGCACGACGACGGGGAAAGTGAAGGCCGTGGCGCTGACCCACCGGAACTTGACGTCACTGGTGGCCGGATCCTACGCGGTGACGGCGGCGAGGGCCTCCCCGGCGGTCGCGCTGTGCACGGTGCCGTACTTCCACGTGTACGGTTTCACCTACTGCGTGAGGTCGCTGGCGATGGGGGAGACGCTGGTGTGCACGTTGAGGTTCCGGGTGGCGGAAATGGGAGGAGCGATCGAGCGGTTCAGGGTCAGCCACTTGGCGGTGGCCCCGCCGGTGGTCGTGGCGATGGCGAAGGGCGGGAGCGCGACGGAGGGCCACGATTTCGGCTCGCTCGAGGTGGTGCTTTCCGGCGGCGCCGCGCTTCCCGCGGCGGTCGGCGCGCGGTTTAAGGATCGCTTCCCCAATGTGCGGTTGGCTCAGGTGAGCATCCCGAGGCCTTAGAGTTCCATAGGCGCGTACGGCGAAGAAGGCGGACGCTTTCGAAATATCGAAAATCAATTATAATATTAAAATTTAAAGCGCATAGAAGCAAATTATTATAAATTCTTTTAAATAATTGATGGGGATATGATACGAAATGAAATAGGATTTAAATGCTCGAAACAGATTTATCAAAGTGAGTTATATCAATGTAGTCTTGATTTGGATTTAAATTCAGTCGGAATGATCACATGTGTATAATGCATAGGTCATTCGATATTTTTCGATGCACATCTAAAATTCGTGAAATGTCTCTCTTTTAATTAAATAATTTTGATGGTACCTTTTCTTTCCATCAAATTCTTCCATGAAACATTAGTCTTTATCCTTATGAACAGACCAAGATTATTATTGCAATTAAACATTTTCTCTTCTTCCTTTCTTTCCCATGACTCTCCTTCATTTTTGGCCTTCTTTTTAGGGAAAAGGACACAAACGATAATGTACAATATTGTCCATGCACTTTTAATTTATTTGATATGATTTTTGAACTACTAATAAATATTTAATGTCATTTCATTTGCTCAAATGACAAGTTAGTTGTTATTTGATAACTTAAATTATTATATATTGGGTCAACATTTTAGAAGAGGAAAAGAATTAGGGCATTAATGTGTTCATCATTCTTTAATGACATTAATTATTATATTGTGATTTGAAATGAATATCTTCTGTAGACATGTAACTTTTTTTTGCCAATCGTCTAAACTTAACAGATTAGAAGTCACATTAACAAATTTTGCTAACTCGAATTAAAGAAAGAACAATATTAAACATTTTCATACAATTTAGGGATCGAATTAAATATTTATCAATAATTTAGGGATTACATTGAATAAATTAAAAGTTTAGGGACAACATTACTTGTTAGACCAATGTTCGAGGACTATTTGTTTCATTTTCCCTTGGTTCTATACGTAAGTCACTCTCATATGTTGTTCTAGCTCTCCTACTAAGTTGAACATAAACTCAACACCAAGAACATTGAAATAATTGCTTGCAATTGAGATTTCTGTCCTTAATGCTTTCTTTTGCTGTAACAAAAATACAAAACAAGGCACTGGACAGGTAATTAACTCTGTAATGAGTTGCTACTTCGTGAAATTTATTCGTAGGGATATGGGCTAACTGAATCGACGGGAAGAGCCTTTGGGACGGTTGGTCCAAAGGAATCCGCAGTAGTCGGCGCAGTTGGAAAGCTCGTACCCAACTGCGAAGCTAAGATCGTCGACCCTGACACCGGAGCATTCTTGCCGCCTTGCAAAGTCGGCGAACTTTGGCTCAGAGGATCTTCCATTATGAATGGTAACGCGTGACAACACTGAACTGAAGATCGCCACCAACTTAACTGGAACTCCCATGAATAATGAGCACCAACTAAAACCTCTTGATGAATGTGTTACCTGATACACTTTGGTTCAATTAGGTTATGTCGGAGATCAACAAGCCACCAGGGCGATTCTCGATGCGGAAGGGTGGTTGAGAAGTGGCGATCTCTGTTACATCGATGGACAAGGCTTCCTCTTTTTCGTGGACCGGATAAAGGAGATCATCAAATATAAAGGTTACCAGGTAATTAGTGTCGTTCAACTGGATTTTCTCAATTTCAGCTTGCTTTTTGTGCTGATTCCTCTTGACAGATTGTGATGGGCAGACCTTAGTAATCCAGTAAAGCAAATGATTCTTTTCAAATGATTCGGGGTCTTCGAAGTACTTTCAAATGTCAAACACCACGTTAAGGCATACGTTAAACTAGGGCCAAGGCCAGTCTTTGAAAACCTACACACAAGAAATGACTTAGTAAAGGTGTGCATCGCAAGGTTTATTTAGATTGAATTTGATTTTCGTTCAATCAGGTCGCACCAGCGGAGCTGGAGAATCTTCTTCAATCCCATCCGGACATCGTAGAAGCTGCCGTTGCCCCGTATGTGCTTCGACCAGCTTGCCCATGAGCTGCTTTGCTCAGATAAACTTAAAACTATTAAGTATGAACATGCACATTTTGTAATATCTACTCCAAATTTTTGGGCAGATATCCTGATGAAGAAGCTGGTCAGATACCCATGGCCTTTATTGTGAGGCGACTGGGAAGCACTGTTGATGAGTTGAGCATTAAGGCGTTTGTTGCAAAAATGGTACTCCATCTTTCTGTCGTTTACCTTCTCTTGATTATCAACTGGTTTGATGAGTCAGACTTCAGGTCGTCTTCAATGATAAGTTCTTGATGTATCGTTTACTCTGGGACAAACCCTGGTGTAGGTTGCCCCCTACAAGAAAATCCGACGCGTTATGTTCATTGATTCCATACCTAAAAATGCAGCCGGCAAAGTTTTGAGGAGGGAGCTGACCAAGCTTGCGTCACTGGGCGGTGCTAGTAAACTGTGAATTTGGAGCTCGCCAATGGGTATGGCGTCACTCCCATCTTATATGCTGCGAAGCTTCACATGTTTTAGTTTCCTTCACTCCTATAGTGGAAACCGGCGGCCCTCGTCCATCTATTCATAGGACAAAAATTGTCAGACCGGAGTTCTGAGTAGATTGTAGTGTTATTCATCTTCTTATACAAGTAAATGGCCAAAAAGCCTCCTACTCATTGCGTATCGTTTTGTATGACACCTAAGAGAATATCATTTGTGACCTCAAGCTATCCAAATGCTACGATAGAGTGTCTTGAAAGAGCGCTTGGTGTTGCTTGTTGCTTTGAATGTTTCACATGACAAAAGGGTTTTCAGTGCATTACAGTTTCTTGGTTGTGTTAGCCAGTATAGAAGTTGGAAGCTCCAAACAAGCAGAATGAACTCCAAAAAATTGGAGGTCATACATTATCGATGATATCATCCAAAGATCAGCAATTACTGTCTTGATCAGCACAGTATCGAACTTTTGACGCCAGAAAAAATCTAGCAGATTTTTCAACAGTTTCTCTGAACAAAGTTGCTCGGCATTTAAGAAACACCAGTTTCATAGATTGTTGAACCTTGCAGAAACGTGGTTCAAATATAACTTTCACTATTATAATAATTTCTCACACCACATACAATACTCAAACTACTCTACACAATGTCTCTCACTCATGTGCATACATAGCACTCTCTACTCAACACACTCTCAAGACTCCTACACATACACCCACACACCCCTTGGACTTCTTACTCACACACTCTCTTACACCTCTCACACCTCACATGAACACAATTTCTTGCACACACCCACTCACTCTTTCTCACTCTACACTTCACGCCACCTACTCCCACCCACTCACACACTCACGTACGCACTCCACTCACATCACACACTCCTCACACTTCTTACACACAAGACCCCTATCACCCTACCTCTTAACTCTCTCATACAAGACACACTCAAGGGGCAAGAGCCTCTATTTATAGGGGACAAAGTCGGCACATCCACCGACTCTCCTCTCCCAATATCTCTTCTACTTATTATTATTTTATTGCAACTTGTTGGGTCAACTATTGCGGCTGAGAATTGTCTGGAGAGAGGGAGAGAAATCTGGAGAAGTACCGAGAGAGAGAGTAATCTGGAAAAATCCAGAGAGAGAGAGAGGCGGTGCTCTTCTCAACACTCCCCCTCACCGACTACTCTCTCGTAATTTAGATATGGTAGCCGTGCCGATATTATTTTTGGATTCTTTAATTGTCTCCCTCCATTCAGCATATTGCGAAGCTTCCTCAGATGTGGATGGCTCTATAGCTCCCTTTTCAGTTGCTTCTCTTACTACGACTTTCCATTGAGTTTTGTGATCCTTGAACTTTTGCAACGCCAATTCATTTTGCCTTTTAGTCTCATTTTCCTTCTTCTTACTCAATTCAGTCTTCGTATTTAGCATATCTCCTCTAAGAATTTTGATATTGGAACTCATTCGATCAAGCCTCTCATTTGTGACTTTCATTTTGTGCTTCAACCGATTCAATTCCATCCGAAGCACTTTAGTGGAGATATCTTGATCCTTTTTCTCATAAAATTTCTTCCCCTTGATCTTATTCCACCGATCCTTACACCACAAGATGTAGGGTGTAGATGGCCTCCTTTTCTCAAAGAAAACTTTCTTTTTCTCCTTCATTTGTTTGATATCTCTCTCAGTATGACCAATTGGGAACATCATAGCGGGCTTGAGATCCTGAAACTTCTGCAGCTTCTTGTACTCACATCGGAACTTCTTTAGCTTCCTTTCTTTTGCCTTGAGCTCTCCATCCTTCTGCCTTAACATCTCATCCCTTTTCTTCAACATATTCTCCATCTCCGCCTTCTCAACTTTCAGCTTCTTTATCATCTCTTGTAGTTTCTTTTCACAATTGTTTATTGACATTGTTAGTTGCTTTTTCAAGTTGTCCCTTGGCTTGCTCTTATTCGGGTCGTGATAGTACCCATCGAATCATCCAACTCAATTATACAAGCTGTTGCAAGCTCTTCGGTTCCTTTATTGCAACAGGTGCTTGAAAATCCCATTCTTCTTCGCTTTCAATCTCCTTCTTGCGGTGAAGTGACGACATTTCCTTCTTCCCGCCCGTACCAACGGAATCCGGCAATATGTCCTACCTTGCCACAAACATAGCACCGTTTGCTACGCCTTTTGTTGCTCTTATCTTCATCGTCATCGTCGTCGCGATCTTGACGAGCTCCCCCTGGCTGATAACCCTTCCTTTCGGGTTGCCTCCACCAATCTCCATGATTTTTCCATGGTTTGCCATCTCTTGCACCTGCTCTATTTCTATTCTGGCATTTGAACCCTCTTTTATTACCGAAGAGGGCACTTTCATCCTCCTTAATTGATCTTGATTGGCCAATATATTTTCCAACTCGTTAGAGTTGGCTCATCTCGCCCATCCACGAGTGGCCGTAACAATACCGTTATACTCCGGCCTTAACCCATGAATTATTATTCTTCTCATTCTTGTCTCGAGATGGCATTCTCGGGATCTAATTTTGAAATTTCTTCGCAAATAGATTTAACTTTAGAGAAGTATTGACTTACCGTCATACTTTGTTGTGAGATTGAGAGGAGCTCATTCTCCAGGCATTGTAACTTGGCATCATTTGTCCTTGCAAACAGCGTCGCCAAGTTATCCCAGGCCTCCTTTGGGGTCTTCGCACTCTTTATGTGTGGTAATAATTCATCATCAACAGTCACGGCAAGAACATAAAGAGCCTTACCCGACTTGACGTTCCACTTTCTTAAATCACTATCATTTGTGGGTGGTGTGGTGTTTTTTTTTTTTTTTTTTTTTTTTTTGGTAACCTGTGGAACCTCCGCTCCGCCGCTTCTCGGCGGAGAGTAAACCTGGAGCCGGGCCCCCACCGCCGACCCCGTACGCGGGTAAGTCGCGCGTTGAGCATTGAAGCACCGCGTCCACGAAGTCTCGAACTCTTCCCCTTGGCGTGGAGGGTACCAAGCCTTAACCGCGCGGCCACCGCGGGCGGTGGTGGTGGTGTGGTGTTGTTGTCGCCAACAATATCCCATAAATCTTGTCCAAGCAAATAATACCGTATGCGAGTACTCCAATTATTATAATTAAATTCATTGAGCTTCTCCATCCCGTTCACCGGACTCGAGAAATCCACCATGGTGACTTGAATATAATGCCCCGCACTATACCAAGTAAGCCCGGTCCCGACCAACCGACTTCACAATCCCAGATTATGCACCGGTAGAACTCCGACGTTCTTCGCTTCTTCGCTCCTTGGCTCGAGATCCCTGACCACCTTGCTCACTTACAATGGTCCCCGACCACTGTCTTCGCATGGCCTCCGACGACCTGCTCTGATACCACTTGTTGAACCTTGCGGAAACGTGATTCAAATATAACTTTCACTATTATAATAATTTCTCACACCACATACAATACTCAAACTACTCTACATAATTTCTCTCACTTATGTGCATACATAGCACTCTCTACTCAACACACTCTCAAGACCCCTACACATACACCCACACACCCCCTTGGACTTCTTACTCACACACTCTCTTACACCTCTCACACCTCACATGAACACAATTTCTTGCACACACCCATTCACTCTTTCTCACTCTACACTTCACGCCACCTACTCCCACCCACTCACACACTCACGTACGCACTCCACTCACATCACACACTTCTCACACTTCTTACACACAAGACCCCTATCACCTTACCTCTCAACTCTCTCGTACAAGACACACTCAAGGGGCAAGAGCCCCTATTTATAGGGGACAAAGTCGGCACATCCACCGACTCTCCTCTCCCAATATCTCTTCTACTTATTATTATTTTATTGCAACTTGTTGGGTCAACTATTGCGGCTGAGAATTGTCTGGAGAGAGGGAGAGAAATCTGGAGAAGTACCGAGAGAGAGAGTAATCTGGAAAAATCCAGAGAGAGAGAGAGGCGGTGCTCTTCTCAACATAGATTTCCTTTTTAAGTAGGAAATTCGCACAGTGGGTCAATGGAACAGACCAATCAGACCAACACTTACTTGCAGCTAGCGCCATCGCTTGTTGTTAGGTCATCAGAGAAGCATACAAATCATCGTTTCCCAATTCAAGATTCCATTATTGCTTGCGGGGTACAATTTCATGCGTTAGGCTGTTATTTCTTTCTTTTTCTTAAGAGGGGGAGAGAGACTGGTACATCCCCAAAATAGGAAGTAGGTCCGAGACGGGAACTGTACTGGCGGCAGCGCGTGCGAGGACCTCACCATTGGCAGTCGCTGTGTAAGTTTCTGGGTCTGCGGGGATTATTGGAAGCGCATCATTCAGCTTCGTATCCAATTTAGTTAGCTTCCCGACTGTGCTAACTGCTTGCACCTTCTTCTCGAGTCCGTATAGGGTCTTTCCGTGAGCATCTGCAGCTGCCTGCTTAAAATCAGATAGCTTAAAGGAAAAGAACAGAGAGAGAGAGACAGAGAGAGGAATAGGGAGGGAGCCATGCCTTGTTCACAAAAGCAATAGAGTTTGCACTTCCAGTCTTGCCAAAAGCTCCAGACATGGCCAGTATAAATAACAGCAGCATTTGCAGCTGCCTGTTTAACCCCGCTCATTTACGTTTACATGGTCTTCTATTACTGTGACTCCCGAATTTTTACTTTTTAGAGCATTTTGACATTCGCGAAGAAAGGACTATGGTTCATTTGTTTTCTAATGGCTTTAATAACAGTGGATGCAACTTCTTGATATAGTATCTAAGCTTTTGCGAGTGATGTGCCCAGTTATCACACTTTCTTGAGGAGTTTCAATTATTTTTTTGCTTATGTAATGTGGAAGAGACATTCTGTACATACATTGTATACTTCCATCTTTCCATCGGTCTGTATGTAAATTAAATAGAAATATATTATGAAAAAATAAAATAAAGCCTCATGAATCACTGTGAAGTAGCGAAGGAGCTGTCAAATACATGAGAGCTACACAGGGAGAAGAGTAAAATCCGCAGAATGAATATCACAATCATGATCGAATAGTGGAGCTACAGGAGGGAGATGCCTAATTCCCGAAATTTATTCGTAAGGATATAGGCTAACTGAATCGACGGGAAGAGCCTTTGGAACGGTTGGTCCAAAGGAACCCACAGTGGTCGGTGCCACCGGAAAGCTCATACCCAATTGCGAAGCTAAGATCATCAACCCCGAAACCGGAGCTTTCTTGCTGCCTTGCAATGTCAGCAAAATTTGGCTCAGAGGATCTTCCATTAGGAAGGGTAACACGAGACAACACTGCACGAAAGATTGCCACCAACTTAACTGGAACTCTTATGAATAATGAACAACTGAAAGCTCTTATGGATGTGTTACCTTATACTTTTTGGTTCAATTAGGTTATGTTGGAGATGAACAAGCCACCAAGGCGATTGTCGACACAGCAGGGTGGTTGAGAAGCGGCGGTCTCTGTTACAGCGATGGACAAGGCTTCTCTTTTCCATGGACCGGATAAAGGAGATCATCAAATATAAAGGTTCCCAGGTAATTAGTGTCGTTCAACTGGATTTTTCTCAATTTCAGGTTGCTTTTTGTGCTGACTCCTCTTGACAGAATGTGATGGGAAGAGCTTAGTAATCCAGTAAAGCAAACGATTCTTTTCACATGATTCTGGGTTTTGGAAGAACTTTAAAATGTCAAAGACCACGTTAAGGCAGTTACATTAAACTAGAGCCAAGGCCTGTCCTCTAAAACATCCATACAAGAAATGATTTAGTAAAAGTGTGCTTCGCAAGTTCTATTTTTGTTCAATCAGGTCGCACCGGCCGAGCTGGAGAATCTTCTTCAATCCCATCCGGACGTCGTAGATGCTGCTGATGCCCCGTGTGTGCTCCAAATCCCAATGCCCATGAGCTGCTCTTCTCAGAAAAACCGAAGACTCTTAAGTATGACCATGCAGAATTTGTTACATCCACTACTGATTTTGGGCAGGTATCCCAATGAAGAAGCCGGTCAGATACCCCTGGCCTCTATTGTGAGGCGACTAGGAAGCGCTGTCGATGAGTCGAGCATTAAGGCGTTTGTCGACAAATGGTACCCCATCTTTCCGTCTTCTACCTTCTTTTGATTATTCTCTAATTGGTTTGGTAATCACACTTCAGGTTGTCTTCGATGATAAGCTATAAATGTTTTGTTTCCCGGGTATAGGTCGCTCCCTACAAGAAAATCCGGCGAGTTATGTTCATCAATTCCCTACCTGAAAAATGCAGCTGGTAAAGTTTTGCGGAGGGAGCTGAGCAAACTTGCGTCGCAGGAAGGTGCTAGTAAATTGCAAACTTGGAGCTCGCCAATGTGTACCGCGTCACTCCCATCTTACCTGCTGTGAAACTTTACATGTTTTAGTTTCCTTCAGTCCTATAGTGGTAACCGGTGGCCCACGTTCATATATTCATATGACAAAAATTGTCAGACCGGAGTTCTGAGTAGGTTGTAGCGTTATCCATCTTCAAGTAAATGGCCAAAAAGCCTACTACTCATTGCGTATCGTTTTGTATGACATCTAAGTGGCTGTCATTCGTGACCTCAAGCTATCCAAATGCTACCATAGAGTGTCTTGAAAGAGTGCTTTGTGTTGCTTGTTGCTTTGAATGTTTCACATGACAATGGCGTTGTCGGTGCATTACATTTTCTCAGTTGTGTGAACCAGTAGAGAAGTTGCAACCTTCCGACAAAGCAGAATGAACATTACAAAAGAAAAGAAAAGAGTTCATAAATTATTGACGATATCATCCAAAGATCAGCAAATACTAACTTGATCAACACAGTATCAAACTTTTCACGCTGGGACGAACCTAGCAGATTTCTTCTACAACGGCTTCGCTCAACAAAGTTGCTTGGCATTCAAGAACTATGGTTTCATAGATTCCCTTTTATAAATTGGAAATTCGCACGGTAGGTCAATGGAACCAACCAATCAGACCAACACTTACTTGAAGCTAGTGCCATCACTTATCAGGTCACCGGAAAAGAATATAAATCGTCATTTCCAAATTCAAGATTCCATCATTGCTCGTGGGACACGATTCTATGCGTCAGGTTTTTTGCTTTGTTCTTTTCCCTGAGACGTGTAGAGAGACTGGTACATCCCTAAAAAAGGAAGTAGTTTCGAGACAGAGGAATTGTCATGGCTGCAGCGCACGTGAGGATCTCACCATCGGCAGTCACTGTGTAAGTCTCTGGGTCCACGGTGATACTTGGAAGCGCATCATTCAGCTTCATATCCAATTTAGTTAGCTTCCTGACATTACCAACGGCTTCAACCTTCTTCTCAAGTCCGTATAGGGCCTTTACGTTAGCATTTGCCGCTGCCTGTTAAAAATCGGATAGCTTAAAGGAAAAGAAGAAACGCAGAGAGAGATAGAGAGAGAGAGAGAGAGAGAGAGGGGAGAGAGAGGCATGCCTTGCTCACAAAGGCAATAGAGTTTGCACTTCCAGCCTTGCCAAAAGCTCCAAACATCGGCCGCATGAATACCGGCTCGGGAGTGGGAATGCTTGCGTTGGGATCACCCATATTTGCCCATGCTATAGTGCCACCTTTAATCACCATTTCAGGCTTGGCCCCAAAGAAGGAAGGCTTCCATAAAACCAAATCAGCCAATTTTTTAACCTGCAATGGAGCTAAAGGATATGAAAGAAGCGGACAGCTCTAGACTACTATTGTTGGCCCGGAAAAATACTAGAAATGTCGATATAAACAAGTCTCCAACTGATATTAGAGGCAATTGCACAAACAATGATGAGATGGGAACCGAAATAAACAATTGCCATATTCTAATTAAAAAACGAAAACAAGGACCAATATTTCTCTGATCAAGGAAAGCTCAGTACTATATAAATGAAAAAATGAAGGGACCATTTTACCTGCTCCATTTAGTAATATGCTAGTATTGGATACTGGAATTGGACAAAATGTAAAATAAATATAGTAACAGACTTACCAGTGGCATGTTTATAAAGCTGGCTGAGACTTTAAATAAATGTAAAAAAGTCGGGAGAAGCTTATACCTCTACTGATCCAACTAAATGAGAAAGGCCATTAGCTATGGCTGGATTAATAGTGTACTTTGCGATGTATCTCCTGATCCGAAGGTTATCGCTTTCCAGTCCATTAGGGTTAATTGATCCCCTTTGCGACTTCATCTTATGGGCTGTCTGCCAGGTTCTGCAAATGACCTGGTGAAGGAAAAGGATATGTAAGTGTGAGACCTCAGTACATTCCTGAACTTCCTTTTTTGTAAAGGAAGATACTTCAAAATGAACAAGAAGGAAAGTTAAAAGCACAATTAATAAGTTGGACAAACTTTGAGGACAGGCATCATTCGATAGACCATCTCAAGTATTCAAAACTGATATCAATGGTCATACGCCTAAAAAACCATTATATATTGCTAAGGCGGACCATACACAGAACATATCTGCCACAGTCAGTGACCGTGTTTGTGTCAAAGAGGACATTCATGGGAGTACTAATAAAATTATAGAGCAACTTAAGCAGATAGGCACACAGCATGCAAGTTGCAGACAGTTTGGTTGACCCTAGAAATCATGAGTTACGGTTGGCAGAAGCTTTCAGTTAATGAGCTTAATGTTGCTAATGCATGCAGCCAGTTCTCATAAGAATCAGCTAGACAGATCTTGAGCGAATGAACATTCACAAATGGAAAATAATCAGAAAATTTGCAAGGGAAACTGCAGAAGGAAAGCAAAAACTTGTCTGTAAACAAAGCGGGCAATCCTGTGCCATCAGATAGAAATTGATACTAAACTAAGAGTAGGGAAAAGAAGCCTGGCACCTCTCCTATACGACCCATAGCCTGTGCATCAGAAGATATTATGCTGATTGCTCCCATGTCATGCAATATATCTTCTGCAGCAATAGTTTCTGCTCTTATTCTTGATTCAGCAAAAGCTACATCTTCTGGAATATCCTTATCAAGGTGATGACAGACCATCTGCACACGTTCAAATCAAAAGGAAATTAAAGGTTGCACAACTGTACAAAGTAGATTCCATTTTGCACATACATACCAACATATCCAGATGTTCGTCAATGGTATTGGAAGTAAAAGGCCGGGTAGGGTTTGTCGATGAAGGCAGAACATTTTTAACCCCGCATACTTTGATGATGTCTGAGCATGACCACCCCGGCACCTTCACTACCGAACAGAATAAAAAGAGTAAATAAAAAGAGTAAGCTTAACTCTTAGCATCAATAGAAAGGAAAAGGCAGAATGAGTAAAACTAGTCCCATAGAACAACAAAAGTATGTATTCATTTACAAATATACCATAAGATCTTTTAACTTGCCAAAAACAGTTGGATGTCCAGCACATTCAAATCAACAAGCGAATAAGCAACATCATGCTACTACTTGACAGCCATCAAATAAAACATAGCCTGCAAGGCACCTGGCTGAGATGAAACTAATTAAAATGCCAAAGAAAGAGGCTTTTAATAATCACAAGAAATTTTTGAGCTTGGAACATCACAAGGAAGCATGATAGGTAACCTACGTAACGCTTGACTTGTTTTGCCACATCATACTTGAAGTTTTAAGCAGTTGTTGAAATTTAACTCATACCTGTGATAAGTATGGATAGTTCTTCCTTTAAAAGCCGCAATAGTATGTTCCACAAATCCAGATTCATTTAACGTATCAGTGTGAATATTAACCTGCCATACCCATTGCAAGTAAAGAAAGACCGCAATTGAAGTCAGGGATATAATGAAGACTTTACACAGAACTACACTGACTTGGATATCATGCTCATCGCCGACAGCCAAACAATTGTCTATAGCAGCAGGGGTAGTTCCCCAGTCCTCATGCAGCTTCAGCCCCATTGCTCCAGCCTTAACTATTTCATGCAGCTCCTCAGGTCTTGAGGTGTTACCCTGAGAAAGTGAAGGATTACACATGCTCGAGCCCACACACACGCGCTCAGAGAGAGAGAGAGAGAGAGAGAATTAAAAGAAATTTTTATTAGCTATTAATATGTGTTTCATATAAAGAGAGCAGGATACATGTAAGTTAACCATACTTTTCCAGTGAAACCAAAATTTAGGGGAAAAACGTCAGTTGACTGCAGCATCAATTTCATATGTGATGGTGCTGGTGTGCATGTTGTTGCGCGAGTCCCATCAGCAGGTCCAGTTCCACCTCCAATTAATGTTGTAACCCCTACAAACAGTGCAGAGTCAGAGAGAGAATCATCATTTAAATTGTTAGCACTATTTGGTCGATCAATAAGTTGAAAAGAGTGCAATGTGGTGGTGTCAGGTGGTTTCCTCTCAATATTATTCCTGATGACGAGGAGGCCACCTCAGGTAGGTCAATACCAAGCCCATATAAGTACCTCACTAACCTGAAAAAAACAGTTAAGATGCAAGCTAAATCCTGGATGGGTGGCTCCAACGTGAAATTATTTGTAATTAGTGGTATAATCATATGCCTAATCCACTCATACAAGTCTGCTCCTTAAAATTAAGGCAACCCCATGGGATTTAACGGAATCTCCATTTGCCAACCTATCACATCAATTTGATGGTTCGTCCCGATATTAAACAAGAGGATATAAAGCAATTTACATTTGGGCCTACCAATGCGTTGAAAAGAGTGGACAATGGTGGCAAATGGATAATAAAATAGAAGATATAAAGCTATAGAGAAAAGAGAAACTCAAAAAAAGGATCAAATTGGAAGTATTCAATTTTAAACGACTGTTAAAATGGTTTGAATCAATACTGCTTTCTGCCAGTGCCTAACGGGAGTCATAACTGCACTATGATACGCAAAACTACTAGCACCTTTTCCTTGACATACTATTGCCAATTATCTCGGTGAAATCCCATTTTAATTAAGGATCCTCCTTTTCTCTCATCTAGGTCTTTTTAACGTGTCTACAGTAACAAATTTATTGAATCAAGTTTGGAGTGTCAAGATTATCCATTATACTGCCAATCAAGACCTATTAAGTGATTATGCTGGAACTGGAAGTCCATATGATCCAGCATGAACATGCTGGAGGTCCATATGTCCCTGCAAGGACTTACTTCAAAGGTAAAATGCCATTATGCTCATTCTCATCGATGATTTGGAACTAATAAATGTATAAGTTATAAGAAGTCGCATAAAATAAAGGACGAAGATCCTATACATTTTATAACATTTCAAACGATATGAACAGAGATAACGTGATAGATTTAGATCCATAAAACCCAATGTCTGGTGAGCTGTTATCAGTGACATCGAATAACACTTTATATAATATGAACACAAACTGCAGTTACTATACAGATGAATGAATTGCAACATGAAATAAAGTCTCACCACTTGAAATTGCTTCATATGCCAATTGGGGGCATATGAAATGAACATGGCAGTCTATGGCTCCTGCCGTTACAATCATTCCTTCTCCAGCTATAACCTCAGTATTTGCCTATGGTTACACATAAAGCATTGGAGGTACAGCAGGAATATGATTAAAACAAGTAGGCACCATATACTGTAAAGACTTACCCCAACAACCATATCTGGACATACACCATCCATCATATCACGGTTGCCTGCTTTTCCAAGGGCAAAAATTATGCCATCTTTAATACCAATATCCGCCTTAAAAATCCCGGTATAGTCAATGATCACAGCATTTGTTATAACTGTATCCAGAGAATCAGCTGGTTCACATCCACATGTCTGGCCCATTCCATCTCTTATGACTTTTCCACCACCGAACACACATTCATCACCATAAGTAGCACAATCTCTTTCGATTTCAGCATATAAATTAGTGTCGCCCAACCGAATCTTATCACCAGTTGTGGGGCCATAAATGTTAGCATATGCCTCACGGGATATAACTTTTGTGAAAGTCAAGGATTCTCCTGTAATACCTGCACTGCAGATCGCTCCTTGTGTTAGTTATTATTATCATGAAGTTGAACTGGTCAGTGCAGAATCTTTGGATATGGGAAAGATTGTAAAGATGTTATTCTGGAATTCCCAAACCTGGCGCCTACTTCTTCTACATGTCTGATTCCTCTGGAGGACAGAGTTTCCATATCTACTGAGCATGTGGCATCAACAACAGGGCCATTGGCAAAGCTATTTCCTCCTCTGATTACCTTTCTACCTCCAATGCTAACAAGTGTGACGCTTTTAGTTTCTCCTGGCTGCAGAATTACTCAACAAGGAAGGCAGAACATGTTAGATAATCCGAGCTAGACAATTAATTCTAAACAAAAGAATCAAGTATGATTAAATATAAACAGCAATTTCAATAATTGACTATTCTACGCCTCATAAAAATAGTCATTTTTTGTTATACAAAGAGAACATCCATGGACGACACACCTCCTCTAAAATACTACTGATCCTAAATACCATCCTTTTCTTGGTTCCTAAAACACTGGTTTGATTACAATTCAATAGTTCTACTGGAAACATCTGAAGTCAATAATCACAATACTTTTGAGACTGACATAGTGATATGGCGCATGGTACTTCCAGGAAAGTAACATGCCTTTGGCTATATGATCTAGCGAAGTGAAGATTGGTGGTAGATTGTTCAAAGAATCTTCGAGCAAAACTCTACCTCAAACCTTGTAGCAGTGCCTGCTGGTATATTAAGCCGCATGCCATGTGCTTTCCTCCTATCAAAAACCAGAAATGGATTCGCCTCAATGAAGTGATAGTGACTTCCCACCTGAAATAAAGAAGAGGAAGGAGTTACCAAAATTCAGTATAGATAAGTCCATTTAGAGCAAAAGCATATAAACTGAACGAAGAAAAATACATATTATATTAAGGACATATACAAATGGATCTTATATTTGCTGGGGAAAGGAGCATATGAGTTGTCTGTTTCAACACCTCAAAAAATCAGTTTCTACTTTGATTATGTGCATCCTGAAAAAGCAGAAATTCTCAAGAAGCGGTAATATGCTACTACTGTAATGAATGACCAAGATCCACTCAAAACTGGAAAAGGGACATGCTTGGTGATCATTTGTGTCATTGTTACTGCTCTCCAGTGAAACCTAACGAGCAAAGAACCAATGATCCCAAAAGCTTCAAAACAATTTGCTGTCTACCCGCCATAGCACAGTAATAGACCATGGGGATCTAGAAACAACAACAATCTCACATAGGATCCACTTCAAAGAGATCAGATAAAATGAAATTGTTGACTGTCTATTACTTAGCATGCCCACTCCTCAGTTGTAAAGATCTAAGGTAGAAGATTACTTGCATGTGACTTCAAAACAAGTTCAGAGGAATGCTTGAAAGGTCGTAGCTGCTGGTTAATCCAGCAACGCATCAGTCTAAACTAGATAGGGCAGATCCCAACAAATGACAAAAAATCATTCAGCAGAATGGAAAATTACTCTTCCAAAGGAAAACGTTAATTCCATGTTCAGAAAATTTGTGGCCATGTGTTGCATATCAGGTGAAAAGACAACAACATTTGTGGAATAGCTGCATTCATGACCAACGCATAGTATGATGGTGATACAAATGGATCAAAGGAAACAGTTAGCATAGAAATCACCTGAATTGGCCTGTCTCCTGTGTTGGTCACCTTAAGAATAACTGCCTTTCTTCCACGATTTATTACTATATTCTCGTTGCCACAGATGACTTCCCCAGGACATTTGTCTTCTTCAATATGAGAAAACTTCTCCAACGGAGGAACTGTAGGACAGGTTTTGATTGTTAAGGTATATTACCACATGTCTAGTAAATGACTCTTAAGACACTATTTGTGCATGAATTCATTAAGCATCTGTTGTGTCGTAATGGTTTATGAATAAAGCAAGGCCAGGGGTGTTATCACTACCATTCATAAGAACATGCTAAATTTCTAACCCAGATTAGGGTGAGATTTCAGGTGCAGAGAACAATAAAACATGACTTTTCGTTTTTCTACGCTTCAGCTAAGCAGAGTTTTTTCAACATTTCGAAATGCCATGGGCTGTGAAGCATAAATTACAATCGACCTGTATTGCCTTCACAGGTAGAGTAATCAAAGAATTGGATTAGAGATTAAAAGGCTAACGATTGCTTCTGGTGAGCTGCACGTGTAAGAAATAATAAAAACAGAGAAGACAGAACTATTCTAGACATTCAACTATCAAGAAACTACTTGCCTGAAAGGCAATATTGCGAGAAAGAATTTCAGTGCTTAAAGTGCTACTCCTACTCTATTCAAGACTAAATTAGGGTGGTTGTGAACGGAAATTGTCCTACAGAAGCTGCATCGGTCAAGTGAGGCTACTCAGCAACTGAAGAAAAGTGACTCCACTTTTTCGGATGCATGCTTACCAGGCAGAAAAGAGCCATGCAGGGCAAGCACAAGATTTCCATCTTCTCTACAAATCACATCGTGAACAGTGATTAGCTTAGTCCCATCAGGAAAGGTCCCTTCAACCTGTCAGCATTAGCAAGCACTCAGTAGGAGAAAGAATGAGGAAATGATCTCAAACTTACTAATTATCTTATAAGATATCTTCAAAATAACTATTTCGCTGTTGATTAATGAGCTGAAAAGAAAGTGACAACGTAGTCATCAAATAGTAAAGTTTAACACCTGCACAGTATCCAAAAGATGTGGAACAGCCGGAAGAACTTGTCTCCTAACAAAAAAAGAATAACATCACTTAAGCATAAGATGATGCATCCTGTGATTCTTTTAATGGTGAAAATGACTGTTTATCTATAAATACCACAAGATAATGCTGAAACTCAGCTGATGAGAGTAATATAGTCAAAAGAAGAGCAAAGTAGCCCTTAAGGGAAAAGGTTGATCCTCATTAAAATGTAGTCACAGGCTGGTATTACCTGGTCGGAGCATCTGAATCTTACTGAAGTCAATGTTTAGTTGATAGAAAAGAAGGGGTAAAAAGCACTAGAGTGAAAGTGTCTCAAATAGCTCACGTGGGAAAGAATACCTCCCAAGAATCTGTTTCCCCAAGTCCATCAAATCTGCAACAGTTTTGTCACCATCTCGAACAAACTCCAGAATCTATGCAGAAGACCACAATCAAAGAAAATTAATCTTCTTCCACAACGATACTTACTTTTCTACGCAACTTATGGCATTTCGAAAACAGTACAGGACCAGGACCGGCTGTTCTACTGGGTACCGGTCCAGCTCCCTTTACAGTTTCTGATAGGTTCGCCCGATTTCTATGGACCAGATTACAAGAAATGGCTCTGTTTCCATTACGGTTATGAAAACACCTACTCACGCATGGAAAGCTCCAATAAGACTATATTGGTCTGGCCAAGGAAAAGTCATTACTGATCATTTCTATCCGTGTTCAGCCATCGCGAGTCATTCCACCTCAGTTGTAATCAAACTTCTGACATGAGCGACAGCACTTCATCACGTCCTATCCTTTTATCTTTTTTCGCAAGCAATTGCCAAATATGTCAATGAGAACGGACATGAAGGTGCAACGGACCTGCGTTGCGACAAGGGCGACCGATTCAGTATAATTGAGCCGGAGACCGCGAGCGAGGCGCTTCTGTGCGAGGGAACCGGCCTGGTGAAGGCTCAGCTTCTCCAACTCCCTCGGAGTCAGCTTCATTCTCCAGAGTCAACGCTGGCAACACCAAGCATAATCCAAAAAAAAAAAAAAAAAGGCAGCGTCAATGACATGACCAAACCCGAATTTGATCCGGCTCGCAATCGCCAAGCGCATGACCCAGCGAATCGATACAAAATGGCGATTCAGATACCGACGAGGAACCGGAGAGAAGCCAGCGCAGGTTTTGGCAACACCGACGCTGCTTGTTCGTCGCACAGCGTCGATTCGTCCAAGCAAAGAGGAGAAAGCGACCCGATGCTTCGCTACTCACCGGAGACTGATAGAGTGAGACGGGCAGCGAACTTCGGAGCGCGATGAACTCGATCGATGGAGTCGATGAAGCAGAGAGGGTCGCCGTTCGAGAGGAGCTATTGCTCAGCACATGCAACAGTGATTAGTTGCCTATGCCTTCCACGTCGGAATCCAACGGGAGCCCAAATTTTTTCTCTAGTGGTTTTGGTCTTATCGTTGGCGGGGCGTCATCACATCACTCGTATTCCGGAAATGCCAGTGTCCTTATCGCTTGCTTGGTCTCAGCAAAGACAAGACACGACTCGGAGAGAGATATCGATGGCGATTCGGTTTGCAAGTGATGGTACAGGGTCATGTGTAAACTCTCGCCGATTCGCTTTTTCAGCTCAATCGAGCATGAGCGACTTTTTCGCTTGTGATAACTGATGTGATGATGATGATGAAGAATCGGTGAAGTTAGCTCAGCAGTTCACTGGGAGGTGCAAAGTCTATCCGAAGGTGGCGCTGACGGTGGGTCTTGGAGTCCCACATCGGCCATCCATCACTTAAGAGATCGTCCGCGACCTATAAAACGTGAGGCAGAAATTAATTTCACTCACGCAGCCACGCAGTGAGCACAGAGCGAACTATTCTTTCGCCTTTTACTAAAGAATACCGTGTGCGCGCTGCATATAGTGGCATACGCCAATTTTTGGAGGGTTCTCTACCTGTAAGGTGGAGACCCAACAATTCTAGTTTAATTTTCGTAGTTTCGTCAGCTTAGGGAGTCCTTTTAGAGGAGACTGGGCCGGACGAGGAGTTTGTTCGCTTTAGGACACGCGACGAGTATCTTGGAGGGTACTTAATGGGCTTGTGTTTTCCAATTGAATTTTTGGTAGTAACACATCCACGAGAAACGTATGATGATTGAGTTGGAACATGTAGAGCAATCGGCAGTCAGTTTGATATCAGGAACCGCCGGTCAATTTGAAATCATCGTGGCTGAAGCAAATTGGGTTTTGTTTGAGGTGGCTGATTTGAAATCATTGTGGCTGAAGTCCCACATCGGGAATTGGAGCAAGTGTAAGGGTGATGGAGTGGGTATTTGATATCTGCTCGACGAAATTAGAAGGTTTAAAAAGGGTCAGTTGGCTAAATGTGCCACGCTCACCCTCGACCGGTGAGTGCTGTATGGCTATCAAGACATATGGCTGACATAATTTGTGGAAATCCCTAGGGTTGGCTCGCTTAGCCGACCCTCCTATTGAATTGGAACTTTTGTTCTTTACTAATTTCAATGAAGGAATGTTAATGTTTTGGTATTTTCGGAGGAGCCAAATCAAAGTAATCTTTGCCTCCTCGTATTAAGTTGGAACCTTCATGTTTTCGTACTTTGGGAGGAGCGAAATCAAAGTAATCTTGTTGCTTGCAACTTTCGAATTTACAGCCAAATCACCTTTTCTCGTGGAACACCTCATTGAAATTAATATCAAAGATAAACATGATCTTAATTTTTTTTTTTTTTTTGGGTAAAGAACATGATCTTAATTTGATTCCCAAGCAACTGGATAAAAATCAAAGCTGGACTGTTCCCAATCCTTTGCAAGGAAAGACAACATTAATAAAGATATGGCCATGGATTGAATTCTGCTGCGCTCCCTCCCTCAAATCAAAACCAGCGGGAACCTTCGTGTTGCTTCACTAACCCATTCTGAGCCCAGAAAAAGTTTTGAGTCGTTGCTACCGTTCCAATGCGCGCTTAAATGGAGTAGCCACAGAGATTATTTTCAAGTCCTCACTGAAAGTTGACTCGCATTTCCTCCCCAAGTATCGCAAATATCTCTCTGACTGTTGAGCGAAGGAAAACAGACAGGAGCTGTGAGCAGGGGAATGCAGGCAATATCGATCACATTGATTTTACGCCTTTCATTGACACTATCTTTGCAGGATCTTGACATTTAAGATGATCAATCGGTACACAGCTCGCATGCGTCTTCAAATGAAGAATTCATCAGTGCCAAGCCAAGAGACTACCGCATTCCATTTATCTTGACGTTTCAACCAGTAACCAAATATATTCAAGAACACATGCAGAGACTTGCTTATGAGTGTCAATGTTCACCTCAGCAAAGCCAAGATGCTAAGCAAACCGGCAAACACTAGATATAGTCTTTGATTAAACTCTGTGCAACAGCAAAAGAGTAGCAGACTGCTACTGCAAAAAATGTACAAATGGAGAAAAAGATATGGGATCTTTAAAAGCTTTGAGACATCCCGGCTCTCCCTTACATAAAATGGTTGGTCTCTCAATTCTACAAATTAAGGACACTAACAGGCAATTTGGACAATAATGTCCTCCATACCATTACTTAGTGACCTCTGTCAAAGCCTACGCAGCGGCTATCAGGCTTGCAAGCTCTCATACTAAAATGAGATAGAAGTACCCGAAGGAGAAGCTACTTCGGGTACAGATGCAATGGCATTTGCTGACCGCTGGAGTGATCGAACTCAAACAGAATCTTGAGAACATCGCTATGGAAGATTTTTTTTTACATGATCGATCTCATGGGACTATTACCTGCAACATCTCGCGGCTTAGCCGAGATCCACCTGGTTCAGAAGGAAAATCTGATGTACAGCCCTTCAACCTATTAAGGCAGTAACTCACAAGCGTTCGTCAACAGGTGACATTGGGACAAATCTTCAAATCCTCACGTGTAAAGCTCTGGGAGATCAAGCTAGTTGGATCAAATTGCGGCACTTCGCATCCCATGAAAAGGAATTCCTTAGGCAGCAAGTACTTCAGAGTGCCACTTTGTTAAGTTATCCTACATCGGTCATGAAATGGGCTGGTGGATAATTTATAAATATGAATGAAAATCTCACATTTTGAGATAATTTTTTTTTTTTTTTTTTTTTTGAGTGAGAGAATCTCAAAATCACCCAACACACCTAAGCATATTAATTCATTTATTATAAGTAACAATTATTAACAATTAGAATTGATGTGATATTTTTCTTTAAGTAATTGAACCAAACAAACTTCACTCCCAACATTTCCCTTGGTGACTATATAAGAATTCAAATGGAATTAGGAGCACGTGATTAGTATGCAATAGCTCGATATTGAACATTTTTTTCCTTTTCTATATCTCCAAATTAGACTTCATAAATAATCTGTCACTGTTATGTTCTAGCAATTGGCCAAAGAATCAATTTTGGATAATCGGTTCCCATATTAAAAAGCCCTTTCCGTACACATTGGGGCAACAAGAAATTGTTGTAGACATTGGGGCAAGGCCCTTTCCGTACACACTGTATAATTACCGAAGATACAAGGTGATGTGCTCCTGAATCATATACTATGCTTGGATCTACTTCAATGAAAATAAGAGGAACTCGGCTAAATTGAGAAATTATTAGTGACTTACCAATTTCTCGAGAGTTATCAATGTTCACTTCCTCAGTAACTAGACAACTAGCGAATGACTTATCAAGATCAATGAATAATAACAAGTTTCAATTGACCACCAACTTCATTATGCACATTTCAAATATTGCCATCACAACGAAAAAATTACGAACTTTCGGAGAAGTTACTAATTTCACTTCGAATAGTATGCACACATGCGCAATCACTAACTCAATTGAATAATTACCCCTGCACTTTAAAAACACTCATCTCTTCTGACTTGCTGCCATCGAGCTCAGTATGATAACCTGAAACTTACTACCAAGGGGGGAAATATTCGTTACCACGTCGTATTTACTTGAAATTTACCTTGATTAATTTCTAAGGCACGTTCTACTGTCCTAGCAACATGGTAGGAAAATAACTGTGCTCCTACGACTCTAATTATTCCCTTCTGTTCAATTGGCACACAGAGATAAAGGGGGATTGCAATGGCTTGCATACATGCAATTCTTCTAATTCAATCAACCCAGACCACCGCATGATTTGATCTGATACGACAAAAATTCTCGTCCTAGCTTTGTTTTCCGATCAGCCGCTCAGGCATCGGTGCAAAAGCATCTTTCTATTTCGATCCGAATTTGGGGGAAATGAGGTTAGAGATCTTTTGTCCGACGAAATTTGAATTGAGATTGGAATATAGGATTAATTAGTTTCCCAGTTACATGACAAGGATGATGCGAACTAGCCTTCGGTTGCAGAATGCGAAACAGGGAGACATCATTCAAGGTTTCCGATATGACTTTCTCTGGCAAATCCCTCCAATCATCTTTTGTTCGACCTGACAGCCAGAGCAAAAAAAGGGTTGTGAGGAACTTCGGCAACGGAATCAGCGGAAGAGCTCGTTTAGGTTTGAAAGTTTATATTTCTAACAAGCAAAATCTCTCCATATAATGTAAATATTAAATGAATTGACAGCAAAGTCAAGATTTACCGGATCACTACAATCTGATCATTGAACATAAGGAGAATCATGACAATTAAACAAGCAAAATATTGAATTGCACAGACTAAAGTTCACTAGACTGACACATTTCAAGATTTTGTGGAACCCGTCGAATGTATTTCGAGAATTTATGCTATCCGAACTAGGTCTCATTGGAAAAAGAAAATGCAAATCCCATTTAGTTCCAAAAGCAGATATAGAACGAATGCTTGGAAACATAAATATTTCAGAGCAGACTACTTACATCTTGTATTGCCCACTGCCATTTGGAGGCAGCAGCGCATCGTAGTGTCCATAACTATGGTAGAGGACGTTAATGGGGTTTCCAGTGCCATACTCTCGGCCATATTCAGCTATGATCCTCAGGCTACTCGAAAATCTTTCCTTCATGTAAACTGTAATGGGCGTCCTAACAAGTGAAATATCATATGACAGGCAAGGAAAGTTATGAGTTCACTGGAGTTGAGAAACCTTCATCCAAGACCAACCGATTGCATTCCTGAAATCTAGTTACTTGCTTGACATACTAAACTAAATACAGACCTAGATGATTAAGAAGTTAGCAACATGCGACGCATGCAATCTGAAGGAAAGGAACTCACTGTAGGACGTGCGAGCACATTAGCAGTTCAGGCTCTCCTCCCCATTGATGAGGCTGTCTCATCTCTGCTACGTAAGTGTCGAAATCGTCTTCAAGAAACCTGCACCGGTGCTTGATTAGTACAAAGAAAGACAATCATACTTGAAGATGAAACATGATTTAAAGATCGCCATTGAAAGAGTAAATTGTAGTCTAATAGCCCAAAGGGTCGTGATTAACCGCTGACTTTTGAAGAGGTTGGAAAGTAAAAATCGGAAGCATCATAGATCTGTCAAGTTCGAAAAGTTCTGAGAATAAAGCCAAGCCAAAAAAGGAAGATCTCCCACCACATACCGTTCAATTTCTGCTCTCCTTTTGACAAATTCATCAGCAACCTGTCAAAATCATCAGTATTTTCTTTAAGAGAGTTATGGCAGAACTTATCAAGACGTCTTCAAAATAACGAGACAAATGCAATTTACACAGACACGACAAAGATACTCTGTTGACAATGACACAAATGCAAACTAACGAGACAAGAAAATAAGTGATCTGCGAATTTATCTGTACCAAGTTCTGGAGATATTTGGCCATTGTGTTAACTCTGGCTCATGAAGCTATAAGAGATATAGCTGCACTAATGCAAGGGCAAGCTCAGTTGCACCATGTTTAAGTGAAGCGATATTTATAAGGCACATAACATGCCAAAACCATTAGGAAGCAGATGAGAATCAAGTTTTTTTCTAGATACATACTGAAAAAGGATCAGTGAGGATGTCATGGAATCAGAAAAGAAGCTGTCCTACTTTAGCTCTGAGCTCGTCCGCAAGTTGTTTTTGATGGCTTTCACATGGTGATTGCTTCCCACCTCTTAGGTACGCACCATGAATTACAGACCGAAATAAACATCTACCATCTCCAGCTATGCCTGTCAAATGCATGGCATGTCAAATCTTTTCCAAGATGTTGAAAACTCAATATAACAAACATATGTTGCTGATATCCATATCACAAATTGTATGCAACTACAGGTATAGTCCTGCAGACGCACAACATGTGGACCGAGAACTTTGGGGTGGGGATGACAGGTAAAATATATGAGGATTTCGAGAGCTTCTTAAATCATCTTTGGAATGTCCATCTTATATGGCCCACCCGAACCACTGAAAAAGAGGTCCACAGCAGAGAACCGGGAGATAAATGATTTGTGTTGCGCCTTTATAGCAAACCCTCAACACAGCATAATGAAGCAGATAGCAATGAAGCCGGTAAAATTTATACAATACAATATATATAGCCTTTTAATTCAAAGATAGTCAATCGAGTTTATCAGGACCTTGTTTTTAGTTGAAGTGCAAGGCAATCATGCATTTCAACCTATTCTGAGAATTGCAACCCATTTTTCTATCTTCAAGACAGAAAAATTTAAATCAGCTAAACATCAGACATCAGTCTTTGGCATGCTTTCATACATGGACAACTTTTCCCAGTCTTTCCAGGGAGCCATCCCTTGAATTACCACAAAAACCAAAAGAAATTAACATGTAAACACACACACAAAAACAGAGACCTTGCCCAGGATCCATGCTAACGGCCAAACAGACTGGTGTAAAATAGAAGCAAAAGCTTGAAACTGTGCCAAAGTCAACGGATATTTACCCAAAAGAACCATCCAATGAAATATCAAAAGGAAGAATCAACTTTCGTACAAGAACAAATTTTCCGAATTTTCCAGGGAGCATTTCTTGAATTACCACAAAAACCACAAGAAATTAACATGTTAGCACACACACAAAAACGGAGACCTTGCCCAGGATCCATGTTAACGACCAAAGATACTGGTGTAAAAGAGAAGCAAAAGCTTGAAACCATGCCAACGCCACGGGATATTTATACAAAAGAACCATCCAATGAACTATCAAAAGGAAGAATCGACTTTCCTACATGAACAACTTTTCCCAATTTTTCCAGGGACCATCTTTTGAATTACCACAAAAATCAAAAGAAATTAACATGTAAACACACGCACAAAAACAGAGACCTTGCCCAGGATCCATGTTAACGACCAAAGATACTGATATAAAAGAGAAGCAAAAGCTTGAAACCATGCCAACGCCAACGGATATTTATACAAAAGAACCATCCAATGAACTATCAAAAGGAAGAATCGACTTTCCTACATGAACAACTTTTCCCAATTTTTCCAGGGACCATCTTTTGAATTACCACAAAAATCAAAAGAAATTAACATGTAAACACACGCACAAAAACAGAGACCTTGCCCAGGATCCATGCTAACGACCAAAAATACCGATGTAAAGGAGAAGCAAAAGCTCGAAATTGTGCCGACGCCAATGTATATATACAAAAGAACCATCCAATGAATTAAATCAAAGGGAAGAATCAAATCCCAAGCAAGCATAAGCCCAACCCACGCATCAAGGAAAGCATCGAATTACTTGCAAAACCTTTAAAACGAAAACTCTTCAGGTCTTGAGCAGAGAAGTATTCCTAAGCTTTAGAATAGTTCAAGAAACAAGCAATGCCAAAACGAGGCATCTGTCTCTTTGCAGCTTGAAACATTCAAGGCGTGCCAAAACAAAAACAAAAATGGCAGGAGAACGAACAAGCGAACAAAGCCAGCACATACGAATCGTTCGAAACTGAGCGGGGTCGTTACCACGCGAGTTTTCAGCTTTCGGCATCGTTCGGGATGAGACAGTCCGCATTCGATCAAAGGGTCATCATAAAAGGAAACCCGAGCACCTCGACTTGTTCTCTAGAGGGAAGGGAAGAGAAAAGGGAGAGCTCTTTCCACCTGTGGATGATTGAACGCGTGTGGTCCTGGTTCCAGTAGCTGACTCTGCGAAGTGGGCATGTGAGAACAAACCGATAGGGACCTTGTCCTCTTTTGGCGGTGAGCTTTGGCTGCGAAAAGCTGGCGATGGAAGAATCAAATTCGATGCTCATTCTTTCTTCGAGCAAGCAGCAAGACGAGACAGTGACGCGACGCTCAAACAACGGAGGAAATCCTGCTTCCCTCCGAAACAGAAAGACCTCTCGGGCCCATTTGGAATCTCTTCGTCCGGGTCCATCTGATCGAATGTCCATCCACGGTCGATCATGCGAGTTTCATATGGAATCTCGCTTTAACGTGGAGCCCACGTGACCTGTGGCTCAGATAAACTTGACTTAGCGAAGACTCAAAATCTTGCACGAAACCTAAATGATGGAACGACTATTATCTAGTGGACTCACGTACTCTCAGAGTGTGCGATAATCGCTTCTCTATTATAGAAATTCGTGTGCGATAATCGCTTCTCTATTATAGAAATTCGAAGGAGATCACATTTTCTATCTGTGATTAAAAATCCATCGACATCATTCATAAGTCTGTTTACGGGGCTGATGTGATCTAGAGGGATCGCTCTCAACTTTTGCATGATGCATGTCCCACTCAATTGTCATATGGTGCATTTGATGTGAAAAAAGAAAAATAAATACATTAAAAATCCTAAAATTTATCACGAAAATACAATTAAATTCTGAAATTTATCAAATTGATGTAATCAAATCTCAAAATTTGTTAAGTTGATATAATCAAATCTTTTCATTAACTTCACTCAACTCGACATACTAAAAATGTTAATAAATTTTAGGACTTAATTATACTTGATTACATTGTTTGAAATTTTAGTACTCGATTTCATTTTTATAATAAGTTTTAAAACTTGTAATATACTTATATAAAAACAAAAAATTAGACATGATTAAAGGCTTGCCAATCAGTCCATGGGCTTGAGCTCGTCTGAGTCAAACGGGCTTGAAACTTTAAGCAATTTTAAGTGGGCTTTTTCTTCTTCTTTTTTTTTAGTTCGAAAATTTTAGTGAAAATTTCAAATAAAAGCATAAAGTGCTCTCATTTTATCAAATAAAAGCCTAAATTGTATCTTATTTCAAATAAGGTCATAAGATGCCATCATTTTTTCAAACAAATGCATGAAATGGCACTTATTTCGTATAAATGCCTAAAATGGTTATATTAGTTTCAAAGAATGGCCTAATCTCGCTAGTCAAAGGGCATTTTTGTCTTAAATTTTGTCTCTCTTTTTTTTTTTTTTTAATTTTTCTGTTCTTATCTTTTTTTTTTTTCTTTTCCCCCTTCCCTCCGCCATCCATAGTAGAGGTGGCTAGGACTCAAGTGAGGGTCGCCCTTCCCTAGTGTTGAGCTAGGTCAACTCACCTAGGTTGGTGAGGGCAACCCTCACCCTCGCCCTTGCACTATGCCAGCAAGGGCAACCCTTGCTTGAGGTGCAATGATGGCCAAGGGAGGGAAAAGGAGACAGAAAAAGAAAAATGAAAGGTAAGAAATGAATGAAAAATATATACTTAGAATTCTATTTTTTTTTTTACTAAAATACCCTTTTTCAATGGCCAAACTAGCCACTGCCTAGCCAAAAGTCCTTATTTGAGATGATTTGATCATCTTAGGACTTTATTTGAGAGGACTTGGTCATTTCATGCCCTTATTTGAGATGATTCGGTCAATTTATGATTTTATTTTAGACGATTTGTCTATTTTAGATTCTTATTTAAGAAAATGATAGCATTTTGAAGTTTTATTTGAAAATTTTCCAAAATTTTATGCTGGTTTAGCAAGTGTATTTAGTTATAAAAAAAAAAAAAAAACAGCCAACCTACCCGACAAAATGGTACTGAACATTGGGAATGGGCAGAATTAGGCACAAGATTATGAAAAGACATTCTCGGGACTTGACTTCAAGTGGTGCGGAGCATGAAATGAGCAGAGAACCTCAAAACATATCAAGCACAAGATTCTTCCTCTCTTTTTGAGGTAATGGTGTCTCGTACATCTTGCATCACATTAATTCGTTTATATATTTTTATTTTAGCTGCAATCGATGATAACTCGATATAAGTTGCTCAAAACTCTGGTTGCATGATCTCACATGATTAATTATGGAAGACACATATATCATCGCTTCCTGCCATTTTATATCAATCACAAGGTATTGATTGAAGTTTGCATAGAATACCAACCACGCGACCTTACTTGACAAATTATGGAGGGCAAAATCAACCACGCATGATTGTGTCATATGACGAGCAAAATTTGGTTGGAACTAATGTTAGGGGTACATTGGGGCAAAAGGTATATCGCTCCACTTAGAGAGGCGGGGCCAGGAGGTTTACATTGTTGGACAAAATAATAGGTAGGAGTGGGATTCTAGTATGTCAAAATCCCATTTCATTTGCCGGACGACACGTATTGCCCGAGGTCCACCGTGCGAAAAGTCTCTCATTTTCACGTCATTATCTCACCTCTCTCTTCCCTCTTTCTTTTTTTCCTTTAACTTTTCTACCTCTTCCCTTTCACTTCGACGCGAACGTCTCCCCTTCCACCACCACCCCCACCCCCACGGCCATCTCAGTCTAGCCCTCGCCATCATTTTAGTCTTTCGTTGTCGAGATCGAGCTCGGCTGGCAAATTTGGGCCTTGAATCCCCCAAAAAAAGATGGCGGTTGGGGATTGGAGCCGGGGGAGGCGGAGTCGGAAGGGAACGAGGAGAGCGTGTTTGGGGGGCATAGCAGGGTTGGATAGACATGGAGCCCATGAATGGGCCATGGAGGGTTGACCTGTGAGAGTGACCCGGCTTGACGGTGGAATTAGAGGAAGAAGAGAGGGACTAGCTGCCAAGGAGCGACGGGGGCAAGGCCGTGCTGGTTGTGGTGGTTGGAGCTCGAATTGCTGCTGCTTTGGTTGGCATTGCTCTGGGACTCCATTTGCTTCTCCTTCTTGGCAATTTAAACGCAATTCCTCTTCGTCTTTGTTGTCATCGTCATCATCCTTATCATTAAGAATTGGCTCACAAACGGGAACCCTTGCTCCAATTTTTGGGATACATGGTCGATGCGGTCCTGAGCTGCTGTTGCTGCTTCTTATAACTAGGGGCCTCCTTGCTGCTTCTTATAACTAGGGCACAGGCCCACAGGCACAGCACAGGCCCACAGCCACAGCCGTTCCTTCTTCCGCGCTCTCGTGCCAAGGTTCCAAGACGCTAGACTTTCCTCTCCTCCGCGGCTCCCGATTGACGGCAATAGAAGAGTCCTAGGTGAAAATCAACGTTTACGACAAGCGTGATCGAGATCGACGAGGCTAATCGGCGTTCGGTTTTCTCCCCTTCCGTCCTTGTTCGCGCCGACCGTTCGGAACGCCCGATCCAGATCGCAGGTCGCCGGCGGCTTGAGCGCTTCCCGGTAGCCCTGAATTCAGATTTGCGGTACATTCTTGGTGATGTTTTACCTCGCGGTAGAAAGTCTGGGCTTTGTGAGATGTGGGTTGAGCATGTGTAGATCTTGTGATTTGCAGATTGAGGAAAACGGAGAGCCGCGAAATTAACTGTTGGTGATATTCGACATGGTAATGTGAACTCGAGCTTCTGGAATTTCGGAATGATTAGGATTCGAGCGGATGGTTTTGCGATTGACAAACTTATGTTGGTCTTTTTGTCCAGTCGGCGCTCTTCAATTTCCATTCATTTCTCACGGTAGTGCTGCTGGTAATATGTACGTGTACTTATGTGAAGATGCACTTTCCCGCCATTCTGGAGCAGAGGACTGGGTATGTTCTTTAGCCGATTGCCATTGTCTAGCGGATGTTTTTTGGTAGTTTTGTGTCGGAGTAGAGGTATATTAGGCACGGCGAATGTTCACCTCCACATTTGCAATATGAAGTAGTTTTCACTAGAAAGCTGTAATTATCACTGTTATATGGATTTTGCGAAAAGCATCTTGCTGTTGTACCTGCTACTGCTAGCTCTGTAAGAGAAGTAAATATTTTTGGTAGTTTTGTGTCGGAGTAGAGGTATACTAGGCATGGTGAACGTTCACTTCCACATTTGCAATACGAAGTAGTTTTCACTAGAAAGCTGTAATTATCACTGTTATATGGGTTTCACGAAAAGCATCTTCCCGTTTTACCTGCTAATGCTAGCTCTGTAAGAGAAGTAATAAACAGCCCTTAGAGTATTGCTTTCATACGGCGGTGAGATAAAGATCCTTCTATCCCATCTGAAGAAGGAAGCCCTTGTCCAAAGGAATATTTTACAGAGAGCCAACAAGGCGGAAGCTGCAGGTTCAGTCTGCTTCATGTGACGCCTGATATGAGTGATCATTGGGCTTGAGGTGCTTGAACTGAATTTTTCCCTTAACTGTTGAAACTCGATTTATTCCAATTGGACTGCTCGAAGTTGCCCCAGAAAATCAGTGTTTTGACCTGGTTGTGCCAGCAGATGCCACATCTAGTGCAAACACATGAAAGCAACACAATCTTGATGTCTGACTTTAAGTTTGGGGCATTGATGTAGATAGAAGACAGGAAATCGAGAAGTAATAATTAGAATGAAGAAGGGCTGCATCCATACTTAGTAAATGCTCACTGCATCATCCCTGAAATTTGCATGAGAAGAGTTATAAACAAAGGCTTTGTTTGGCCTAGAAAAATTCAGTGGTCTTTTTAACTTGTTCTCACGTACATTTTAATGAAATTCTTTGCCTTGTTCACATATTCATTTCATTGTTTGACAACAAGTGGCCATAATTTCTTGAATGACTGATACTGAACCTCTCGATTACTAAACATATTGGCATGTATTAAGATAAAGGTTTGTGGAAATTCAGTAATACAACACAAAGGAGGTAAGCCTATGGCATATTAGCCTTGCCCTTGTCATTCCTGCCTAATGGCCACTCTGTACCACAGTTTTCAAATACGGTATATAGTGCATTCATTAATCTAGTTCCTCATGATCCTGCTGCATACTTACAGGTTTCGTGGTTTCTTTTGGAAGGCTGCTAGAATAGGTATGCAACCCTGTCCCTGCTTGCAGTGTGCATAATGTCGATGTCAAGGGCCTTTGAGTGTCCTCTAAAGTTTTTCTTAGTATATGATTTGTCTGGATAGCTTAGCTTAAAATTGTTAGTTTACCATTGTCAATCTTGATTTTTGCTATCAATCGATATCTTGTATTTCCAATTAGCAAACTGCCTCATTTATATGGTGCTTAAATAGGAGGTGGATTTCATTGGGTGTGATTGGGCATTCCATTTTAAGATCCTTTTCCTTGTAAAATTTAAGAAATGAGTTGAATATGGTTTTATTTCTTTGTTTGGCTCCTGCATGAAGTTCTTTACCATTCTGGTTTCACATTGAAACTTGCATATTTATTCCTGGAAATGATTTGGGAAAAGGAATGGTTTGTGCTTTCTTCTGCCTGCTATGCACCTCTTTGGCTGATCATCTTTTCTGTGTTTCTGGAATAGGTGAGCGTCTTAGTCCGTGGGTGGCCATTGGATGTTTTTCAATGGGCGTGTCCATAATTTTCTTCTAAGCAAGACATGCTTGTAAACTTCGTGTTATTTTAACAGTTGTGTATGCCATGTAAAACAAATAGTGCGTTTTTTTTTTTTTTTTTTTTATGATGAGCGCAATCATTCACTGTCGCAGGGGCAAGTTTTATGCATTTTTTGCACTGGATGGTCTTCTATTTGGCGCACTTGCTTTTATACACCTTACCAATCTTTTCGTGAGAAGATTTATAGCCCAAGCTCCAGAACACAATCCTTTAAGATATTATACTAACAAATAGTGTTTCTTTCCTTTCTGCTTGTTCTTGAGTCTGTCTAAATCAAGTTGAGCCATTAAAAGGTTAACAGCATCGTGCTCGAAATGAATGTTCCTGTTTACTTTTTTTGACACGCCTAGAACGAAATTGCAGTATAGGTTCATTAGTAGGAGATATAAATGATAGTTCTTCAGAGATTGCCGTCTAATTAGAGATTTGTGGGTTTAAACATGCCAACAACAGAGAGAGAGAGCGAGATTTGTGGGTTTAAACATGCCGACAACACTGAGCACTCTCGGTGTCAACTTTATAGAGAGAGAGAGAGAGAGAGAGAGATTTGTGGGTTTAAACATGCCAACAACACTGAGCACTCTTGGTGTCAATTCTATAGAGAGAGAGAGAGAGAGAGAGAGAGAGAGAGAGAGAGAGAGAGAGATTTGTGGGTTTAAACATGCCAACAACACTGAGCACTCTTGGTGTCAATTCTATAGAGAGAGAGAGAGAGAGAGAGAGAGAGAGAGAGATTTGTGGGTTTAAACATGCCAACAACACTGAGCACTCTTGGTGTCAATTTATATAGATTCGTTGTGGGTTTAAACATGCCAACACACTGAGCACTCTTGGTGTCAATTTTATAGAGAGAGAAAGGGGGGGAGGTTTGTGGGTTTAAACATGCCAACAACACTGAGCACTCCCGGTGCCAATTTTATAGAGAGAGAGAGGGGGAGGGGGGGGAGAGAGAGAGAGAGAGAGAGAGAGATTCATGGGTTTAAACATGCCAACGACACTGCGAACTCCCCGATTCTGAGAGAGAAAATATTGTGTGTGATCTCTTGTATTATATTTACATTGTGATGCATTGTTGTATTTACCTGGTTTGCTAGTGGTCAAAGTTTGGATGATGAGGGAAAAAAGGGTTGGATTAGGATGAAATCAGGATCATAGGGTCCTTGTATTATTTTTACATCATGATGCATTGTTGTATTTACCTGGTTTGCTAGTGGTCAAAGTGTGGATGATTTAAAGGGTGGATTAGGATAAAATCAGGATCGTAGGGTCCTTGAAGCCAACAGGGACACAAGCAAAAACGTTAATTGCTGGTTTGATCTTGAATCTTCTCAAGACTAAAACCTTCCCTCCTCCCCAGCTGAATTCTGAGAGGATGATTTTCTTCATTGGTTTCTTCTTGTTGCTCTGAGCTGTTATGTTCACCGTCTCGTCGCCATTTCCTCGGTCTTCTCCTCCCAAGTGGAGAGGATAACTCCTCAAGAACGCTCTCCTAATATCGTAGTCTTCATAGCAAAAACTCCTTGATCTTGCCTCATTTTCATCTAAGCCACTGCAATCCACGTGTGAGCTTTCTGAGTCGAGTTGCTGTGCAGAACTCGAGTTATATAGTCCATACATAGTGTGGTGAGGTTGTCAGTAATTTATGAAAGGACTGGATAATCCCACAAGATATGAGAGCAAATCAAGACTGATTGATTTATTTGCTGAAAGCTATTGTGAACTCTTGTATTTGGTTTATTTGCAATTTTCCATAAGAATATCCTGGCATGTATTGCGAAGTTCGTCCATATAATAGAAACAGAAACGAAAATGAGTTTTTAAATGCTTGTTTAGAGTTGATCTTTTTTATACGTCAGTGTTAACTGCTGAGTCTGAATATTACGATGCTTTACGGTTATTCTTTTGTTTCTAGTGTCGAATTTGAGAAATTGGTCTGGGAGAGGAGTTGGTATCTTCGTGAGGGTAGACAATCCTCCAGATCAAATGTGAAATTCTTACTTGGTGAGGGAACAATAATTCCAATTTCTGATGGTTCAGGTCGCAATCTGTACTAGGAAAACTGGGAATTTTACTCTCAAAACTCGACATTTTCTGTCATATTTTTAAATGAAAATCACTGCGATCCTTCCTATTGTTACACTAAATTATACAGGTATCCCCCTTACTTACAAGAACCTTCACAATTTGCCCCCTCAGGGTCAGTAATTTGCTCTCTCTCCCCTATTTTTGTATTTCTGCTTTGAAGGTTTCTTATATACAGAATTTCGGCTATCTTTTTTTTTTTTTTTTTTTTAAGGGTTATGGGTTGGGGCAAGAGCATTATTGTCCTCTCTTGCTCTGTTCTTTTTCTGGTTTTTCTTCATTCGGCCAATGTTTCGTACTGTCGATTGTTTGGACAGAAGTTAGAGAAAACGTTATTTAATGATCCTTATGATATCATTCTAGAGAACCACGAATACAAGACAAAATCAGCAGCTTAGGGTCGAGGGGTATTGATCACTCTGGAGGCGTCACGTCAAATTCTTTAGGTCATATGCCTGAGAAAGCTAATCCCACGGGTAAGGCGCGTTGAAAATGATCTCGAACGGGGACAATCACATCGTTCGTCTAGAAGGAAATGGTGATTTTTTTGATCTTCTTATGCTTTTTGTCCAATTATTAGAATAAAGGATATCCGACGAAGGTTGCGCAAATTTGCAAGATATAGCTGCAGGAGCCAAACAAATGTAAAAGCTTGTAGCCTGCGTTTTGCAGATTACTGTGGGAGGATTACTAGGGGAATAATATAATATTTTATGGGAAGAAATTGGGTGTAGGGGAGAAATTCCAAACAAATATTGAAGACCCGATAAAACCAATTTGCAAGACACAGTTAATATCAGCTTAGAACTTTCGTTTTGAATCATCTAATAAAGACTTTAGCAGTAATGCAAACCGTAGGCAAGCAAGCAAGCAAACCATCTGCTTTAGACTGCGACAAATGCATTAGTACCCCTTCAATTAGAGAAAAACAACCCGTATCATCGCTCATCGAAGTTTCAGTATCTCACAGTTCGTTGTGAATATGCATCTTGCCAGAGGCGCTCTTGATTGAAATTTAGGTCTTTTATTTGTGGATAGGATCAATGAAGTAACATTATTAATGGAGTCCGTATCAGAT
The DNA here is from genome assembly GCA_014182585.1 of Eucalyptus coolabah. Lineage (NCBI taxonomy): Eukaryota > Viridiplantae > Streptophyta > Magnoliopsida > Myrtales > Myrtaceae > Eucalyptus > Eucalyptus coolabah. The sequence continues at coordinate 54,870,455 of CM024621.1, forward strand.
TAAGGGCATCTACAAAGCAGCCAATGCCGCACCTTTTGTCGAAAAAACTTTTTTTCACCAACAACATTTCTAGTTAGAAGTCCACGATTTTCTTTTCTTGGTAACAACTAAAGGACGTAGGTCGCTTTGCAAGTTTGCTCCAAGAATCGAAGACTACTGGGACCGAATTGAATTTCGGGCACGCTTGGTATTAGTTGGAGTGTGATGATGAAAGGTTGTATAGTTAGGCGCGGTAGATATAGACGAAGTCTTTGTTGAATTGGGAAGCAAAGTAAATGGCCCATGCAAGATGCACAATTTTACTTTGAGCGGACATGTATTTTCCAAGGCACGTTGAGGGCTGCGACAAAGTAAATGGCGCTGGGAATGTAGCAGAACACACCCGACTGGCCCAACCGTCGTCTTCAGTGTGGGTCTCTTTTCTTCTATGGAGTTGCCAAATTGTAATAAAACTAGAAACGTGTTAGAAACGAGTTAGAAACGTGTTACTAAATATGTAGAGCCTCGACCAAAGGAATGGGCCAAGCAACAACACTTAGGGGCGCGTTTGGCAGAACGATTACGTTCGGGAGGCGATTCCGATAGAACCGATTCTTTTTGATTCGTTAACCGATTCCCGAGTAAAAACACGTGTTTGGTAATCTGTTCAAAATTTTTTATTCTCGGAATAGAATTGCCTTTGGTACCGTATTAATTGATTCTGTTCCAAATTAATTTCTTTTGATTTTTAAATAAATTTTAAATAATTTCTTTTGATTTTTAAATAAATTTTAAATAATTTCTTTACTTTTTTACTTTTTCTTTTCTTTTTCCTTTTTTTTTTTTTTCTTTTTTTTTTTTCCCCTTTTTTCCTATTCTTCTTCTTCTTCATTTGGCCGGTCGCCGGGCCGACGGCGGACCGCTGACGAGGGCCGGCGACGCTCACCGGAGCGCCGCCTCTGGCGAGGTCGGCCTTCGTCGGCCGAGCCTCGCCGTGGCGGCCGGCCTCGCCCGGCCTCGGCGAGGCGGCTTGGCCACCCGGCGGGCGGGCGAGCCTCGCCGATGGCCGGGCGAGCCTCACCGGCAGCCGGGCGAGGCTCGACCTCGCCCGATCCGGGAGAGGCCGAGCCTCGCCGGTGGCCGGGCTTGCCTCCGCGAGCTCGCCGGACCTCGCCCCGGCTCGGTGAGCCTCGGCGATCTCGCCGGACCGGCGGCGGGCGGTGGACCGGCGACCGGAGGCGGCGGCGGGCGGCGGACCGGCGACCGGCGGCGGCGGCGGGTGGCGGCAGCGGCGGCGGACGGCGGCGGGCGATGGCGAATGGCAACCGAGGTGTTGAAAGAGGAGAACAAGGTTTTACCGTTTTGATTCTTTTTTCGATTCTCGGACGAGAATCAAATTTTTTTATTCTCAAATCTTGTCCAAAATTGTTCCAAGGGGAACAAAAATTTACCAAACGCGATTCTCGTCCCAAACCGATTCTGGGAACAAAAATCGGAACTGCAAGACATTTGTTGGGAAGTTGCCAAACAGGCCCTTAGTTTCAAATGGGATAGATCCTTTTGCTCAGAGTCACGTAAGTACGCCAAATAGGGTAACCTTGTAGCATTCTCTGCGACCTTGTTGGTGGAGACCATGTTAATATCCGAGGACATGGCGATTTACATGAATTTTTTTTTCAGATTCGTTGAGCAAGGGATTTAGATATTTCATGTTAATTAATAAAAGCACATTTATATGAATGAAAACCATTTTTGGCGTTTACTTCTGACACGAAAAATAGCATTCCAGAAGGATTCGACTTGTTCCAATCTCCATGATCCACCACCCATCACCAGCACTACAGCCATTGTTTCCCTTTGATGAGTATAAGGAAATTGGCTTTCGAGGGGAAAATGTAGCCAATGGTGTAATGGAAATTGATAATTACAACGTCGAAAATATGTGGAGTTTATAATTTCAAGCCTGTCATGCAATGAATCGTGTTATCTATTGAAATATACCATATTCAATTTATTAAAACAAGTTGCAATGTTTATCAAAATCTCTCTTTTTCATTTTGGTAACTACGGCTCCACTTATTACATATCAAACGCCTAAATGATGAAAGATTGCCATTCCTAATGCATCGTTCATCTCGCGTGATAAGCAAATCAGGGCATCGTAAGGCGCTCTTGAACAAAATCCCTTCTCCTTTTTCGTTTTTGGTTAAATCGAGAATGAACAACAATTGTCAAGATCTTTACCCAAAAAAAAAAAAAAAAAAAAAAAAAACAATTATCAAGATGGTTTCAGAGGATGAGGATTACTTGGCCCAAGTAGATAGCTTATGCTTATGACCTTGAGTATGCCTTTAGACTTAGTTTTCCATCTTTTCATTTTTCTTGTTAGACCATAATGGTGAGTGACCAATGACCATCCTGTTGTCCGAATCATATCCATAAGAATGACGACAATGATATAAAGTCGATTTACTGAATTTATTTATAAAATGAGAGGCTGATTTATTTATAATAGCTATAAGACATTTGACACATCACATTACAAAATCAGAATTTGGAAAGCATGCCTGGCACTCCTCAGATTACTTAAACCTGCAAGCAGTCAATTCTAATGGACCGTCCATAAGTTGCATCTCCGCTTAGTTAAAGTCCAAGAAACTTCATGGAAGTTGCCTATGGTGGCTTTATGTGGTCATTTGACGACGATGATGATGATGATGATGGTGATTGAGAAGGGGACATCACATTGTGGGTGGCAATGTTGCGACGTTGGTCTGAGTGTACAATGACTAATGGGAGTAAAGAAAAAAAGTATTAGTTATTGAATGTTGTTTGAATTGCAACTCTTTCTTCGAAATTTATAGATTATGTGTGACTTGTATGAAAAAGAAATTAGTTTACATTATATCAGATGAATGAATGTGTGATTATTTATTATAGAGGTACAAAACTTCAAGGCCCTGCCTGCCCCCCTAAAAAGAAAAAAATCTTATTTATGTAATCATTTATCGTATATCAAAGTCCATTTACTTGGAGATATACTACCTTCTTAATATTTTTCTGTACCTAATCAACTTAATTCATGCGAATGGTCTGACATTTCCTGTTTCAGCTCGGACTTAGTTGTCACTTATAAAGCGACTCTTGGTATGCACCATTTCAATGCAGAGGCTCTAATAACTGTGTACTATGCTAGTTTCCATTTCGTCATGAAAATGAGCGCATGGAGCGGAGATTTCTTTTTTAGGCCAAAAATGGAGCACGGATCATTCAGTAAAATATTATAAATAAATGATCATATGATTGTTTATTCAATGTATAGAGTTGAGAAACAACATTTATTCCAATTCTTTTTATAATTTCAATTTATATGGAAGGGCAATTAAGTACCAGTCACGACACGACATCACATCCTCTCTCCTGTTTTTGAGTCCCTTCCATCTATTTCTTTCAATTTTTTCTTTTCTATTTTTGAGATTTATCAGTGGATGGATGGGGAACGAGTAGTTCAGGGGAATAAATGCGAGATGGAGACGGGGGAGCGAGCGAGCAGGGGGGTGACCCAGCCGGGCCAGTATCCGAGAGGATCGAGACAAAGAGTCAAAGATGGTTGAAGAAGAGAGGGAGCAGGGAGACTGACAAATAGTGACAATTCAGATCCGAGGTCGATCCCGATTGGTCCGGCTTTCCCTATTCGTGTCCGTTTTGGGATGGTAGGGAGAATGGCAAAATCGCATTCATTGAGACGCTCGATTCGGTGCCCGCGTGCAGTGGGATTAAACTTGACTTTCGGGGCCTTCGACACTTCTTGAGATAAGCACAAAGGAAGATCGGACGTTTAATTCCAAGTTGGAAGTTTTACCGAGAAACGAAACGATTCTTATGAAATACGTGTAGATAAATATAATATTTTATAGAGTATTATGGACACTTGAAATATCAAACATTATTTACACGTAATATGCGTGCGTATGACTTTCGAGACTGAGGTTCCATTTATTTTGTGAAAAATTAATTATTTAAAGAATACTTTCCTAAATATGGCCATTTGAAATAATTAGTCAATAAAAAAAATAATTTCATTAATGATAATAATTGATATTTAAATATTTTCTTGAATTGTGAAATACCTTTCATTCATTGTTTTTTTTTTTTATAAATAATACATGCAATCATTTTAATTATTTTAATCGTTCATTTTTCATGAAATAAACATAACTTAAAAAAAAAAAGAAGGCAAAACCCAGAATTGAAATCACACTAAACAATACATTTAGAATGACTTTTATATTTTGTTTTCTATTCAAATCCAATTCCTACAACTTGCGTATTTTGATATTTTTTAATTCGAATCTAAGAAAATTTTCACAATACTGAGACGTCGACTTTTAAGGTTGAAAGCAATTTCTCCGGTATCTTTGTTAAAATCCAAATAATATTGAATGTTTTTAACAAAAAGGCGGAAAAGGGTCAAACCTTTTGCTTTTACTTGGAGCCCTAAATCTAAATCAGCTTTGCATTCAACGAGTTTCTGATTATAGGCCAGCACAGCCCACAAATGTGCATTCTTCATCTTTCTATTGAGAGACGGACGTAGTCTATTTTTTTTTTTCTAATTTCAATATTTCTTTTTCTTTTTTGGGCTAATACCCTAAAAAACCCCAAACTTGTACATTTGTGATAAATTTACCCAAAATTATTTTTTTGATCACCAAAAACCCAAAACTAGTATATTTTTAACAAATTTACCCCAAATTAATACACTTGTGATAAATTTACCCTCGTTAGTTTTCGTTAAATTTTATTGTCAAATTATTAAGTTAAATGACACGTGACAATTAATTAGTATACCAATTTGGGATTTTATGATCCGTTTGTCACGTTTACAATTTTTGTGATTTTTTTGTGGTATTAATCAAATTTAGCAAATAGTATATTTGTCACAAATTTATTAATTTGGAGTTTTTGTGGTCAAATAAATTAGTTTGAGGTAAATTTATCATAAATGTCAGGTTTATGATTTTTTATAGTCAGTCGGGATAAATTTATCACAAATATATCGGTTTGGGATTTTTCATAGTTAAAAAAATATTTTGAAGTAAATTTATCACAGATGTACCAGTTTAGAGTTTTTCAAGGTATTAACCCTTCTTTTTTTTTTCTTTTTTTCTTTTTCTCTGGGAGGACTAAGGAGGCGGGAACAAAACGCCAATCAACAGATTTTGCCCCCATTGCGCAGCCGACTTCCGTATAATATAATTCTTTGTTCCATCCGAGGCAAGTACGGTGGCAGCGTAGAGACAATCGCGGAAACGAACGACGAGAACAGACCATTCTTGTTTTTTTTTTTTTTTCATTGTCGTTTCCCCGATAGTGACAAAGAAAGAAGAAGAGAGACACTTTTGTTCCCACTCCCACGCAGTTGGCATCGATGCGAGGTAACCTACGATGGATTTATATACAAAAAATTAAGTTAGCGCCCATATAAGATCCACAAAGCTCAGCAATACGGAAACTGTGCAGCAACGCATCATTATCGTTTCGGCTTAGTTCCCCTAAGAAATTCCCAATTTGAGATCAAATCCCAATTTTATTTCAAACTCGTTTTTATCTAAGAAAAATCACAACTTTGACTATAATCTTCAATTTCTGCTCCTGTGCCCACAAAATTGCAAATAGTTTCTTCGAACTTGTCAACGTCATTGTTAATTAAATGTCGATTATCACAATTCGTGTCCTTATCAATAACCTCGCGTGCCTCGTGTGCGTACAAGACAACAATAGCCTCTTGCTATTGATAATTTTGGAAATTATTGGCCCATTTTTTTATGTGAAGTAGGTTTGGAATTAAAATAAAAATTGGTGATTTTTTTAAAACAAAAAAAGTTCTAAACAAAATTGAGAATAACACTAAAATTGAAGTCTTTTGTAGGGAATTAGGCCTTATTATTTCTCTATTTCAATATAACCTTGTCATGTCATATAGCAATGTAGCCATTCATCCCCTTTTCTCAAGACACAAACTCAACTTTAGATTGATGCATTCTCGTTTCTTCTAGATGCGATTTCGAGAGCACATACCCACTCACTCGTCAAACATTAGAAGCGCATAAATTGCTATCGATAGTAGCTATAATTTATTGCGACACGGGTATTCTCTCGCCGCCAAGTTTTAAAAAGAAGACCACCTGTCTCAATAATAGTTCAATACGTGTTCTAAGGTCATTGGAACATCCAGTCTAATAACGATATTTATGTCGGAGGTTCGAGCCGCTCTAGTACATACTTGTTTCTCGGCGGGGGAAAATAATTTACGCGGCGTGATTATTTCACATGCTACATATAGTAGCAGCAAATGTATGTTCGGGAAACATTATTCGGGTACCAAAGTGGCCGTGGACCACGCGAGGAGGGCCTGCCCCCCTTAGCATTACTTCGCTTTCAAGACCGATCATCTTCTCCTCCGCCAGAACTTCCGTTGAGCCGCAAGTGGGCAGTGGCGCTTTTATCTCCTCCAAGCATAAAGCCAAAACCCCATCAAATCATTGCCCCTGGAGAAAGGAAAAACCAGAAATTCCAAAAACCATCCCCCCCTTCCCCTCTCCATCTCTGTCCGTCTCTCTCTCTAGCAGTCAGTCTCTTCAGAACGTCAAGTGAACTTCGGGGGTCCTTGAGCTTTTCTGCTGCAATGGATGAGGCAGCATAGGGAGGAAGAAGGTAAACGGAGGCGGGCCGTCATGGGTAATTGCGTCACTGTTCCCAGGAACCAGAACTCCGCCGCCGTGAAGCTCGATCTGTCCGTGGCCTCCGAGACCGGCGGCGGCGTCCCGGTTCAGGAAGCGAGCGCCGATGCTCGGAATTCAGTGGCCGAAGCTGGCCCGAAGCCGCAGGCCGCCTCGCCCCCGACGAGCTTCCGCGAGCTCGGTACGGTTGTCCGGACTTTTCCGTTTTCGCTCGTGTTCGTGATCGGATCGCGCCTTTTGAGACTTGTTTCGGCTTTGCGCAATTCTCCTTTTCGTTTTTCTGCCACTGTCTGTGTAGTGAGATTGGACAGAAGCAGGCAATTCCTATGTGGGTACAAATTTTGAGGTTCCCGTGTGTGGGTTTACTGTCGGTTTTGCCAACTACTTACATCTCGTCGCCACGTTTTGGCTCCTCTCTCCTTTCGTAGTCGAGTCTTTATTGTACATTTTATAACCGATGGCTTTCTCGATTTGGTATGTTCAGATGCAATTTAGATTCTTTGCTCCGTACTAAAATGCGGGTTGGATCGAGAATTGCCATATAGTTCCGCGGTGCTTGTGGGTTCTCGATGCTCAATGTTATGCGGTTGTTGACTGGCTGTTGAAGCTTTGATTTGCTTAAATCGAAAAGTTTCCGACGCAGGTACCAAGGAGGAGATGTTTTTCGAGTCTCAAGCCTGGTGGGAGTCCGACTGCGAAGATTATTTCAGCGTCTGCGATGGTATAATCTTATATCTTGCAGCCGCTCGCTCTTATAGCTGCCGATGTGCTTTGTTGCATGTGAAAGGCTTATAGCTTATGCGACTTGAATACATTTTACTTGTGTAGATGCAACCCCATCTTGCGGCAGCTCTCCAATCCACCCGAGAAGCTCTTTCGGAAATATGCCAGTGAATAAGTCTCTTCAGACGGATGGAGCGCTTAATTCTGTGCAGTCCCCGCCGACTGAGCCCAAGAAGCTGCTTTTTGAGCTTTTTCAGGAAAGTTTTAATGCTGATGCCAAGTCAGGTGTTATGGCATTCCCTACCGAGTCCCCGGTGAAAAGCCCATTCAGTCTCCAGAGGAATTCTGCCTACAGTGTGGAGGGGACCCCGAACCGATCTTCGAAAACAGCGAAGGTGAAATCCGGATCATCTTCACAGCGCTGCCTACCGGATTTGGTAAGAAACCTGAGTTTTCGCGAGATGAAGAAGAGGATGAGCCCCAGCCATGGTGGTGGAAGCAACCCAAAGCCTCGACAGGTCGATAGCACACTTGCTTAGCATTGCTTTAATCGACTTAAAACTGTAAAAAGCTTCCAAATATCAAGTCTGTTAGACTTTTAAGGCAGATGGACTTCTATAGCGATACTTGGTGTGTAACTACTTGGCAAACTCCTGTGCATTTTTTGAGTGACGGCTCCCAAAATTTCCCAAAGTATCATGACTAAGAATTTGCTGGTGTCGGATGGTGACTATGCATTACCGGCCACTTTATTGCACGTAAATTTTTTCTCACAAGGCAAGCTTGTGTATGAGCCTGTGAGGGTATTATCCATGTAACTTTGCTGTTGGAGTGGATGTCCCGGACAGTAATTGGAATAAGGGGACAGTCTTTTAAGCCAAAGACGAACTGTTTTGGCTGGATTTAGGTTGCTAGAATGTTTCCTTGTTGGAGTTTCTACCTGTGGGTCACTGCATGAGGTCGAAAATCTCGTGGAGGAAATGCTAGATTCGGGCGCAGTTGGAGTTTGAGTGCGAATGTTTAAAATGTATAACTAGTCTGAAGACCTCAGCCATACATTCCATTGAAAGAGAATGATTTACGTTTTGTTGTGTGTTGAAAGATGGGGCAAAGGGCAGGGGTTTTACAGAAGCTAGTAGTATTTGCGGAAACTTATAATGACCATATCCATTAATATAAGCAGAACTTGACTCAAAAAGCCTTATGTTACCTAATAAAGTATCTTTGGTCGTCTCTTCTCAGAGAAACATCAGGTTCTGTTCTCCAAATTCCTCCGCAAATGAGCTGTTTTCAGTTGGACGGCCAAATAGAGCTTGTCCTTCATTTGTCAATGAAACTGAAATAAGCTTCTCTCCAGGACGTTTTTATCATCAGTGTGCTGCAAACAGACTAGAATCCCAGCAGAAATCCTAGTATGATGCTTATGCAGAACCATACTTGATCCTCTTCCTTACTTCCTTCATCTTTGTGGTCATTATCTTGTCGGTCCCACCCTGTCGGAATCAAGCAACGTCGCAACAATGGAAGCCCATAGAGGCCTGGATTTCCGTTGAAGCTGGATGGAGGGAATGTTGTGAACTGGTTGTGTGTGGGAATTTTTCCGTCTTGCATGACAAGTTCAAACTGGTCAAGAATGTCAAGGAAGACATGCCAGGAGGAATTTGGCTTGACAGGCGGTTGAATGAGAGGTCAAGAGTTTGCAAGAATTTCAACCGTGATACGTTGCCCGGTATGCTTCCCATCAGTTGGTTGTTCGACAATCAGTGCCATCAAGGTGGAGAGATTTGATATCTCAGGCGGAATTTCTCCGCGAGAGGTTATTTCTCGAAAGGTCTATCATGTTCATCAGCGGAATCAATTAATTATATTCCATTGACCTTCCCCTTATGTTTAACTCGATGTTTCCAAAGTAAAAACTATGGAATTCTGGGGGTAAATTATAGTAAGTCTCTAAAGATTTCATCCCTGACATATTGCCGAAACACCTGGGAATTGATCCGAACAAGTCATTATTGGCGAGGTCCAAGACACGCAAGTTCAGAGAGTTGCACAGTTGTTCAGGAATTCTTCCGCTGAAACTATTGGACCGGAGGATCAATTCTGATAACGAATTGAGGCTTTTTTCAGTCCACTCTGGTATCATCCCGTGAAGTCTGTTTTCCCCTAGATCAAGTCTGTACAGGCGAGTGAAGTTTAACGAGCAAGAGGGTAACTCTCCAGAAATACTCTCCAGAAATATTGTTGCTGCTCAGCTTTAGTCATTCAAGGGAAGGTAGTAACAAGCACATTTAGTAGGGGAATGCTACCAGAGAAATTGTTCTCTGAAAGATCCAAGATCTTCAGTTTTGGCATAACGGTCCACCCAGCATAAATATCTCCAGAGAGAGCATTGTTCGATCAATCAAGATAAACTAGATTCTTTATCCTGCTCGCTGAACAAGGTAGGTTCCCGGTGAGTGAGTTGTTCGACACATCTAGGTACTTCAAGGCTGACATGTGGCGGTCGACATTTGCGGGGACAGATCCTGAAAGCAGGTTGTTTTTTAAAGAGAGTTGATTCACATTGGACCAGAGGGGAAATAAACCCTCCAACTAGTTGGAAGCGAAGTTGACTATAGCTTGAGAATCGAAATCCAAGAATCTGGGAAGCTTCCCCACTATTTGATTTTCGGAAAGATCTAATGTACGAAGTTGTTGAGACATTTCCCATAGCCAATCGGGCATTGTATTTGAAATCGCAGCTCCTGAAAGGGTTATGGTCGACAGTTTTTTTCTGATTCTTCAGCCACTGGGGAAATTCGGGGCCCAACTGGCAACCCTCGATCTTGATGGAACTTAGATTGAAAATGGGAACCCAACCATGGGCGAATCTGAACTTCGGTGAACTGGGTTAATCAAATGATATTTCGAGACTTTCCAACTCTTTTAGATTCCGGAGATGACTCTCCGTAACAAGACCTCGCCAAGAGTTCGAATAAAGACCCAAAGTGGTCAACTTATGCTCTCTGGTATGGTACCATCCATCTCATTGAAGGACAAGTTCAGCTCAACCAATCGTGACAGATTTCCTAGAGAACTCGGGATTGGTCCCCAGAAGGAATTATTGGAGAGTCGAAGAACTTTTAAATATCTGTGCGTTCCCAAAGAGTCAGGCAACGGACCGTTGAAATTGTTGGCACTCAAATCTAGCTCCTCTAAGCTGCTGTTCATGCATTTGGACAAGCCCACTTCAAGCTCGCGTGTTTCCTGTCAAGTTATTGAAGGACAAGTCTAGCTTCTGCAGTTTGCACAGCACACCCTCTGCAACAGCAGGAATGGAGTCCTTGACTTGAGAATTACTGAGTGTGAGCTCAAGAAGAGTTGTTATGTTAAAAACCCATAGAGACATTGTGGAGTCAAAGTTGTTAAAAGAGAGATCAAGAACAGAAAGCGATGTGAAGTACACAAATGACCCAGATTCAGGGAAGTCAGAAAGCTGACATCCCACCAAGCGCAACTCCTCTAGAGAAGGAAGCATGTTGACCTTCTCCAGTCAATGAGCAGGTGCCCTTTTGAGATTGACACCTCCCAAGTTAAGGTAATTCAAAAAAAGAGAGGCTGGAAAGCCAATTTAAATCTGAAACCCGGAGATCACCGTAATACGGGTCAACAGTGAGGTCAAGATAGTGCAAGTTTGAGAGATTCCCTAATTGGGGAGGGACTAATCCCCCAAATGATGCTTGGGAGTGATCAAGATGGGTCAACCTCTTGAGAGAGCCTATGAAACGGGGAATGGGACTGCCTTGGAAATTTTTGTGGCTTAGATCCAAGTTAGTCAATTACATCAAATCAAGCAAGTAAGGACTTGGCCGCTCAGACACATTGGCTTGTAACCTTCTAGTACAGATTTCGCATCATCATCCATGTCACATATGTTTGGGCTTCTGAGATCCAGCTTCACAACACGGCCTGTCCAGTTGTCGCAGCTAACGCCAACCCATTCGCAGCAATCTTGGCCGGTCCAGGAAGAGAGCTGGTTTGAAGGGTCTTTGAGACCAGCTTTGAATCTCAACAGGGCTTGTCTTTCCTTGACAGGGCAATTGGTGGTGTTGGAGCTTATTCCATTGGCTTCAAGAGTACGAAGCTTAGAAAACAAGGGAAGAGAGAGAAGCGGATGAAGGAAACAGGAAGATTTCACAACGGCCATTTCTCATTTAACAAAATCTAAAAAAGATGACACCTGTTTTCCATGGAAGAGACTGGACTAGAAGGGTTGTACATTACTTAACCATTTTAATAATCTCTTCCATTAATTTACAATGATTTTCCTTGTCAAACCAGGTTACGGGGGAGCACTTGAAGGCAGAAATTCGGTTGATTTCTTTTCATTAACGAAGTTAATATATATATATATATATATATATATATATGTGTGTGGGGGGAGGGGGCGCGTGCCCCGTTGGTCTCTGTCATGATAAATTTGTCATTTTCTGATTACGTAGAGCTCACGTAAAAATGACCAATGGTCACTTTTAGATGAATCTTATAACTAAAGATGAATTATTTAAAAACATTTTAAATAAAAAATGATTACTTATATTACTCATAAAAATAAATGAACGAAAGTATTTTCATCATCCACAAAAGTATTTAGAAATACATTGTTGTGCAAAAATTTTCTTTTGTTAATTATTTGAAACAATACAAATAATTATTTTTAAAAAATATTTTCAAAATCTTTCATTTTCCACAAAATAATCATACCCAAATGAACCAATGACTCCACTTCTTTTTTCAATTCCCCTTTCATAAGCTTTGCTATTGCATGATTTTGAGGACGTATAAAAGCATCTTACATCTTGAGGCAAGGCGTACCATTTTCTTCTAAAAGTGAATTTGTAACCAAGGTGGTGGAATAGTCAAGTTGACAAAAATAGCCGTTGCAATCACAATACGCATGCATACTGACTTCTCTAGTGCAAGTATATTTTCTCAATTCCAACAGCTAGAATGTGAGACAATGTCGATAACATTTGAACAACATGAAACTTAAAAATGGTGTGGATACTTCGATTAAAGAAAAATGTTGACCGTTAAAAGATGACTTTTTTCTTAACTCTGGTAGATTATCTTTCTATGAGGTTCTCCATTATCAATAATGTGCACAAAAGACTCAATATAATCGAACCAATTCACATGATCGGTCAAGCTAACCTATTTGTATAGTTCTATACTACCTTCTAGTCGCGGAGGACAACAAAGCAAATGGATCGGATCCAGGTAACGGGATGATCTGGGCCTTCTTTGAGTCCAAGCGGGGCAATCCATACAAATGTCATACCGGGCCGTGTCGATATTCGGGCCGAGTCCCAATATCACCCTGATCTCTTTGGGCCTTCTCTTTCACAGGCAATGCTCGTTTGCCACTTCGCCAGTGCACTTGCCATAGCTTCTCTCTCTCTCTCTCTCTCTCTCTCGCGGAGTTCCAAGTTGCAGTTGCAGACTTGCAGTTCCAGTTTCAGATTGACTTTGGCAGGCCAATCTCATATTGACTTGACCGAGGACGAAGCTCGCGAAAAAAAATCTCTAAAGCCGTAACATATCTTCATCTCTCTCTCTCTCTCTCTCTCTCTCTCTGTGCTACGAGTCTCTATCGAGCCTCGATCGCTCAATGGCTCGCTTTCATTGATCAATCTTGCTGACAACCTGTAAATCGGAAACTCCGCCACTTCAATCATGACCGGAGTTGGACGAAGAACTGCCCGGTGCAGGACCAAGTCCGCAGCTGATTCCAGCGATGGTAATCCTTCGCTAAGTGCGAGGCCTCCCTCGGGGCGCCACAGAGATAGAAGCGAAGGCGACGGTTTCATCAGAATCCTCAATGTTAACCTTAAATACGTGCTCGGCGTCAGCACGGTCAAGCACATTTTGGTGTTGGGGTGGATGTCCCAGATAATAATCAGAAGGGATAAGTGTATAGAAAATCTCAAAACTTGTTAAGAAAGTGCGATAAAGTTCTTAAACTTACAAAAAATGCAATCGAGTCATAAATCTTATCAAATTGATAAAATTAAGTCTTTTCGTTAACTCCATCAAACTTGGCTAATAAAAAATGCTGCTGTGGCTTTTGTTGATATTTTCACTTTCTTACATGGTGATGACATAACTAAAACTGAAACATAAGAGTAAAGCTCCTATTCTTAATACAAATTTTATTTAAATTAAAGTAAAAATAAGCTACATTTTTAGCCACATAGAATAGAAAAATTGATTTAAAAAAAAATAATGTCAACATTTTCTATCAATCAAGCTAGACGGAGCAAATGAAAAGACTTGATTGTAGAAATTAGACAAGTTTTAGGATTTGATCTTAAATTTTGCAAATTTTAGGATTCAATTATACTTTCGCAACAAGTTATAAGACTTTGAGTACCCTCATTCAGAATAAAGAGACATTTTGTTAATGCCGGCGCATTTTCTTGTAAAGCCAAAAACAAACTATTTTGGCTGCATTTAGGTTGCTAGAATATTTCATATTTGTAGTTTCTACCCATGGGTCGCTGCATGAGGTTGAAAATTTAGTCAAGGAAAATGCTAGATTCGGTCGTAGTTGGAGTTCAAGTGCGAATATTTAAAATCTATAACTATAGTCTGAAGACCTCAGCCATACATTACATTGAAAGAGAACGTGTGTTGAAAGATGGGGCAAAGGGCAGGAGTTTTGCAGAAACTAGTAGTATTAGCGGAAACTTATAATGATCATATCCATTAATATAAGCAGAACTTGACTCAAAAGCCTTCTTTTACCTAATGAAGCATCTTGCTGAGAAGTGGAACATCAGGTTCTGTTCTCCCAGTTCCGCCGCAACCAAGCTGTTTTCAGATGGACGGCCAAATAGAGCTTGTCCTTTATCTTATCTGCGAATCTAAAATAAGCTTGTCTCCAGGAACTTCTTATCACCAGCGTGCCGCAAACGGACCAGAATCCCACCAGAAATCCTAGTACGATGCTTGTGTGGAACCATAATTCTCCGTGATCATCTTCCTCATTTCCTTTATCTTCACCGTCCTGATCTTGGGCGTCCAGCCCCGTTGGAGTCGAGCAATTTCGCGACAACAGAAACCCACAGAGGCCTGGATTTCCCTCAAAGCTGGATGGATTGAATGTAGTGAACTGGTTGCCTCTAGGAATTTCGCCGTCCAAGTTGTTGTATGACAAGTTCAAACTGTTCAAGAATGTCATGGAAGACATGCAGGGAGGAATTTGGCCTGACAGGCGGTTGAATGAGAGGTCGAGAGTTTCCAACTGTTTCAACCTTGATATTTTGCCCGGTATGCTTCCCATCAGTTTGTTGTTCGACAAGTTCAGTGTCTTCAATGCGGAGAGATTTGATATCTCTGGAGGAATTTCCCCTGAGAGCTTATTCCTCGAAAGGTCTATCATTTTCACCAACGGAATCAATTCAAAATACTCCATTGGCCTTCCCTTCATGTTTAACTCGAGGCTTCCAGAGTAATAAATATGGACTTCCGAGTTTGTCAGAAAGGGAGTGTCAGAAAATTCCATCCCTAAAAGTTTCATCCCTGACATATTGCCGAAACATTTGGGAATCGATCCAAACAAGTTGTTATTGGCGAGGTCCAAGACATGCAGGTCCAGAGAGTTGCACAGTTGTTCAGGAATTCTTCCGCTGAAACTGTTGGACTGGAGAATCAATTCTGATAACTTATTTAGGCTTTCTTCAGTCCACCGTGGGATTATCCCGTGAAGTCTGTTTTCCCCTAGATCAAGTGTGGACAGGCCAGTGCAGTTTAACGAGCGAGAGGGCAACTTCCCAGAAATATTGTTGGTGCTCAGCTTTAGCCATTCAAGGGAAGGTAGTAATGAGCACATTTGGCAGGGAATGTGACCAGAGAAATTGTTCTTGGAAAGATCCAAGATCTTCAGTTTCGGCATAACGGCCCACCCGGCGTAAATATCTCCAGAAAGAGCGTTGTTTGATAAATCAAGATAAACCAGATTCTTCAGCTTGCTCACTGAAGAAGGTAGGTCACCGGTGAGTAAGTTGTACGCCAAATCCAGGTAATCCAAGCCCGACATGTGGTGGTCGACATTTGCTGGTATAGGTCCTGAAACCAAGTTGTTTTTCAAAGAGAGTTCGCGCACATTCAACCAGAACGGAAATGAACCCTCCAACCGGTTGGAAGCTAAGTTGACTGTAGCTTCAAAACCGAAATCTAAGAGTCTGGGAAGTTTCCCCACTATACGATTTTGGGAAAGATCTAGTATCCCAAGTTGTCGAGACAGTTCCCACAGCCAATCGGGCACCGTGCCCGAAATCGCAGCTTCTGAAAGGGTCATGCTTGACAGTTTCTTCTGATTCTTCAACCATTTGGGAAAGTCCGGACCCAACTGGCAATTCTTAATCTCGATGGAACTTAAATTGAAATCGGGAACCCAGCCTCGGGTGTGTCTGAACTTCAGTGAACTAGCCCGATAGGATGATAGGCTGAGACTCTCCAACTCTTTTAGATTCCGGAGGTGACTTTCCGTAACAATACCTACCCAAGAATTCCAACCTAGGTCCAAAGTGGTCAGCTTCGACAGTTGTCCTATGCTTTCTGGTATGGTACCATTCATATTATTGCAGGACAAGTCCAGCTCAACCAAACGTGACAGATTTCCTAGAGAACTCGGGATCGGTCCCCAGATGGAATTTACGGAGAGTCGAAGAACTCTTAAATATTTGTGCAATCCCAGAGAGTCGGGCAACGGACCGTTGAAGTTGTTACAACTCAAATCTAGCGTCTCTAAGCTTCTATTATTGCATCTCGACAAGCCCACTGCAACCTCTCTTATGTTTCCTGTCAAGTTATTCAAGAACAACTCTATCTTCCGCAGGCCGCACAGCGCACCCTCTGCAACAGCGGGAATGGAGCCCTTGAGTTCAGAACCAGTGAGCGTGAGTTCAAGCAGAGTTGTGATGTTGAAAATCCACCGAGGAATTGTGGAGTTGAATTTGTTAAAAGAGAGATCAAGAACCGAAAGCGATGTGAAGTTCACATATGACAGAGATTCGGGGAACTCGGAGAGCTGACATACCGCCAAATGCAACTCCGTTAGAGAAGAAAGCATGTTGAGCTTCTCCGGCCAACGAGCGGATCCCTTCCGGAGATTGACGCCTTCCAAGTTAAGGTAGTTCAAAGAAAAGAGACCAGAAAGCCAATTTAAATCCGACACTCGGAGCTCTTGACGGGAATAGAAGTCAAAAGTGAGGTCCAGACAGTGCAAGTTCGAGAGATTCCCCAACTGGGGAGGGATTAATCCACCAAATGATGCTTGGGAGAGATTAAGATAGGTCAGCCTCTTGAGAGAGCCTAAGAAACTGGGAATGGGATTGCCTTGGAAATTGTTGTTGCTTAGATCCAAGTAAGTCAAGTGCTTCAAGGCAAGTAAGGAAGGACTTACGTGGCCGCTCAGACACAACGGCTTGTAATCTTCTGGTGCAGATTCAGGAGCATCATCGTCATCATCTACCACGTCGCATATGTCGGAGCCTCTGAGATCCAACTTCACAACACGGCCCATGTCGTTGTCGCAGCTCACACGGACCCATTCGCAGCAATCTCGGCCGGTCCAGGAAGAGAGCCAGCCGGACGGGTCTTTGAGACCAGCTTTGAGTTTCAACAGGGCTCGTCTTTCCTTCACGGGGCAACTGGTAGTGTTGGAGCTTATTCCATTGGCGTGAAGAGGAAGAAGCTGCGACAGCAAGGGGAGAGAAAGAAGGGGAAGAAGTAGAAAGAAACCTTTCACGGTGACCATCTTCACTCAACAAAATCTAAGAATGATACCGCATGTTGAGGGACTTTTATGCGCAACCCCGAGTAGAAATCTAGATGCTTATTGGTCTTGGCAGTATTTTCCATGAAAGAGACTAGACTAGGAGGGTTGTACAATACTTCACCATTTTAATAATCTCTTCCATCAATTTTGAATGATTTTCCTAATCAAACTAGGTGAGCAGATAACACTTGAAACGCAGAAATTTCAGTCACTTCCTTCTTATTTTTTTTATCTAATTGCACGAATATTTGGCTTTTCGGCTCTAACTCATCACTCGTTGCAGCAAATAGTTGAGTTTATGCGCTTTTGATTATACAAACATTGCTTTTGGTAGTATCATATGTGTAATATCGTGTGAACACGCTCGTCAATTGAAGTCAAAAAATACACGATCGGTCACCTCTCATGGCAGATTGTATGACTCGGCGTTTCTGAATGGGAACGCTGAGAAAATATTGGCTACGTTACTGCGTTACTACGAATGATGCTTCAACGTGACAAATAAGAAAGCACCTTAAATTGCGCTCCAATGTGGGCCCATGTTGTCAGGCCAATTTCCTTTGAAGGGAAGAGAAGCAAGCCCGGATACGTTGTCGGAGCTTCACAACACGTGTCGACGTGTCTAACACACTCAGATACACGATCAAACATGGTCAACACATGTTGGAAAATTTGACATGTGGTCAACCTTTCTCGACGCGTTCCGACGCGTGTTGAGAGAGGATCGTTGAAGAAGACGGAGGGTGGAGGCGAGGCTGAGACGACGAGGGAGGGCCAGCGATGAGGCTGCAGCTGTGAAAGAGAAAGGGCCAGAGGCCCTTTGGTGAGCGACTGCAAGAGAGAGCTGTACAACGAGGCAACCGGGAGAGAGCTCTGTGATGAGGAGAAAGAAAGGCCGTGGTTAGGGTTTTAGCAAGAAGAGGGGAGGGTGTTGGCATGACGATGGAAAGAAATCGGGGCTAGAGAGGGCGGTGGCGTGGGGTGGGGGGAGAGATAAACTGAGCCGGACCCAATATTTTCTCATCAAGGAGGGGGAGAGAGAGAGAGAGAGAAGGGAAGAAATCCGGGGAGGATTTTGGGGTGGTGTGGGGTGACGTGGGGGATAAGGGGGAGAGAGAAACGGGGGAGAGTTTAGAGAGAAAAGAGGGTTTGAGGAGAATAATTCTGAGCGGCAAATTATTTTTGTTATTAAAATAAATAAATTAATTAAAAAGTAATTTCGAAAATAAAAATATTAAATGTTAGATAATAATAAATTTTGATGATTATAAAATATTATAAATTTATTTAAATAAAATTGATTTTATATTTTTGTTAGTCATTACTTTCATTCATAATTTTCATTAAAAAAATTCAAAATTAGTATACCTATGACAAATTTACCCCAAACTATTTTTTTGACCACCAAAAACCTCAAATCAGTATATTTTTGACAAATTTACCAAAAACTGGTATACTTGTGACAAATTTATCCTTTGTTAGTTTTCGTTAAATTTTTTTATTAAATTATTAAGTTAAATGACACATGACAATTAATTGGTATACTAATTTGGGATTTTATGATCCATTTGTCATAGTTTACAATTTTTGTGATTTTTTTTGTGGTATTAATCCAATTTAGCAAATAATATATTTGTCACAAATTGATCGATTTTGGGCTTTTTGTGGTCGAATAAATTAGTTTGGGATAAATTTGTCATAAATGTACCAGTTTATGATTTTTAATAGTCAGTCGGGATAAATTTGTCACAAGTGTACTAGTTTGGGAGTTTTTCATAGTCAAAAAAATAATTTGGGGTAAATTTATCACAGACGTATCAGTTTTGGTTTTTCAGGATATTAACCCAAGT
Organism: Eucalyptus coolabah; assembly: GCA_014182585.1. Taxonomy (NCBI): domain Eukaryota; kingdom Viridiplantae; phylum Streptophyta; class Magnoliopsida; order Myrtales; family Myrtaceae; genus Eucalyptus; species Eucalyptus coolabah. The sequence continues at coordinate 54,889,573 of CM024621.1, forward strand.
TAAAAACATGTTCCCTCTCCCAAACGCAGGGGGAAGGGTTCGAGCCTCAAAGTGGAAGCGATCCAACGCATAACGCGCGTCTTACCCGCGCTTGGGGGTCGGCGGTGGGGGCCCCGCGCTCCAGGGTTTACTCTCCCGCGAAGCGCATTCGGAGGTTCCCGGTCACCAAAAAAAAAAAAAAAAAAAAAAACATGTTCCCTCCGGCCCTCGTCCGCTGCGCCCGATCGACGCACCACCGCACGGCCCCGATGGCTCCGGCAGAAGGCTCGGTGGTGCACGCTTTCGACTCTGCCCTATCTCTCCCTCCGAGTCACAATCGAGCCCTAACCGCGCGGCCTCCATCTTCGCAGTCACCGAATCGCAACGAATTTAGAGGATTTACACTGACGACGCCGCCCCGTTGCCTCCGCCTCCGTCTCGAAAGCCTCGAAAGGTATGATCGGGGTAATCGTCCGACCAAGCCCTAACCGCGCAGCCTCGCCTCCGCCTCCCGAATCTTGACGAACCCAGAGGGTTTACACTGACGACGTCGCCCCGTTGCCTCTGCCTCAGGTACGATTAGGGTAATCATCCAACCAAGCACTAACCGTGCGGCCACCGCCGCCGCCGAATCTCAACGAACCTGGGGGTTTACACCGACGATGCCGCCCCGTCGCCTCCGCCTCCGTCTTGAAAGGTATGATTAGAATAATCGCCGACTCGTGGACTATAGCCTCGTACATTAGAACGATTATTGTTTAACTCGTGGACTATAAGCTCTGTACAATAGAATGACTATAAGCGGATTATTGTCTAACTTCTGTATTTTAGAATGATTATTGTTTGACGAATGGAAAGCTTCCTCCATCTGTGGATTTCGATGCATGTGTATGTATGTTTAAAGGCTGTCACGCGTGAATTCATGTCGTGCTTCTGGTAAAATACAATCGTCAGCCCAAGTAATTCACATCTTTGGCAATCTTTTAATTAGACACGTTCGGTGCAGATGACGTTTGACCTTTAATTAGAAGTTGAAAATTTGTGTGAAGCCATCCTTATATTATGTTTGCATACCTAGGATTTAGCTATTTGCTTATGAAGTGTACTCTGGAGTTTTTGGGCTCTTTCTGTTATCCATGTATTCTGCCCGTGGCTTTCGAGCTATGTACCTACCTTGCCATTTTAGCGTCTTCTTCATGACATGGTAAAGGTGCCAAAGTAACAACAATGGACCATACATCTTAATGAAAAAAAAAAATTGTGGCAAATATAATGATCAGCTCAGAGAGAATTCTTTGAATTACTCCCCTCCTCTTGTTTGTTCTTTTCAGAACTAAATCTCAGAAAACCAAATCTACCATATGATTAACCATGGACCACATACAAAAATGGACCAGACATCTTAATGCTGAGGTGCTATCGATTCTTCTCTACAAATTTTTCCTCTGTTCATAGCGTGTATCCATTCATATTAGGAGTGTTACTGTTAGAAGCGGTCCTACGGGAAGCGTTAATTTGATTAGCATCTATTCATCTATTCATCATGTTAGTTGATTGTGTTGAGTATTGGAAGTGTTCTTTTGGGTTCTCTTGAATTTTATGCTATCCTCATTTTTACCTTGCAAATGATAGAATCATAAAAGGAAATTAAGTTTTAATTTTAAAAGCATAAATAGTAGTAGCATTACAACTAATAGTGAGGTGTCATCGCAAGAAGATATTAGTGAATTCATGAAGAGATCAGCCTATTCGTCATAATTGATTATGTCGGCCCTTTTGATCAACAATGATTGGTGCTTTGCTATCGTGGCCTCAAATCTCCTCTATGAACAGCAAGGATGAAGGACAATCGGGGAAGAAGATACTATGGCTGCCCAAGTTACAACCATAACAATAGAGGAGAAGTTGTTTTTTTTTTATTTTTTTTATTTTGGGTTGATGAGGAAATCAATCAATCGGCAAAGAGTGTGACCAAGAGTTTTTGTCAGAGCAATGTTGAGGAAGAACCAATGTCGATTCACAATGAAGATGAGGGCTGTTCGATGGATGCCTAAAACAAGGCTCTCAAGGCAAATCTGAAACATTTGAAGAAAGAAAATTTTAGATTAAATATAACAGTTGTGTTGATGTTTATAGTAATTTTAGCTCGTATTTATTTTAGAATTTGACATGTTTTGAAATTTGGCAAAACATGAAGATGTTGATTGGGCTGTTCATGAGTTTAACATGTTTTGTACATGTATGTACATTCTAATTGTGGGATGAATGAAGTGAACATTTTTTGTGAGTTGAAAAGCACATATATTTGTTGTGATATTTTTATGCGTACCATGTACTTCTAAGCTCTTCTGGATTTGTACATTTGCTGGCTGTTCTAAACTGTTGCCGCGTGAGAATTATCTGTAACTAGTTCACGATGTAGATCTTAGTGGATTGATTAGTTGTAAGAAATTTCTAGTGGCCAATATGGTGGTTTGTGAGAATAATCTGCAACTATTGAGCTGTTTCCTCTGTCTTGTCACCTTCTTTGCTTCGATTTTCAGTGCTCTTATTCAAGCAGGCATCTTTTGTTGTTGCTGATATCTGATGGCGCTTTTGAGTTCCCTGTCCTATTCTCCTCTTTGTTGTTCCATCTTCAGTCCATCTTCGGCCGAAGCTACAAGCAACTTTCTCCCCAGTTACCGACATGCATCATAAATGTTGAATGCTTTAGAAAACGTTCCTATTTGCCGAAGACTAGGTAAATATTTTTGTTCTCGTAAAATCTATCATTCACAGTTGAATAAATGTATAAATGGCAAGAATTTCCTTTTCTTTAATATAAAAGAGCAGTACGATTAACAAAAATTTACAGTTGAAGTTCAAAGAGCAGGAAATGCGTCGATCATCAAATTGCTCAGAAAAGAATTCAAGAACCATTCAAAACACGTACACAACTTCAATGCTGACGAAATCAATTATGATTGCAACACCATCTAATGCTTTTTCTAGCTATATTCTTCTAAAATGCCTTCTATTCAGTTGACATGCTTCAAAAGCCAATTCAATATGTCCTCTTGGCCCTCTTCCACACTCTTGACAGCAAATTCGTTGTTGTTGTCACACCTCACACTTCATCCATGATTTGACACTAGGGAATATTTTCACATAACTTTCAAACTGCAAAATCAAGGTCTCTGAATTAATGGAAGCGTAGAAATAACTAGAGAGAGGAATAACTGACGAGAACATTTTCACATAATTCCATGTTCACTGGCATAATTTTACCTTCGGTTTCATCTTCAGTCATACGACCAGGGTGCTGAATAACTACTGCTCGAATGTCTTCAATGCCTGCTAATTTCGCTATTGCCTTTCCTGAAAAGTATAGGCAAGCTCTTTTTAACAACTTGAAAGAACCTTTTACAAGTGAACAGAACTGGATTTTCAACGGTGAAGGTAGAACAAATTTCTCATCACTAAACCCTTTAACCTCCTCAGAACTATGAAAGTGAATTCAGAAAATGTCACCTCCCCAACAAAATCCTGCAGCCCCAGTGGCCGACATGCCTTTACCCCAAAGGCGAACCGAGAGGTAGAGTTTTCAAATGCATGCTCTAAGGAAAATAAAGAGTTATTCACTTCAAGAGATGACATTATAGAATCACATATACATAGAAATGCAAGTAATGACATCAGACCTCAGCTCAGGAGCCTCGTAACCTGCACAAACAGATAGAACAAACGATCAATCAAGCAGCGATTTCATGGACCAATCGAAAAAGCCCAAGAACCACAAAGAACCAAGAAGTATGTAGTTAACCAAAAGAAAGACCCAACTCAGCGAAGCAACCCAAAATCAGAATCCAAGAAACGGGCCAATACCAAAAACATCAGCAATGAGAAGAACAGCACGCTTGGAAGCAAGTGATGAGGATTCTTCCCATCTAAGAATCATTCTAATGTACAGAGCTTATAGTCCACAAGTCGGCGATTACCCTAATCGTGCCTTTCGAGGCCGAGGTGGAGGCAACGAGGTAGCGTCGTGAATGTAAAATCTCTGAATTCGTCGCGATTTGATGAAGGCGGAGATGGAGGCCACGCGGTTAGGGCTCAGTCGTGACTCGAAAGTAGAGAGAGGGCAGAGTTGAGATCGTGCACCACCAAGCCTTCTGCCGAAGCCGGAGGGGCTGCACAATGGTCCGTTGGTTGGGCATGATGGTGCGTCGGACAAGGGTCGGAGATTCGGTAAAGAAACAAATCCGGTAGATTTTCTTTCATCTAAATCTCTCTTCAATCAATAGAATAGCCTTTGAGTTGCTCTTTTTACAAAACTCAACGTATAATCAGCGAGTTCCCTTTAGATACCTCGGTGACCTGTACTTGACTTTCCAATGTGCTTGACCACGTTGACCTCCAGTCTTGTACACACCGTACATAAAGCTTCTAACAGCACTAGCATAACGAATATGTTTCATTTGTTTCCATTCCACACAGACCTGATCCTATGGCTCAATCCTTTACCTTTTTGCAATAGGAGTATCTATGGGTTTATAATCTTGAAATCTTAACTCCAAGAATGTATATAACATCACCCATGTCTTTTACCTCAAAGTTGGAAGTAACAAATTCTTCACGGTATTAACAAACTCTATTATAAAATTAAAGTATATCATCAACATATAATGATATGATCACAAATTGATCATTGGATCTTTGATATACACAATGATGGAAATAGTCAATCATTGTGGAAACAATATGCCACTATGGCATTATGAAAATGTATATACCTTTGTATTGATATTTGCTTAAGGCCATATATCGACCCTCAAAGTCAACATACCTTTTCTTCTTGGTCTTTCACTATGAAACCAGCAAGTAGTTCCATATATGTTCCTTCCTCTAATTCTCATTGAGGAAAGCAGTCTTTACATCCATTTGATGTAACTCAAGATCCATACTAGTCATGTGCCAGAATAATGCGGAATCAAGGTAAATCTCACAACGAGAAAAAAATGCATTTCATGTCAATTTCTTCATTGATTATACCCCATACACGCCACAAAGCGAGAGCCTCAATACCCTTTCTATTGAGCCATCAGCCTTTAGCTTTATTTAGAGAACTTTATTTGTTCCAATATCTGCGTCTTTTGGAAGATCAACCTTGGTTCCCTAGACTTGGTTTGATTTTCATTGACTCCATTTCCTCTTTCATTGCATGAATCCATTTTTCACTTATTAGGGCGATTCCAGGCCTCAATAATATTTCTTGGCTCATCCTCATCTTGTGGAGCAACTATAAAAGTTTCCTTTCAATGTCAAAACATCGGCCAGGGAATGCTTTGGCGACTTAATTCCAGTATGGGAGATTGTACATAGCATATCATTCCCCATCATGCTCCCACTTGGATTAGGTAATGATGATGTCGTCCTCGAGGTGGTTGCAATTGAGAATGAGTTGAATTCAATTCATTACATCTCCTTACTCCCACTTGAACGAAGTCAGCGACATCATTATCTTAATCGGAGAGAGAGAAATTCGGGCCACTAAGGATGTGACATCAGTGATTCAAATTCAGTTATACTCCCACTTTCTGCTCACCTATAGACACATACCCTTTTAGTGTTGCGAGTATCTCATGAAAATACTCTTATTTTCTTTGGGACCCAATTTCCCAAACTTGTGAGAGGACTTATGAGTCGGGCGCAAAGGAGCAACCCATGGCTTAAGAAAACTTAAGTCTAGTTTTCTATTGTTCATAACTCATATAAAGTGAAATAAGCGATTTGGAAGGCACTAGGTTAAGTATATAGGCAGCGTTACTGTGCATGCTCAAAGGTGATTGGTAAGTTAGCATGCGCCATCATAGACCTAACCATTTCAGTAGGGTTCTGTTTCTTCTCTACACCCAACACCATTTTGTTGAGAGTATATGGAATAGACAACTATCTTTCTATTCCTTTTTCATCACATAATTTTACGAACTTATCGGATAAATATTCTCAACCTCGATCGGATCTCGATATTTTATTTTCTTGTCTAATTGATTTTCTACCAGGTTTCATAAACCTTCTAAAAAGCAACTTATGCTTCAGATTAGACATATCCGAATCAAGTAAATTGTCTATTAAAGTGATGAAACAAACGGCCCATTGCCTTCCCTCTCACATTCATTGAGCCACGAGATGTCAGATGGATTAAATGCTAGAAATTCAGCTCTTTTACCTTTTCCAAATGGTCTCCTTGTCATTTTCCCTACTAGGTATTACTACATATGGACAAATCAACTTTTCCAATATTACCCAACAAGCCCTTTTTATTAGTCTTTACATATGTTGTTGGCCATATGACCAAGTCTAGCATGCCATCATATTATTCACATCATTATCACATAAGATAGAGACGTGAAGCAAGGGGATAGCATGTTAAGCGATCAATGCGGTCCCGGCGTTGTTACAATAAAACCATCTGAAAGTGACCACAACCATAGTAGTTTTGTATCTAAACACAAATCTGTTGTATGAAGTTCATACCAAACCAAGCTTAACCAACACTAAGACGGACACTAAATTTCGACGAATCTCCGGAGCGTATAGAACATTTGATGCGAGCATAGTGACCTTCTCTTGTCACAATGGTAACATCACACCCTTGACATTTTCTTCACTTGAGGATGTTTTCCTCTCTTGTGTTGGTTAACTCTTGATTTCTTGCAATAAGGACTTGATCCTTTGCATTCCCACATATTGAACGAATCAATACGCTTGTGCTTAGAGCACAAAGCCCTTTCGAGCTAGAACCAGCATAGCAAATGTCTATTTACGGCTCAAATACCGTTAGCGGTCCTCTACTAGCTCAAGGTGGTGCACGACCCTCAATGTCTTCCATAATATGGTCAAGAGCTTCTAGTGCTTCTTGCTTTTCCAGCACATATTGAATCTTCATATTCAATATTTCACAATTATTGCCGTTCATATCAGCAATTACATTCTTAATTCTTTGAACCATCGTTCAATATAACACATCGGACATACATGCACGAATAATTAATGCCTATCATTTATGCATCCCTATTTGCATAGATCCATCATATTAATAAATAATTTCAAGTAAGGCTAGGGGAGAGAGAACTCTCTCTCTCTCTCTCTCTCTCTCGTAAGAGTCAAAACGTATTTCAAAATTGGCCTGATAGCGCGGGCTTCTCTTCTTTTCAAAGGAAAGCGGCCTGATAACTTGGCTCACGTTAGACACGTGGTGCAATTTGAGACCTTCTTGTTTGCCATGATGAAGCGGCAGACGCAGCGAATATTTTCTACGCTCTCTACCTTTCGCGTCCTGCAAGAAGTTCTAATCAAATAACTTGATCAGAGATCTGGAGGTTCTCCCGTGTTCTTTTTTTTTTTTTTTTTTTTTTTTTTGAGCAAGAGGTTCTCGCGTGTTGACCTGCTTTCTGGCAAACTAAAAAATAGTCCCAGTCTTTTGACTATTGAGGGATTTCGTACGAGGATTTGACGCCACTTTGTACTGCATCTTGTCTTGGACTTGGACGCCACCTGAACATTTCAAGGAAGCTGCCTTCAGTAATGCACGAAATAGAGCAATCATGGATCATGGAACTGTATCAAAATTACGGTGAACTAACCACTTCAATTCCCTTTTTTTTTTCAGTTCCTCCCTTATGGGCTTTACCGCCGCATGATTTTGAGGCCATATAGAATCATCTTGCACCATGAAGTCCAAGTGGCTAGGACCAAGATGAACCATTTTCTTGTAAACGTCGATGGATAACCTCTGTCTCATGGTTAGGTCGACAGAATTTTGCATGCGTGTTGACTTCTTCTCTAGTTTGTTTAATGCGAGACAATGTCAATGACTTTGAATCACACTCCGTTTTTTCATAAAAAAAATAAATTATTTAAAAAATATTTTCCTCAAAAATGATGTTTATATCATTTAAAATAATTTATCAATGAAAAATATTTTCATTATCTTGTATAATTTACAGTACAAATATTTTCGTGGGGACAATTATTTTTAAGAAAATGTTTTCCAAATAATTCATTTTTCATAAAACAAATGGAGATTGAAACATATGTTTTTTCCTCACTATTATTGTAGATTATTTTGCTTTGAGGTTCCCCACTTTCGATGATATGCACACAAGAGTCTATACAATCGAACCATTTCATTTGATCTTTCAAACTATGGATAATTACACAAATGGTCTAAGATTTGGACATATAATATCTTGCCTAAATTATTAATTTTTTTAGTATTATTTTTTAACTTTTAATAAATGTTCAATCAAATCCTTCAACTATATTAAAATGTCTAATGCTATCTTTCTATTAATTCTAGCTGATGAAATTTGCTGATTTGGCTTCCAATTCGATATTTCTTAATGGAAGGACAAAAGAAAAGTTACAAATAAATTATCCACGAAAATTTATTTATTTAGTTTGGAAAATACAATAAATAATCATTTTAATTGTTTAATTTATTTAGTTTGGAAAATTTTTATTCATGTTATTTGATGACGTTGATGATTATATCATAATTTGAATTGATTGTCTTACTTGGATAATCCAAATGTAACGTTATTTTTTATCATTCAAACTTACTGGATTAGCAACCAAATCCACAGATTTAGTCGATTTGAATTAATAGAGAGACAATTTAAACATCTTCATAGAGTTTCTAGACTAAATTAAACATATGTCAAAAGTTCAAGAACTATACTGAACAAATTAAAAGTCTAGGGACAATATTGAATATTGGGTGTTGGGTTAAAGTTCAAGAATAATGTTGTACATTTGGCAAAAACATAGGAATCACGCGTGTCAATATAAATGGTCCAACCCAAATATTGGGTGTTGGGACCTATTTAACTAAATTTAATAAAGTTCAAGAATAATTGTTAAAATAGTTTTATACAACATAAATTTGATAATTTTTATAATTTTTAAAATAATTATTTTAAAAATTGAATTTTAATTATTTTTAAAAACATAGGAATCACGCGTGTCATTTCGCCGACGCCGGCGGGCTCGAGGCTTCAAACTAATCTCTTGTACAGTCCTACGCTGCATTCTACTATTCTAGTCCGACGGTACATTAAAGCAAATGGATCGGATTCGGGTAACGGGCTGATCTGGACCTTCTTTTGGTCCGGGCCGGGCTATGCAGGCGGATCCGGCGAAATTGCCATACGGGCCGATTTTTATAAAAATATTTTTTGGAAAGTTAAAGAGAAAAGAGAGGTTTTGGTTAAAAATAGGTTCTTAATCCAACCCATTTAAGACTCCTTAAGACTCATTTAAAACCTACATAGGCCTTTAATGTCATCTGGATCTTTAAATGGGTCTTTGGGCCTTCTCTTTCATAAGCACGGCCCATTTTCCAACTCGCCAGTGCGGGCCTGCCGTCAGCTTTGCCTTCTCTTTCTGCCCTGCTTCCCTGCCCTCTGTGGCGCTCCAAGTTCTAATTCCGGACCCCAGTGCCACATTGACTTTGCCAGGCCAGTCTCGTATTGACTTGACCGAGGACGAAGCGCACGAACCAAAACCTCTTAAGTCCATCCGTCACCTATCGTCATCTCTCTCTCTCTCTCTCTCTCTCTCTCTCTCTCTCTGCTACAAGTCTCTATCGAGCCTCGATCGCTTGATGGCTCGCTCTCACTGATCCATCTTGCAAACAATCCGTGAACCGGCAACTCTCGTCGACTCAATCACGACCGGAGGTGTACGAAGGACTGCCCGGAGCAGGACCAAGTCCGGGCCTGATTCCGATGACGACGATCCTTTGCAAACTGCGAGGCCTCCCTTGAGGCGCCACAGAGATAGAAGCAAGAGCGGTGGCGGTTTCCTCAGAATCCTTGATGTTAACCTTAAATACGTGCTCGGCACTAGCATGGTCGAGCACATTCTAGTGTTGGGGTGGATGTCCCACACAATAATTAGAAGGGATAAGTGTATCAAAAATCTCATAATTTGTTAGAAAAGTACAATTAAGTTCTTAAACTTACAAAAAATGCAATCTAGTCAGATTGATAAAATCGAGTCTTTCCCTTAACTGCATCGAATTTAGCTAACATAAAATGTTGATGTGGCTTTTGTTGATATTTTCACTTTCTTATGTGACAATAGCATAGCCAAAAATGAAACATAAGAGTAAAGCTCTAATTCTTAATACAAATTTTATTTAAATTAAATTAAAAATAAGCTAAATTTTTAAATAAAAGGGGTTAGAAATCCAGCCGTGATCCCTCATCGCTGCCACCGCCCACCATTACTAGAAAAGGCCAGCAAGGGTTATCGGTTTTATCCACATAGAATAGACAAAATAATTTTAAAATAATTATGTCAACATTTTCTATCAGCCAAGTTAGATAGAGTAAATGAAAGGACTTGATTATAGAAATTAGACAAATTTTAGGATTTGATTGTACCTTTTGCAAGTTTTAAGACTTAATTACACTTTCGCAATAAATTATAAGACTTTCATACCCTCATTTAGAATAAAGAGACATTTTGTTAATGCCAGCACATTTTCCTTTAAAGCCAAAGACAACTATTTTGGCTGCATTTAGGTTGCTAGAATATTTCATATTTGTAGTTTCTACTTGTGGGTCACTGCATGAGCTTGAAAATTTAGTCAAGGAAAATGCTAGATTCGGTCGTAGTTGGAGTTCAAGTGCGAATATTTAAAATCTATAACGATAGTCTGAAGACCTCAGCCATACATTACATTGAAAGAGAATGATTTACTCTATGTTGTGTGTCGAAAGATGGGGCAAAGGGCAGGGGTTTTGCAGAAACTAGTAGTATTAGCGGAAACTTATAATGACCATATCCATTAATATAAGCAGAACTTGACTCAAAAGCATTCTTTCACCTAATGAAGTATCTTGCTCTTCTCTTCTCAGTGGAACATCAGGCTCTGTTCCCCCAGTTCCGCCGCAAGCGAGCTGTTTTCAGTTGGACGGCCAAATAGAGCTTGTCCTTCATCTTTTCTGCGAATCTAAAATAAGCTTGTCTCCAGGACCTTTTATCACCAGCGTGCCGCAAACGGACCAGAATCCCACCAGAAATCCCAGTACGATGCTTGCATAGAACCACAATTCTCCGTGATCATCTTCCTCATTTCCTTTATCTTTGCCGTCAGGATTTTGTGCGGCTGGCCCGGGAGGTGAGCAATTTCGCAACAACGGAAGCCCACAGAGGCCCAGATTTCCCTCGAAGCTGGATGGATTGAATGTTGTGAACTGGTTGCCTCTGGGAATTTCTCCGTCCAAGTTATTGTGTGACAAGTTCAAACTATTCAAGAATGTCATGGAGGACATGCCAGGAGGAATTTGGCCTGATAGGTGGTTGCATGAGAGGTCGAGAGTTTCCAACTGTTTCAACCACGATATGTTGCCCGGTATGCTTCCCATCAGTTGGTTGTTCGACAAGATCAGTGCCTTCAATGTGGAGAGATTTGATATCTCTGGAGGAATTTCCCCTGAGAGGTTATTTCTCGAAAGGTCTATCATGTTCACCAGCGGAATCAACGTGTTATACTCCATCGACCTTCCCTTCATGTTTAACTCGATGCTTCCAGAGTAAAAACTATGGAATTCCAGGGGTAACTGATAGTAAGGCTCCAAAGATTTCATCCCTAACATATTGCCGAAACACCTGGGAATTGATCCAAACAAATTGTTATTGGCGAGGTCCAAGACATGGAGGTTCAGAGAGTTGCACAGTTGTTCAGGAATTCTTCCACTGAAACTATTGGACCGGAGGATCAATTCCGATAAGGAATTGAGGCTCTCTTTAGTCCACTCTGGTATTATCCCGTGAAGTCTGTTTTTCCCTAGATCGAGTGTGTACAGACGAGTGCAGTTTAACGAGCAAGAGGGTAACTCTCCGGAAATATTGTTGGTGCTCAGCTCCAGCCATTCAAGGGAAGGTAGTAACGAGCACATTTGGCAGGGAATGTGACCAGAGAAATTGTTCTTGGAAAGATCCAAGATCTTCAGTTTTGGCATAACGGTCCATCCCACGTAAATATCTCCAGAGAGAGCGTTGTTCGATAAATCAAGAAAAACCAGATTCTTCAGCTTGCTCACTGAAGAAGATAGGTCCCCGTTGAGTGAGTTGTTCGCCACATCCAGGTACTTCAAGGCCGACATGTGGCGGTCGACATTTGCTGGGATTGTTCCTGAAACCAAGTTGTTCCTCAAAGAGAGTTGATTCACATTCAACCAGAGTGGAAATGAACCCTCCAACCGGTTGGAAGCTAAGTTGATTATAGCTTCAAAACCGAACTCTAAGAATCTGGGAAGTTTCCCCACTATTCGATTTTGGGAAAGATCTAATTTGTCAAGCTGTCGAGACAGTTCCCACAGCCACTTGGGCACCGTGCCCGAAATCGCAGCTCCGGAAAGGGTCACGCTTGACAGTTTCTCCTGATTCTTCAGCCATTCAGGGAATTCCGGACCCAACTGGCAATTCTTAATCATGATGGAACTTAGATTGAACTCAGGAGCCCAGCCACGGGTGGATCTGAACTTCAGTGAACTAGCCCGATAAGATGATATTTCAAGACTTTCCAACTCTTTCAGATTCCGGAGATGACTTTCCGTAACAATACCTTCCCAAGAATTCGAGAGTAGGCCCAAAGTGGTTAGCTTCGAGAGTCGTCCTATGCTCTCTGGTATGGTACCATTCATCTTGTTGAAGGACAGGTCCAGCTCAACCAAACGTGACAGATTTCCTACAGAACTCGGGATCGGCCCCCAAAAGGAATTTTGGGAGAGTCGAAGAACTCTTAAACATCTGTGCAATCCCAGAGAGTCGGGCAACGGACCGTTGAACTTGTTGGTACTCAAATCTAGCTTCTCTAAGCTGCTATTCTTGCACCCGGACAAGCCCACTGCAAGCTCGCTTATATCTCCTGTCAAGTTATTGAAGGACAAGTCCAGCTGCTGCAGTTTGCACAGCGCACCCTCTGCAACAGCGGGAATGGAGCCCTTGAGTTCAGAATCAATGAGCGTGAGCTCAAGAAGAGTTGTGATGTTGAAAACCCACCGAGGCATTGTGGAGTTGAATTTGTTAAAAGAGAGATCAAGAACCGAAAGCGATGTGAAGTTCACAAATGACAGAGATTCGGGGAACTCGGAGAGCTGACATCCCGCCAAGTGCAACTCCGTTAGAGAAGAAAGCATGTTGAGCTTCTCCGGCCAACGAGCGGATCCCTTCCGGAGATTGACGCCTTCCAAGTTAAGGTAGTTCAAAGAAAAGAGACCAGAAAGCCAATTTAAATCCGACACTCGGAGCTCTTGACGGGAATAGAAGTCAAAGGTGAGGTCAAGATAGTGCAAGTTCGAGAGATTCCCCAACTGGGGAGGGACTAATCCACCAAATGATGCTTGGGAGAGATTAAGATAGGTCAGCCTCTTGAGAGAGCCTAAGAAACTGGGAATGGGATTGCCTTGGAAATTGTTGTGGCTCAGATCCAAGTAAGTCAAGTGCTTCAAAGCAAGCAAGGAAGGACTTACTTGGCCGCTCAGACACATCGGCTTGTAATGTTCTAGTGCAGATTCAGAAGCATCATCGTCATCATCTCCCATGTCATCGCATATGTCAGGGCTTCTGAGATCCAGCTTCACAACATGGCCCGTGTCGTTGTCGCAGCTCACGCCGACCCATTTGCAGCAATCTCGACCGGTCCAGGAAGAGAGCCAGCCGGAGGGGTCTTTGAGACCAGCTTTGAGTTTCAACAGGGCTCGTTTTTCCTTCACGGGGCAATTGGTGGTGTTGGAGGTTATTCCATTGGCTTCAAGAGGAAGAAGCTGTGAAAGCAAGGGGAGAGAAAGAAGTGGAAGAAGTAGAGAGAAAGCTTTCATGGTGACCATCTTCACTCGACAAAATCTAACAACGATGAAGCATGTTTACTTGTTTAGGGACTTTTATGTGCAACCCCGGGAAGAAATCTTTTCGCAAGCGAATGATTTTTCTAGTCAAACCATGTTAGCAATTAGCACTCGGAACGCGGAAATTCTGGCCACTCTCTTTTTCTTTTTTAACTGTTATAATTATGGTTAATGGATCAACTAAAGCCAACAAATTAAGATACATCTTTTCTATTAATGTATTTATTGAATTCATGAATTTCCTAGATTCATCTATCTTTTAATTCATATATTTATTGAGTTCGCGAATCTCTTGAATTTGTGTCTCCGGCTTCATAAATCTCTTAGATTCACATATCTCTTGATTCATGAATTTTTTTGATACATAAACTTTAAAAATCTATAAATAGATAAGAGTATAGAGTTTCATCATAAGGTTTTTTGATAGAATAATTCGAGACAACGATTCTAAAAGAGATTGGAAAAATTACTTTGCTCTTTTGATTTTTTCTGGGTGTATTGGTTCAATTGAACGGTTCTACTAAGTCATGTTTGCATAGTGCTAATCCAAATAGGTTCGAGGTGTTGTGTCTTGAGAGATATAGTTTGTGAATTTACGGAGCACCATTGACAAGAACTAATCGCTTTAAAGGAGATTCAGATATCCGTACCCCACCTCCAATTTTATTTTATTTTTTCAGCAATATCTTATTTTCTTTTTCTCCAAGATTTGTAAGTTTATGTAAAAAGAATGATATTATAAAGTTGTTATTGTCTTCTTTATATTAATGTTCTTATTATAACAAACAATTTGCTTTCTCTGGATTATATTTCAATAATAACCAGTTACATGAATATTCGACTTTTCAGCTCTGATTCATCACTCGGTGTAACAAATAGTTGAGTTTACGCGCAATTGATGATACAAGCATTGCTTTCGGTAGTACCATGTGAATGCGAACCATAACAAAGCGCTTAAACACTCGTCCACTGAAGTCAAAAGTAGACGATCGGTCACCTCTCGTGGCGGATTATCGGACTCGATGTTACTTTTCTGAATGGGAATGCTCTCCCTTTCGTGTCCTGCAAGAAATTCTAATCAAATGACCTGGTCAGAGACTTGGAGGATCTCGCACGTTGACCTGCTTTCTGGCGAACATCCACATACAATACTAAAAAATATTCCTCAAGTCTTTTTTTTTTATCGGATGTCTCCTAAGAGACCTCAATCTTTGACAATCAGGGATTTCGTACAAGGATTTGACTCCACTTTGTACTGCATCTTGTCTTGGACGCCCCGTGAATGTCTCGCGGAAGCTGCCTTCAGAATTGCACGAAATAAAATAATCATCGATCGTGGAAATATATCTACGATGAACGATCCACTTCAACTCCTCCTTTCAGTTCCTCTCCTGGAGGCTTCACCGCCGCATGATTTTAAGGGCATATAGAATCATCTTACACTATGAGGTCCAAGTGGCTAGGATAAAGTCGAACCATTTTCTTGTAGAAGTAGATTGATACCCTCCATCTGATGGTTGGGTGGACAAAATTGGCTCTTGCAATCATAATTTGCATGCGTACTGACTTCTCTTGTTTGTTTGTTTGTTGATTCCTACGGTTGTAGTGCGAGACAATGTTAATGACTTTGAACTATATTTCGTTTATTTTGTAGAAGATAAATGATTTGAAAAATATTTATATAAAAATAATTGCTTGTATCATTTAAAATAATTAGTTAATGGATAATATTTTCATTATCGCCAATATTTATGTCAAAATATTTTCGTTCATGATGAAGATAGTTTTTGTTTATTCGTTTTTGTAATGTATATAAGCAATCATTTTTAGGAAAATGTTTACAAGATTATTCTTTTTTTTTTTTGCAAAAAATAGAGCCTAAAACTAGATTTTGACTCTTTATTCTTATAGATTATTTTTCTTTGAGGTTCTCCATTATCAATAATATGCACACAAGACTCGATACAATCAAACCAATTCATTTGATCTTTCAAACTAAGGATAATTACGCAAAAGGTTTTAGAACTTTGACCCAAAGTATGCAATATCATTCTTGACTTTTAATTTATTTAATGTAGTCCTCGAATTTTTGGTAACTATTTAATTGAGTCCCTAAATTATATGGAACTATCCAATATTATCCCTCAGTTATTTCAAGTTAATGAAATTTTTTTATATGGCTTTTAATTTGGTACATCTTAATGTAGGGGGTAAAAGAAACGTGATACGTGGATTATTTATGTAAGGCATTCAACTCAAACTAGAATATAATGATCCTTTTAATTTGTTTAATTTGTTCAATTTGGAAAAATGATATCCATGTTATTTGATAATAATATGAATTGAACATCTTATGTGGATAATCCACATGTAACGTTAATTTTTTTATTCATCATTCAAAGTTATTGCATTGGAAGGAAAATCAACAAATTTAGTTAACTTAAATTAATGGAATGGCAATTTGAACATTTTCATATAATTCATGGATGGAATTGAACATATATCAAAAGTTCAACAACCATATTAAACAAATTAAAAGTACATGGGTAATATTACACATTGGATTAAAGTTTAGAAATGACATTACACATTTGTTTAAAGGTCATAAACGATATTACGCATTGACTAAAGTTTAAGAACTATTTGTGTCGTTTCTCTTTAGACTAACGTCAATTACAATAAAGCAGATGGATCAGATTCAGATAACGGGCTGATCTGGACCTTCTTTGAGTCCGGGCCGGGCTATTGATACAACTGTCATACAGGCCGTGTCGAGATGCCGGCCGAGGCCCAATGCCATCAGGAACTCTTTGGGCCTTCTCTTTCGTGAGCATGGCCCATTTGCCACTTCGCCAGTGCCCCTGCTGTAGCTTTGCCGCTCTGTCCCTCTCTCCCCCTCTCCCTGCGGAGTTCCAAGTTCTAGTTCCAGTTCCAGATTGACGTTGGCAGGCCAGTCTCATTTTGACTCACGAACCAAAACCTCAAAATCCATCCATCACCTATCGTCATCTCTCTCTCTCTCTCTATCTCTGCTACAAGTCTTCTACCGAGCCTCGATCGCTCGATGGCTCGCTCTCATTGATCAATCTTGCAGACAATCTGTGAACCGGCGATTTCCGTCGATTCAATCATGACCGGAGGTGGACGAAGGACCGCCCGGAGCAGGACCAAGTCCGGACTTGAATCTGGCGACGGCAATCCTTCGCAGACCACGAGGCCTCCCTTGAGGCGCCACAGAGATAGAAGCAAGAGCGACGGCGGTTTCCTCAGAATCCTCAACGCCAACCTCAAACACGTGCTCGGCACCCCGGCGCCAGCGCGTTTGTGGTCATACTTTTCATGGACAACCAGCTGGTTAAGCCGGCGGAGGAAGCGAAGCGGCCGAGGGTCGTGACGCCGTTCCCTGCTCCGAAGATCATGGACCTTCCTCAGGTTATTGCGAGTTTAACCGCTATGCTTTTGTGCATGGTGTGGCCGGGCCTGCCGAGTGAACGTGTTGTGGATGTGCGCTTATGATTTCTAGTTTTTGAGATTCCGATGCTTTTGGTTTTGGTTTTGGCAGTTTCAAGGGGAGCACGGAGAGAGCTTGTACTGGGGCTCATAAAGGCCTCATATTTATCTAGGAATTCGAGCGAGGTGATCCTTTCACTGTGTTAGCTATTGTTTTTGAAAGGAGAGAGGATTGCGTGAAAGAAATAGCCATGGATACACTGTTCCTGCGTTTCTTTTTGCATAAGGTGGTCAAAAACGGGAACTGCATTTTCATGATTTTTTGAAGCATCACGTGCTATCTTTCATACTTCATCTGGAAATTTCACAATGCCGCTGGGATTAGTGGGTCGCCATTTTTTTATCAAGTTGTTATATGCCCTTGCAGCTCTTTTAATTTCAATAATGAAAATTTCATCAATAAATTTGTTTGGCTCTTCACCCTCATTTTCGAGGGGTCTTGATTTGGATTATCACACTTTATGTGGACTTAAAGTAAGTTCGTACGAGAAGCGTGTACGCACCTACTTTGCAAATTATCCCGCTTTGAGGATGAAATAGTTGGTTAAGCTATTTCTTCCTACTTTTCAATTGAGATACTCATGATTCTAATGGCAAAGAAATCCTGGTCATAATTAAATGTTCTTTTGGCAGAGCGCCCCGTTCTCTGCTTTGAGGACGAACATCGGGGGCCCTCGAGTTTTTCCGCTGCAATGGAGGAGGTAGCATAAGGGGGAAGAAGGTAACCAGAGGCGGGCCGTCATGGGTAATTGCATCACTGTTCCCAGGAACCAGAACTCCGCTGCCGTGAAGCTCGATCTGTCCATGGCCTCCGAGACCAGTGGCAGCGTACCAGTTC
This sequence comes from Eucalyptus coolabah, assembly GCA_014182585.1. NCBI lineage: Eukaryota > Viridiplantae > Streptophyta > Magnoliopsida > Myrtales > Myrtaceae > Eucalyptus > Eucalyptus coolabah. Next base: position 54,907,801 of record CM024621.1, read on the forward strand.
AGGAAAGCGAGCGCCGATGCTCGGAATTCAGTGGCCAACGCTGGCGCGAGGCCGCAGCCCACCACGCCCATGACGAGTTGCCACGAGCTCGGTATGGTTGTCCGGACTTTTCCGTTTTTGCTCGTGCTCGTGATCGGATCGTGCCTTTGCGACTTCTTTCGGCTTTGCGTGATTCTCCTTTTCGCTTTTCTGCCACTGTCTGTGAAGTGAGATTGGACAGAAGCAGGCAATTCCTCTGTGGGTACAAATTTTGAGGTTCACGCTGTGTGGGTTTAAAAGTGTCGGTTTTTCCAACTCAGTGCGCATGATAAAATTTCAAACAGAAATCGATTTCACAGTCGTAAACCCGAAGCCAAACTAAAAATTTTAGCTTCGATTTCTTCTTCAAATCTATTTTTAGAATAGAAATCTGTTAAAAGAAATCAAATTGCGTTACTAAATGGATTTACATTCCAAACCTGTTCTAAGTAAAACAAAGAAATCAAGAAACATAAATTTTATCATGCGCAGCCTTAGATCATTGCTACGTTTTGGCTTCTCTCCTTTTCGTAGTTGAGTTTCTATGGTGCATTTTATAACTGATGGCTTTCTCCATTTGATAGGTTAAGATGCAATTTAGATTCTGTGCTCCGTACTAAAATGAGGTTTGGATTGAGAATTGCCATATAGTTCCGCGGTGCTTATGGGTTCTTGATGCTGGATGTTATACTGTTGTTGACTGGCTGTTGAGGCTTTGATTTGCTTAAATCGAAAAGTTTCCGACTCAGGTACCAAGGAGGAGATATTTTTCGAATCTCAAGCCTGGTGGGAATCTGACTATGAAGATTATTTCAGCCGCTCGCTCTTATAGCTGATTTGCGCGATGTCGACGGGTTTGTTGCAAATAAAAAGGCTTATAGTTTATGCGACCAGGATATGTTTTACTTGGGTAGATGCAACCCCATATCGTGGCAACTCTCTGATCCACCCAAGAAGCTCTTTCGGAAATGTGCCGGTGACTAAGGGTGCGTTTGTTTGCACCGTGTTTTGTTTAAGGAACAAAAATTTCTATTTTTTTTTGTTACGGGAACAAAAACGAACAAAACGTTTTTTTTTTTTTTTGTTCTTTTGTTCCTAGGAACAAAAAGAACGAGAAATAAGAAACAACAAATTTGTGTTTCTTATTTCAAAACACATTTGAGAAACAAAAAGGAACAATTCTATTTCTTGCTCCCTTCGAACACCGCCTCTCCTCCTTGCGAGCGTCTTCTCCTGCAAGTGTCTCCATCGTCGTCTTCTCCGGCGCCGACAGCCGCCTCTGTCTGGAGACCATTCGGCTTCTCCACCGTCGTCCTCTCCGGCGCCGACAGCCGCTGCAAGCGTCTCCACCTGCGAGCGGGTGATGGAGCTAGGTCGCGGGTCGCTGGGTGGCGGCGGCGGCTGCGGTGCGGGGCTCGGCCGTGGGGTCTCGAGCGGCGGACGTCTAGGAGCGGGCGGCGAGGACGGCCGGTCGAGACGTGGGCCGCGCGAGGTCGACGATCGAGCGGATCTCGAAGTCGTGGGTCATGGCGCGGTGAGATCTCGATGTGGCGGTGGCGAACGGAGGCTCGAGACCCGCAGATGCGTCGATCGGGCGTGAGGCGGAGGGGCGGTCGCCAATGCGGTGGCGGCGAGGAGGCTTGAGCGCGGTCGCCGATGCGGTGGAGGGAGACGACGGTGTGGCCCCGGGTCACCGTCGCAGGGCTGAGCGCGGTTCCGGGTTACCGGAACCGGAACCGAACCGGAGGAGGGTCCGGTTCGGTCCCGGTTCCAAGGGGACCCGGTTCCGTTCCGGTTCCTTTTTCTAGGAACCGGAACCGGAACAGAACCAGAACCGGAACCGGTTTTGGAACTGGAACCGGAACCGGTTACTTAGGGCAGAAAAAGCTCGACCTTGGATGTTCTAGTGACTTGTATGTGATGTTCTAGTTGAAGTTTGGCTTTGGCCTCTAAATGAAAGTTGTTAAGGACTTCTTGGAGTATAACATACTCAAATTTGGGATAAAAAAAACAAGTATAAGTGGGTGAAATCGTTATTCTTTGGAAAGACTGGATCTGGAGATTTTGGGACCGACCCTTGATGAATGCATGGACTGTAAGGCAACCTTTTTGTCGAAATTTCACTTTGGTTTCTTAACAAAAGTTTTAAAGGACATCCTGAGGTACCACATATCAAAAATTTAGAAAAAAAAACAAGAATAGGTAGGTGAAATCGTGGTCCTTTGGAGATGGTTAGATCTGGAATTACGGTACTACGAACAGGGACTTTAACCGTCCATATTTAATTATCTAGGACGAATTTGACTTTGATGTTTTCATGAAGTATCTACCTTATGGTCTTGGCTATCACATAGTCGAATTTCATAATTTTTGAAGGTCATTTGGGTATTTAATCGGAAATTTTTCTAAAACTGTGCAATCTGATGTGTTCGGATCTTGTAAGTTGCAATGCGTGGACTATATCATTTTGTATGAGGTTCTTTTGGAAATGTGTTCTGCATGAAATATCTCTCTTCATGTCTTCCCTACAACATATTTAAATTTCGTAATTTTTGTAGTTCATTTGCCTATTTAACCAAAAAATTTTCAAAAACTGTGCAAGTAGAGAATAGGAAAAGTAAATCGATTTTATCTTTTAATCCAGAACGAACTGGACTATGATTTCTTCATGAAACTTGTACCTCTAGGTCTTAAATACAACGTATCCAAATTTCAGAATTTTCTGAGTTCATTTAAGGGTTTAATCGAAATTGTTTTCAAAACTTGTACCTCTGGACATTCTTGTTCTAGTGGTGTTTTATTTCTACTTTCTAGTTTGCTATTTGTTTTGAAATTTCTAATTATATTATATTATTGTTGTGTAGTGCGAAGTTAATGTATCAAGATAACATGTCAATGAGAAATTACCGTGTAGTATACACGTACATTATAGTTTTTTTTTTTGGTAACGTGCGCATACGTTATATTTTTTTTTTTTTAGTAACGTGCGTGCACATTATAGTTTTTGGTAACGTGCGCATACGTTATATTTTTTTTTTTTTTTGGTAACATGCGTATATGTTATAGTTTTTTTTTTGGTAACGTGTGCGTACTTTATAGTTTTTTTGGTAACGTACGCGTACGTTATAGTTTTTTTGGGTAATGTGCGCATATGTTATAGTTCAAATATGAAAATAACAAAAAAAAAAAAAAAAAGAACTGTTGGAACCCGGAACCGACCCTAGAACTCGTGACGGGGTAGGTTCCAGTTCCTCATTTTGAGGAAACTGTACCCAAGGGTAGGTTCGGGTTGAACGGAACCGAACCGGAACTGGAATCGCTCACCCTAACCGTCGGCCCGGCGCGGCGAGGTTGACCTCACGCCCTGGTTGGGCGAGCTCAATCTCGCCCAGATCCGGCGAGGCCGAGCTCGCCCGCCCGGCGGCGACGCCGAGCCTCGTCGGGGCCGGCCCTCGTCGGCCGGTTGCCGGCCATGGTCAAGCCGGCGACCGGCCAAAAGTAGAAAAAAGGAAAAAGAAAAAAAAAAAAGAAAAAAAGGAAAAATAAGAAAGAAAAAAAGAAAATAAAAATAAAAATATTAAAAATTAAAAGAAATAAAAAAATTATATAAACTTACCAAACGTATTTCTATTCTTTTTATATTTCTAAAACAGATTTACCAAACGCGTTTTTTGTTCAAAAAATTGTTCTCGGAACAGAAACACTTTTTTTTTTTTTTTTTATTTAAGTTCCCAAAATAATTTTTAAACAGAAACGTTACTAAACGCATCCTAAGTCTCTTCAAGCGGATGGAGCGCTTAATTCCGTGCAGCCCCTGCCGATTGAACCCAAGAAGCTGCTTTTAAGCCTTTTCAGGAAAGTTTTAATGCTGATGCCAAGTCAGGTGTTACCACGTTCCCTACCGAGTCCCTGGTGAAAAGCCCATTCAGTCTCAGGAGGAGCTCTGCCTACAGCGCCGAGGCAACCCCGAATTGATCTTCGAGAACACCGAAGGTGGAATCCGGATCATCTTCCCAGCGCCGCCTACCAAATTTGGTACGAAACCTGAGTTTTGGCAAGAAAAGGAAGAGGATGAGCCCCAGCCATGGTGGTGGAAGCAACCCGAAGCCTCAACAGGTCGATAGCACACTTGCTTAGCATTGCTTTAATCGACATGAAATTGTAAAAAGCTTCCAAATATCTAGTCTGTTAGACTTTTCAGGCGGACGGACTTCTATAGTGATACTCGGTGTGTAATTACTTGCAAACTCCTGTGCATTTTTTGAGTGATGGCTCCCCAATTTTCCCAAAGTATCATGACTAAGAATTTGCTGGTGTCAGATGGCGACTATGCATTACCGTCCACTTTACTGCACGCAAGTTTTTTATCACAAGGCAAGCTTGTGTACGAGCCTGTGAGGTATTATCCATGTAATTTCATTGTTGGAGTGGATGTCCCTGACAGTAATTGGAATTAGGGGACATTCTTTTAAGCCAAAGACGAACTGTTTTGGCTGCATTTAGGTTGCTAGAATGTTTTCTTCTTGTAGTTTCTACCTGTAGGTCACTGCATGAGGTTGAAAATCTCGTGGAGGAAATGTAAGATTCGGGCACAGTTGGAGTTTGAGTGCGAATGTTTAAAATGTATAACTAGTCTGAAGACCTCAGCCATACATTACATTGACAGAGAATGATTTATTCTATGCTGTGTGTTGAAAGATGGGGCAAAGGACGGGGGTTTTACGGAAGCTAGTAGTATTTTAGCCGAAACTTAAAATGACCACGTCCATTAATATAAGCAGAACTTGACTCAAAAGCCTTCTTTTACCTAATGAAGCGTCTTGCTTGTCTCTTTAGTGAAGCATCAGGTTCTGTTCTCCCAATTCCTCCGCAAACGAGCTATTTTCAGTTGGACGGTCAAATAGACCTTGTCCTTCATCTTATCCGCAAATCTAAAATAAGCTTGTCTCCAGGACCTTTTTATCACCAGTGTGCCGCAAACGGACCAGAATCCCACCAGAAATCCCAGTACGATGCTTGCATAGAACCATAATTCTCCGTGATCATCTTCCTCATTTCCTTTATGTTTGCCGTCAGGAGGTGGTGTGTCTGGCACCGGAGGTGAGCAATTTCGCAACAACGGAAGCCCACAGAGGTCCAGATTTCCCTCGAAGCTGGATGGATTGAATGTTGTGAACTGGTTGCCTCTGGGAATTTCTCCGCTCAAGTTGTTGTGTGACAAGTTCAAACTATTCAAGAATGTCATGGAGGACATGTCAGGAGGAATTCGGCCTGACAGGTGGTTGAATGAGAGGTCGAGAGTTTCCAACTCTTTCAACTCTGATATGTTGCTTGGTATGTTTCCCGTCAGTCGGTTGTTCGACAAGATCAGTGCCTTCAATGTGGAGAGATTTGATATCTCTGGAGGAATTTCCCCTGAGAGGTTATTTCTCGAAAGGTCTAACATGTTCACTAGCGGAATCAATTTGAAATACTCCATCAACCTTCCCTTCATGCTTAACTCGATGCTTCCAGAGTAAAGACTTCTGTATGACCGGGGTGACCAACTGTGGGCCTCTAAAGATTTCATCCCTGACATATTGCCGAAACATCTGGGAATTGATCCGAACAAATCGTTATTGGCGAGGTCCAAGACATGCAGGTTCAGAGAGTTGCACAGTTGTTCAGGAATTCTTCCGCTGAGACTATTGGAACGGAGGATCAATTCCGATAACGTATTGAGGCTTTTTCAGTCCACTGCGGGATTACCCCGTGAAGTCTGTTTTCCCCTAGATCGAGTGTGTGCAGGCGAGTGCAGTTTAACAAGCAAGAGGGCAACTCTCCAGAAATATTGTTGGTGCTCAACTTTAGCCATTCAAGGGAAGGTAGTAACGAGCACATTTGGCAGGGAATGTGACCGGAGAAATTGTTCTGGAAAGATCCAAGATTGTCAGGCCCGGCATAATGTTCCACCCAGCATAAATATCTCCAGAGAGAGCATTGTTTGATAAATCAAGAAAAATTAGATTCTCCAACCTGCTCACTGAAGAAGGTAGGTCTCCAGTGAGTGAGTTGTTCGACACATCCAGCAAAACCAAGGCTGACATGTGGCGGTTGACATTTGCTGGGATAGGTCCTGAAATCAAGTTGTTCCTCAAAGAGAGGGCAATCACATCCGACCAGAGTGGAAATGAACCCTCCAATCGGTTGGAAACTAAGTTGATCATTGCTCCAAAATCGAACTCTAAGAATCTGGGAAGTTTCCCCACCATTTGATTTTCGGAAAGATCTAATATCTGAAGCTGTTGCGACAGTTTCCACAGCCAATCGGGCACTGTGCCCGAAATCGCAGCTCCTGAAAGGGTCATGCTTAACAGTTTCTTCTGATTCTTCAGCCATTTGGGAAATTCTGGACCCAACTGGCAATTCTCAATTGCGATTAAACTTAAATTGAACTCAGGAACCCAGCCATGGGTGGATCTGAACTTCAGTGAACTACCCCGATAAGATGATATTTTGAGAATTTCCAACTCTTTTAGATTTCGGAGATGACTTTCCGTAACGAGACCTTCCCAAGAATTCGAATATAGGCCCAAAGTGGTCAGCTTCGACAGTTGTCCAATGCTTTCTGGTATGGTACCATTCATGTTATTGAAGGACAAGTCCAGCTCAACCAAACGTGATAGATTTCCTAGAGTACTCGGGATCGGTCCCCAGAAGGAATTTTGGTAGAGTCGAAGAACTCTTAAACATCTGTGCAATCCCAGAGAGTCGGGCAACGGACCGTTGAACTCGTTGGTCGACAAATCTAGCTCCTCTAAGTTGCTATTATTGCACCCAGACAAGCCCACTGCAAGCTCGCTTATGTTTCCTGTCAAGCTATTTAAGGAAAAAATTATCTTTCGCAGTTTGCAAAGCGCACCCTCTGCAACAGCGGGAATGGAGCCCTTGAGTTCAGAATGAATGAGCGTGAGCTCAAGAAGAGTTGTGATGTTGAAAACCCACTGAGGCATTGTGGAGTTGAAGTTGTTAAAAGAGAGATCAAGAACCGAAAGCGATGTGAAGTTCACAAATGACAGAGATTCGGGGAACTCGGAGAGCTGACATCCCGCCAAGTGCAACTCCGTTAGAGAAGAAAGCATGTTGAGCTTCTCCGGCCAAAGAGCGGATCCCTTCCGGAGATTGACGCCTTCCAAGTTAAGGTAGTTCAAAGAAAAGAGACCAGAAAGCCAATTTAAATCCGACACTTGGAGCTCTTGACGGGAATTAATGTCGAAAGTGAGGTCAAGATAGCGCAAGTTCGAGAGATTCCCTAATTGGGTAGGGACTAATCCACCAAATGATGCTTGGGAGAGATTAAGATAGGTCAGCGTCTTGAGAGAGCCTATGAAACTGGGAATGGAATTACCTTGGAAATTGTTGTGGCTCAGATCCAAGTAAGTCAAGTACTTCAAAGCAAGCAAGGAAGGACTTACTTGGCCGCTCAGACACATCGGCTTGTTATCTTCTAGTGCAGATTCAGGAGCACCGTCGTCGTCATCTACAATGTCACCGCATATGTCGGGGCTTCTGAGATCCAACTTCACAACACGGCCCGTGTCGTTGTCACAGCTCACGCCAACCCATTCACAGCAATCGCGGCCAGTCCAGGAAGAGAGCCAGCCGGAAGGGTCTTTGAGACCAGCTTTGAGTTTCAAGAGGGCTCGTCTTTCCTTTACAGGGCAGTTGGCGGTGTTGGAGCTTATTCCATTGGCTTTAAGGGGAAGAAGCTGTGAAAGCAAGTGGAGAGAAAGAAGTGGAAGAAGTAGAAAGAAAGTTTTCATGGTGACCATCTTCACTCAACAAAATCTAATATGTTAGGAACTTTTATGCACAACCCCAAGCAGAAATCTCGCCGGTTCTCTTGGAGTAGAAATCTTGACAGTTCTCTTGGTTTCTACCATTTAGTGGAAAACAAGGAAAAAAGGAAAAGATTTTTTGAATTTTTCACTGTTCATTTAACGAAAAATGAACTATTTAAGAATTTTTTTTGAAAAAACACTTTCAAAGATGGGGAAAATATTTTCCACTTTTCAGAATGTGAAAACATTTTCCATAACTTATTCAACCTCAATTTTTTCACCAAACACATTTTCCTTTTACTTTTTAAAATCGAGTTTTTCTTTTTCTTTTGCTTCTTTTTTTCTTCTTCTTCCTTGGTCGGTCGCTTGCCATGGCAGCAGCAAGCGACCAACCATAGGCGAGGCTGAGCTCGCTCAACGCCACTGAGCTCGAGGCCCACCAAATCTAGCCACCTAGGTGAGGCTCGAGCCTTGCCTAGCTCGTCAGATTTGGTGAGGCCCCAGCTCGTTTGACCAATCTCAAGCCTCGCCGGATCTAGCCACTTGGAGCCTCGCCCGAGATCACCAAACATCATGGCGAGCCTTGCCCAAGTTGCAAATTTGGTAAGGCCCTAGTTCGCTTGATCGACCTCTAGCGAGCTCAAAGCTAGCCGATCCAACCACCCGGGTGGGGCTCGAGCCTTGCCGGATGTAAGGCTCTAGTGACCTCAGCAAGGCTCGAGCCTCGTGCGGGTGGTCCGATCTAACCAACCTCATTGGCCCTTGCCGACTTGTGGTGAGGCTCTAGTTCGCCTATGCCTGGTCGTCGGTTGCTTGGTCATCGGTCACCACTATGACCAATGACCGGCTAATAGAAAAGACGAAAAAGAAAAAAGAAGAAAATTAAAATATTAAAAATCGAAAGAAAAATATAATAATAAAAAAATGATTGAACTTTGCACAAGGATTTGACACCACTTTGTACTGCATCGTGTCTTAGACGCCACGTGAACGTTTCAAGGAAGCTGCCTTCAGTAATTCACGAAACAGAATAAACATTGATCGTGGAAATATATTTAAGTTATGATGAATCATCCACTTCAATTCCATTTTTTTCAGTTCCCTCTAGTAGGCTTTACTGCTGCATGATTTTTGAGGACATATAGGATCATCTTACGCTATGAGGTCCAAATGGCTAGGATCAAGATGAACCATTTTCTTGTAAAAGTGGATTGCTCACCCCCATCTGATGGTTGGATCGTCAAAATTAGCTCTTGCGATCATAATTCACATTCGTACTGATGTCCTCTTCGTTGATTCTTATGATTGCAATGCGAGACAATGTCGATGACTTTTAACTATGTTCATTTATTTCGTAAAAATAAATTATTTGAAAAATATTTTCTCGAAAATAATCGCCTGTGTCACTTAAAATAATTAGTCAATAAAAAACATTTTCATTATCGCCAATAATTTTATGTCTATATATTTTCATGAATAATGAATATATTTTTCGTTTATTCATTTTTGTAAGAGATATAAGTGATTATTGTTAGAAAAATATTTTTAAAATATTCTTTTTTTTTGTGCAAAAAACTGGATTTTTTTATTCATTATTCTAGTAGATTATTTTTCTTTGAGGTTTTGCATTATCAATAATATGTACACAAGACTTGATACAACCATACCAATTCATTTGATCTTTCAAACTAAGGATAATAATGCAAAAGGTCCAAGAATTTTGATCCAATACGCAGTATCATTTTTGAACTTTTAATTTATTTAATATGGTCAATGAATTTTTTATTATTGTTCAATTGAGTTCTCCATTATTTCAATTTAATTTGGGTTCTAACTTGGAACGTTTTAATGGAGGGACGAGAGAAATGTGACACATGGATTATTCACATAAAATATTCAACTCAAATTAGAACATAACATTCCTTTTAATTTGTTTAATTTGTTCAATTTGGAAAAATGATTATCCATGTTATTTGATAACATTGATTATTATATTATAATATGAATTGAATTGAATATTTTATGTGGATAATCCACATGTAACGTTCTTTTTTCGTTCATTATTCAAACTTCCCGTATTGAAAGACAAATCAACAAATTTAATTAACTTAAATTAATGGAAGGACGATTAAAATATTTTCATATAGTCTAGGGATGAAATTGAACATATATCAAAAGTTCTATGATCATATTAAATAAATTAAAAGTATGAGGACAACATTACACATTAATTTAAAGTTCAAAAATGACATCACATATTATGATATCCGAGTCTTCGCTCGATGGAATCATGAGTCTCGAATGCTTAACAGTCAATGCTGCACCACCAAATTGGCCATCAGACCACGCCATCCGCATTGCCGTTGTGTTTTCCCGTGCCTCATTATATTACCGCAAGGACAACCACTTCAGCTTGTCCAAGTCACCCACTCGCGACCCTTCAGCCTTCGTACGACACACCTTCTGCCGCGGCGCCATCGGACTGCCAACACAGCGACACATCAGCGCCACCACCGCCCCAACCTCACTGCAACAGCAACTTGCTCCACATCCTTTGCCAATCCCCAAGCTACCTATCGCACGTTGCAACATGCGTAGTCCACAGCAGCATTCCACAAGCATCAGCTGGCGTGAGGCTGTGCTAAGGAGTCAACTGGTCAGCCACTCGCCCCGGGTTCCTCCTCGTGGTGCAACGACAACAAACGGCAGAAGAGAAGGGGCCAACGTCTTTTCCTTGTCTTCTCCTCATACGGCAGCACGTTCATTTCCATTTCTATGACGACCCCAGGACGTCATGGCTACTCTAAAACTACTATTGTCAATATCTTCTTCATTGTAATTTTTCTTAAGCATGGGGAAGCATAAGGGACAACAAAAACTTTCAAGGTACATGTGATTTCTGTAAATGGGGCAACTTCATTTCTTATTTATTCATACATTACATTAGACGACCGATGGGGTTGCCATGGGAAAGTACAAAAGGTCAGCACTAAACTGACCATACTAGACTCTAGGTCGGTCACCCCTCCCCACCTAGCTGCACAAGTGTTGTCTAACAGTGGCCTTTGATGTTCTCAAAATCTTCCGAGCTCCAAAAATCGTGTTCCCTCCTACCTCCTTCCTATGTCGTCAAGCTGTCTTTGCCTCCTAACCCTTCAGAGGACAGTGGGAGTGGACTTGCCATATGTCCGTTAACGCAAGCATATACCTTGATGAACCAAGGGTAATGTCAATGGCCATATTCGACTTAATCCGATTGAAGACAGTATTTGGAAAATCGGGTCCGTGTGAGATAGCTAATATAATCACCTAGAGGGGGTGAATAGGTGCACAAACAATTTATCAAGATACGGAAGCGATTTTAGGCAACCGATAGAAAGGAAACTCTCTATTGATTAACAAAATGAAGTACGATCAAAGTAAAGAGAGTAAGGAAGAGAAATTTGAACACAGGGTTTATAGTGGTTCGGCTTATTTCAAGCCTACGTCCACTCTTCCGCACCGACAGCCCACCGGCGGATTTCACTATGAACAAAAGAGAAGTTACAGCACACACTTTTCCTTGATTTCACAAAGTGTAGATATTCTACCACACCTCCTCAAGGTTTCTCACAAATATAAACTCTCTTTTGTGTACAAGGTTTCGCTCAAAAGAATTGTCTAAATAACAGGAAGCTTCAGACTTTGGAATTTTTCTATCGCGCACACCTTGAACAACTTAGAACGTCTTTTTATATACTCCTTTACGCCATCATACCCGTTGGCATTTACCAAAGGAATTCCTCCAATCTACCCGTTGGAAGGAATCAATTAAGAAGATTATTCGAGCTATTAAAGGAACGTGTCGATAGCCCATCAATCGTTCGCCCATACAATTAGGATCTCGGTTTCCATGAGTAGAACCTTCCAAGAATATTTAGGCAATCATCGGATCCTTAATCTTCGAGTCAATCTCGATCAATCAAAGGATTTCGTTATGTCTTTTCTAGCCAAGAGATCTTCTCCAGTCGATAAGGTCATATCCTTAATGAAACATCCAGTTTTGGATAACCTTTTTCAACGGATTAAAGGCGTCAATGAGGATAGACTTTGAGTCTTGATCTGGCTATCAGGAGATCTTCGAGACTTTAAATAGCAAAGTCCGCAAGCCTTTAGACTAGACCGATGGAAATGTTTTGTTAGCTTCAAACACTTCAAGAAGATTTCTCCAACAATCTCCCCCTTTTTGATGATGACAAAACTTTAATGCAGATTTGGACAACTTTGACCGCAAAACATTTCTCAAACACATATGCATATCTTATAGAGATAAATGGCTAAATGAATAACACCAGAGTCTGCAACCACAGAAAATAGGTTAGTCTAGTATGCGATAAAGCCATCCATAAGACATCAATAGTAGTTAATAGAAGTAGTCAAGTCCAAGTCTAGTTCAGTTCTCATCCGAGACACAAAAACAAAGTCAAACATAGTTAAACATCAAAATAATTCAACAAACCACACGATTAAAAGTCAAAGTGTTCAAATCTTGCATCTCTCCCCATTTTTGTCAACATTAAAAAGGTTTGAGATGAAAATGGAATAAAGTCAAGATTGCTTGGGAACGCATGGACAAGCTGGAAATCTCCCATAGGCGAACGATGCCTTCCGGCCTTTTCAAGTCTTCTTTCGGTTGTGCAATCTCCTCACCCTTGGCATTGGCCTGAATTTGAACGAGAGAGGGCTTGGATCGATCATTCAATGAGCATAAAGAAACTTGACCCGCATTTTGCAAGTTTTGAACCTCTCATCCCGAGCATAGATTTGTTATCGCATCTCCAAGAGAATATCCATGATTCTACGAAAATCTGCTGCATTATCGCCCGAGTACTTGCTTCGGCCCGATCGATGGAGTAAATGCGGACGATGGTAGATCAGCATAATCTCGCAGGTTTGGCGATGAAACTTCATGACCTTCATCTAGAAATTGAGAGGCATAAATGTCCTTTGGGTCTGCAGGAGAGCGACTGATGCCCTCACTTGCATCAGGATATGAGGACTTCCCTCTTTTCTCTTGATCTCCCCCTGTTTCCATGCCTTCAGGTGGAGAAGAGTGTTCCTCAGGTTCTCCTTCTTCTCTTTTCTCTTCTTCTTCTTTCTCAGCTCTTTCCTTTTCAGCTTCTCTTTCTTCTTCTCCCTTCTCCTCTCGCTTCCTTCTCCTCTCGTTGCTTTCGTCATTTGTTCCGATTCTTTCTCGGAATAGGACGACTTAAATTCTTCAAAGCCATTGCAGAAATGGTGAGGTTTTCATCATCATCATCTTCATCTTCAACAATAAGAGCTCTTCTTTTCGTTCTTGAAGCAACCAAGGGCTTCTTTCCTTTCCGTTTTGATGAAGAAGGGGTTGATGAGCTTTAAGCTGGAGTGTTCTCCTTGAATTTCTCCAACGCCTTGTTCAATTCCTTCAGACGCATTTTGGTCACCATTTTCAGTCCTACCACCATATAATCGCACGATCGAACACAAAAGATTTGCGGAGGCTAAATATTCAAATATCTGAATAACTTCGTCACAAGACTTAGGTAAGGAAGTTGACCTCTGTCCTTCATCATGGCTCGATACATGTGGAATATAACAGTATGAGAAAGAGAAAACATTTTCCCAGTGAGGATGGCATACATCGGCTTGCCTCGAACTTGAAACATCGGTCTTGGAAGTTGATTTCGGTCGGAGGCAATTGATCACAATTTTGTGAAGCAAGATGTTGAACGCATTCATTCTTAAGTAGGAAATCTTTTCCTCTGTTCTCCTGTCCTTAACAAGTTCCAATGTAGCATGAGCAATAGAAACTTTGATCGGTTGATATCTTCCTCTCTCAACTCTTAACACATCTGCCAGCATATCCATATCCATAACAAAGTCTTGATCTTTGACGCTGAAAGAGAATCTATTCGCATCCAAGAAGCTAAGATTTGAATAGAAATATGCGGTTAGTTCAGCATAGGCCTCTATAGTGTCGGAGCAGAACTTTTCAAGTTGAAGATAACCGAACTTTTCCCTCAAGTTCACATTCGCAGCATCCAAAAAATCAAAATCCACACTCCTAAGGTTTATCACCCCACGCTTCAGCAATTTTGAGTACAAATCCTTTTGTTCCTTCGATCCGAACAAGTCTCCCATTTTTCCTCGATTTTCAATCGCAACATCCATTCTCGGTTGAAATTGGCTGTACAGTTTATCATCATCATTCCCATCTACAGGATTCACTCCCCAATCACGAGGATTACTTGGGATATTCGCAAGGGTTTCTTCTGCCATTCCTTTACGAGCAATTCCCAAACTTTCCATTTTTCGCAAAAAGATATATTCATTTCCATACCCTTTGTCTTTAAGAAAATCATCGACATACTTCAAAGGAGTATGAGTCCCTTTTAAAGCACAATACAACTTATAAATAAAAGCGGGCTTTTGAACTCTTACAGGATCTGCATCCTCGATGATTTCTTCCTCTTGTTGATGATCAATGCCGTGAGGACTAGATGGAGGAGAGTGACGCTGCTGAGAATGTTGTGGGCTCTACGCGATCCGGAGACACTTCTTCTTCGGTGAGATCGAAGTGCGTAGGCCCCTCACTCATTCGCCGTGGTCCCCTGCTTGCGATTCTCGAAGACTTTCTTGAAGACGACATCTTTCTCAGTTTTTGGAAGGTTCCTTGCTTGACTTTCCCAAGAAAGATGACAACTTTTTCAAAGATTAAATAAGGGAAGAAAACGGGAATGGAAGATCGATGCTTTCTAGGGTTTTTGAGAGTAAAGTGAAGGGAAATCAGCAGTGCACGATCGGTTAAAAAGGGAGGTATACAAACCATCACAAAGGAAAATAAAAGATGCATTTTCAAAATAACGTTATTTTTCTGCGAAAATAGTCATTTCAAAAATAACTTCCTTTTTGAAAGGAACGATGTAACAATTACGTCGATTAAATATAGCAATAATTAAACACAATCGACGATCGTACCTCTTCAAGATAAGATTTGAGAGAGAGAGAAAGAATTACTTACGTCAAGGTCTTGTATGTCCGAGTCCGAAAGTCTTTAGATTTTGATTTCCTCATACCTCAAAATGTTGAGTCCGGGAACAGATGATTTCAAATTGATTTTTCTCCAAAGGCTTTGTGAATATATCCACCGGTTGATTCTTTGAATCAACAAATTGAATTGAAACTTCTCCATTTTGAACATGGTCTCTAATGAAGTGATGTCGAATCTCTATATGCTTTGCTCTTGAGTAAAGAATTGGATTTTGGTGAGATTGATAGCGCTGGTGTTGTTGCAATTAATCTTCGTGCATGAATCTTCAATTCCAAAGTCTCTTAGCTGTTGTTTTATCCAAAGAATTTGTGAACAGCAACTTCCAAGAGCTACATACTCGCTTCTATTGTAGAGAGAGCTACGTACTCGCTTTCTTGAAAACCAAGATACCGTCCCCGCCTCCAAGTAGTTAACGGGTACCCGAGGTGCTCTTTCTATCAACTCGCAACCGGCTAGATTCGCGCCCGAGTATCCAAGAAGAGTAAAGTCTCCTCTTTTAGGATACCATAGACCGATGCTTGAAGTAGAAGTAATGTATTTAATACTACGCTTTGTAGCATTTAAATGAGATTCTTCAGATCTACTTGAAATTTGGCACAAATGTAAACACTAAACAAAATATCATGTCTAGAAGCGTTAAGATAAATAAGTGAGCCAATGATACTCCCGTATAGCTTCGGTCGACTTTCTTTCCTTCGTCATCTTTGTCTATCTTCAAGGAACTTGACATTGGTATTTCAGCCTTCTTGCAATTGTTCAAACCAAACTTTTTGACGAGATCATTAGCATATTTTTCTTGATGAATAAAAGTTCATTCCTTCAGTTGTTTCACTTGAAGCCCGAGAAAGAAAGTTAACTCACCCATCATGCTCATTTCAAATTCATCCTGCATAGTCTTAGAGAATTTCTTGCACAGACTTTCATTAGAAGATCCGAATATAATATCATCAACATATATTTGAACTAGCACAAAACTTTTGCTTTCTCTTTTAATAAATAAATTAGTGTCTACTTTACCTTTCACAAAACCGTTTTGGATTAAAAACTTACTTAGCTCGTTGTACCAAGCTCGAGGTGCTTGTTTTAAGCCATATAAGGCTTTTTGAGTCCGAATACCGAGTCCTGGGTTTCCTTGGGTCTTCAAACTCAGGTGGTTGTTCCACATAGACTTCCTCATGGATGAATTCATTAAGGAAGGCACTTTTGACATCCATTTGGAATAACCTGAAATTTTTATGACAAGCAAATGCAAGTAAATAAACGAATTGCTTCTAACCTTGCTACTAGTGCGTAAGTCTCGTCATAGTCTATCCCTTCTTCTTGCGTGTATCCCTTGGCCACGAGTCTTGCTTTGTTTCTTACGACCTTTCCTTTCTCGTCCATCTTGTTTCTAAAAACCCATTTAGCTCCAATAACTGATTTACCTTTCGGTTTTGGAGTCAATTCCCAAACATCATTGATATTGAATTGCCCGAGCTCTTCTTGCATGGCTTCAATCCGCCTTTCATCGATAAAGCTTCATCTATGCTTTTGGGTTCTATTTAGAAATAAGAGCCACTGCACTAGACTCTTTGCGCCTTTTGGATCTAGTGCGAATTCCTTCATTAATGTCGCCAATGATAAGATCTTTAGGATGATTGGACTTATGCTTCCAGTTGCTAGTTGATTTGTCAGAATGATGATCACTTCCTTCACTTGAATTTTCAACAGTTACTCGTTGCTGGTCTTTCAAAGTCTGAGCTGCTTCTTGAGATTTAGACTTTGTAGGGTCCGGAGAGGTTCGTCTATTCAAGATGAGTCTCGAATAGATTCATTTTGTATAGAATCTTGGAATTTGACATTCATTGATTCTTCCACGGTTTGAGTCTTCTTGTTGTAGACTCTATACGCTTTGCTTGTGGTTGAATATCAAAGAAAGATGCCTTCATCGACTTTTCTTCAAACTTACCAACTCGATCATTTGCATTTTTCAATATGAAACATTTGCATCCAAACACATGAAAATATGAAACAATAGGCTTCTTTTCTTTGAATAATTCATAAGGGGTTTTTTCTAGAATAGGCCTTAGAAAAACTCTGTTGATAATATAACATGCTGTAAAAACTGTTTCAGCCCAAAAAAGTGATGAGATGTTACTTTCAATTAGAAGAGTTCTAGCCATTTCTTGAAGCGATCTATTCTTTCTTTCCACAACTCCATTTTGTTCTGGAGTATATGGAGAGGAGAACAAATGCTGAAAACCAGATTCATCACAAAACTTTGTAAAATTTTGATTTTCAAATTCACCTCCATGATCTGTTCTTATACTTGAAATAACATATCATTTTTTCGTTTTGAACCTTTTTAGCAAATTTTTCAAAGTAAGAGAAAGTTTCAGACTTACTTGCCAGGAAATACACCTAAGTAAATCGTGAGTAGTCATCCACGATTACTAGGCAATATTTCTTACCTCCAATGCTCTATGTTCTGGTTGGTCCAAAGAGATCCATATGCGAAGTCGTAGTATACGGTTAGTGGAAACTTGATTTATTGGTTTAAAGGAATTTCTTACCTGTTTTCCCAATATGCATGGTGTACATAGGTCGACTTTTGATATGATAAATTGGGTAGACCACGAACAAGCTTCTTTGTTAAAATTTTGGCTATCTACTTCATATTGATGTGCCCAAGCTTTCGTGCCATAAACTTGCTTCGTCTTGGATTGAAATTAAACATTGCGATTCATCGGTTTCACATCCAAGAGGTAGATATTTCCATGTCTTCGTCCCATAAATGACTCGAGTAGAGTCTTTACTTGGTTCCCGAGCATATACCTTCTTGAAAGTAGATTTTGAAATCGGTATCACATAGCTGATTGACATTGAGCAGATTGTAGTTGAGTCCTTCAACTAAAGAAACATTGCTTATTGTGAGGTTTTCAATCTTCACAGTTCCAAATCCCACAATTTTTCCTTTGTTGTTTCCTCCAAATGAGACTTTTCCATCATTCACTTGAACAAGCTTTATGAAGCAATTTGAATCTCCTGTCATGTGTCTCGAGCATCCGCTATCCACATACCATTTCACCTTTTTCTTGATAGTGACCTGCATTTTAAAAAGAGACTCAAGCTTTCTTTGGTACCCATATTTTCTTGGGTCCTTTTGAGTTAGTCTGATATACGGTTTTTGCCCAAACTTTATTGATAGGTCTCCAAACCATAGGACATTCTTTTTCAAAATGATTTGCACTATTGCATTTTGAACATCTAAGAGCATTGCGACCTACCGGCTTTACAAAGGTCATTTCAAAATGATTTTTGTAAGCATTTCTTGTGGGTCTTTGTTTGATTCTTTCTTTCACTTTAGGAAAATCAATTAAAAGAATGGTTTCAGAGTCATTCCTAAACCAGATTTATTGAAATAAGGTCTTTGAACATAAAGTATTTTTTCTAGTTTCTCAGATCCTATCGAAAATCTTTTGGAAATATTTGAGATATCATTTTTCAAGAATGCACTTTCTTTTGAAAGATTATCTTCACTTTCTCTAAGAGAAGAAACATTCATATCTATACATTTCACCTTTTCTTTCAAAATATTTTCTTGTTGTTTTAAGACAGAATTTTCCTTTTTGAGTTCGGAAATCCTTTTAAGAGAAGTCTTAAGACTAAAACACAACTCATCAATGTATTTAGAAACTTTAATAGGGATTTTGTAGTTACTTAATTCAAATTCGGTGTATGAATCTAAGTCTGTCTCGAAGTTTGAATGCGAATCCGATTGTGCCATCGGACATATGTTGGCATAATCATCATCACTTTCTTCACATTCTCGTATCACTTCAGGTTTTGCTTTAAGAGCCTTTCAATACTTTTCAACTTTTCCTTTCTTCTTCCTCGAAGAGTACGGTTAGTCCGATGTGCCCCTTTTTCTTACATTCAAAGCGGACTATATCTTTATTTGATTCATCATCTTCAATGATTTAGTTTGTTGCTTTTGAAAATTTTGTTTCCTTGGATTGAATCTTCTTCCTTTTCTGTTCAGCTTTCTAAATCTTCTTATCATGAGAGCAAGCTCCTCATCGTCCATATCGTCTTCAGAATTTGCAGCATCGTAATCATCATTGGATTTTAATGCAATGGATTTCTTACCTTTAGGTCTTCGTCTTCATTGATTCGTTCCACTTCATAAGATCGAAGAGTTCCAACCAATTCATCAACAAATAGTGGCATGATTCTTTGGGTCTCTCTGATTGAGGTCTTTATGTGATTCCAATCCTTGAAGAGTCATCGCAGTAGCTTGTTTACCTTCATGGGATCGAAATTGGTTGACCTTAATTTTCAAGACCATCTCGAAACGACTAAACACATGTCAATTATAGATTCTCCCGATTTCATTACGAAGGCTTCATATTGACCGAGAAGAATGTTGATTCTAGTCTCTTTTACTCGATCGGTTCCTTCGTAAATAATGTGTAATTTATCCCGAGACTTCTTTGGTTGTATCACAAGAAGATATTATGTAATATTCAGTAGGTGATAAAGCACAATATAAAGAATAGATTGCTTTTGCATCAAGAGCTTGTCTCTTGATTATCTCTTCCCGAGTCATTTCGCTAGACTCAATGGTGTCTTTTCCTCTTTCGAGACAGGTGCAGCTTTAGAAATGATTCATTTTTCTACAACGTCCCATTCAGAGGATCTTTTGATCTTAGGAACGCCTTCATCTTGTTTTTCCATATGTTGTAGTCTTTTCCATCAAAGTAAGGCGGTCTGGTATTGCTTTGCCCTTCTACCAGCCCTTGAGCCAACATACTAGCCATGGATCTTTAACTCTGAAGTAAAACACTTTAAATAAAGTGAGTACACAAGCTTTGATACCAATTGAGATAGGTAATATAATCACCTAGATGGGGTGAATAGGTGCACAAACAATTTATTAAGATACGGAAGTGATTCTAGGCAACCAATAGAAAGGAAACTCTCTATTGATTAACAAAATGAAGTACAATCAAAGTAAAGAGAGTAAGGAAGAGAAATTTGAACACAAGGTTTATAGTGGTTCGGCTTATTTCAAGCCTACATCCACTCTTCCGCACTAACAGCCCACCGGCTGGATTTCACTATGAACAAAAGAAAAGTTACAGCATAGCTTTTCCTTGATTTCACAGTGTAGATATTCTACCACACCTCCTCAAGGTTTCTCACAAATATAGACGCTCTTTTGTGTACAAGGTTTCGCTCAAAGGAATTGTCTAAACAACAGGAAGCTTCAGACTTTGGAATTTTTCTATCGCGCACACCTTGAACAACTTAGAACGTCTTCCTTATTTACTCATTTACGCCATCATACCCGTTGGCATTTACCAAAGGAATTCCTCCAATCTACCCATTGGACGGAATCAATTAAGAAGATTATTCGAGCTAGTAAGGAACGTGTCGATAGCCCATCAATCTGTTCGCCCATACAATAAGGATCTCGGTTTCCATGAGTAGAACCTTCCAAGAATATTTAGGCGATCATCGGATCCTTAATCTTCGAGTCAATCTCAATCAATCAAAGGATTCCGTTATGTCTTTTCCAGCCAAGAGATCTTCTCCAGTCGATAATGTCATATCCTTAATGGAACATCCAGTTCTAGATAACCTTTTTTCAACGGATTAGAGGCGTCAATGAGGATAGACTTTGAGTCTTGAGTCCGGCTGTCCCGGAGGTCTTCAGACTTTAAATAGTAGAGTCTGCAAGCCTTCAGACTAGACTGATTAAAACGTTTTGTCAGCTTCAAAACACTTCAAGAAGATTTCTCCAACACCGTGAACCTGTCCTTCTCCCAAGTGAAGTTCACCAACACCCCGTAGCGAATCATTGGGGAGGCAAGTGGGATCGACATTCTAATGATTTGAAAAGATGAAGTCAACAACCAATGAGTCACAACCCAGCAAATAGAAATTCCACCAATCTATGCCACACAAATCGATCAGTGTATGACAAAGAAAATCTCATTAGAAAGTTTCATAAATCACATACACAATAGCTTACTTGAGAACCTTTCGAAATACACGGTTGATCAATATGAGTAATAAATTTCCCTAACAAATGATCAATAATGCGATTCAGGAATACCAAAGTCACAATCAATACAAGTTCATACTACCATCATCTTCCAGGGAACCTTGTTACCCCTCGGGCATCTCGCACCCATCCGGCATAGCGACGCATCTGGGGGAACCACGTTACACCCCCAAGCATTTGGAGGAACCCAGTTATCCCTCCAGGCATCCCTCTACAACCCGGGGCATTGTCATCCCAACGATTGACAGCATTATCAATCACACATTCACACTATGATGCAGCAATTTCACGATTCAATTAAAAATATATTAGCACCACTATCATTCAAGGATTTAAGCATGCATCTAATGAATTATCATTCATTTTCATTCCTTAGACTAATACAAGCTCATCCATATAGATATTAAGTGAACCGTGGGGAAGGTCCCACATTCTAGGCCTAAACTAGCCTCATAAGGCGTCTCGCACGCCTGTAAAGTTGATAGCTATTGTCTAGGTAATCAATCTTAAAAAATTATGAAAATTTGGTACGAGGTGGACAAGATCTAAAGGAACATATTTCATGAAGAACTCAAAATCTGATTCAGTTCATACAGTCCTAAATAATTTTTGTAATCTGGGCTCAAAACAGTCAAAATCTCCAGGATGAAATTGAGTAGAAAAATAAATATTTCACTAACCTATTGAGACCGAAAAATTATGAAAATTTAGTATGTGGTATCTTGGGATGTGCTCTACAAATTTTGTGAAGAACATATTTGAGAATTCTGGACTGAGAAATCTGTAGAAAATGAAAAGGCATAAAGAGGTCGGTCATGTGACCCAAAAACAGATTTTGAATCCTGAAGTTTTTCAAATATATTTTTATCATATGAAACCAAAAAATTCTGAAATTAAATTATGTCGTAGAATAGTCAATAAGGGACAACTCCCGTGAAGAACACCCAATGAAATTTGCACCACATAAGTCGGTACAAAATTAGCAAACTTCTTAATCAGGCTAGATCCGAACCTGCCCTCAGCTCAGTCACGAATTTCCTTCAAAGTGTCTGCCGTTCCAGCCTTCACATATGCCAAATATCAACTACCCATGCCTCTACGACCTAAATACAAGTTTGACTATTTCGAACTCGACAACATAGCTAAGTAACGTAGTTGGAACTTCTGACTAAATGAACAACGTAGTCAAAACTTCAATTAGATGAAAATCTCAACAACATTCTTGGGTTTCTATGGAACTATTCTTGTCACACGACAAACGATCAATATAGGATAGAATGGATGATATCCATTTGCCTCAGGTCCTAGTGCGTTGCGGAGACGGTCTGGAGAATGGAGACAAGCTGGTGATGACGACGCAAGGGCCGCGAATTGCTAGCTTCTCTGGTTCACAGCTGCCACCGAAATGGGGGGAAGAAACTGAAGGACCTGAAGAGAACGTGCGGCCAGGTGAATAATCGTTCCACCCCCCCCCTCTCTCTCTCTCTTTTTCTTTAGCCAACTCTGCCCACCTTGAGTAGCTTTTGTTGACTCAATTACCTTATCCTATGCCAGCTAGAAATGTGGTCTTGTTCGTGGCAATTGAGGAGTGGGGGAAAAGGTTTAAAAATCTTCAAATGATGGAGAGAGTTCGAGAGTTTTCGGAGGGGCTGGACAGCTGGTCAAGCTCTTGATTTTTTTTGTGGGATGAACGTGATAATGGGCTGGGGGAAACGAGCGGATGGTGCGGTGTTCAGCAGGGAAAGGAAACATGAACGTGCGGCCTTCGTACCGCGAAATGATGAGCTGCTTGATGCTGGCGATAGGTGAAACGGCCAGCTGGACAGATGTGTCCTGCTGGGGTGGAGGTCGTGAAAATGGGGAGGAAGAGGAGCGACTGCCCGCTCCATACCTCGGGGCCTTCTTCTTCCGATGCTGGAGCTGTCATCCCCTTGTAATTGCGGTTGACTCATTGATTTTGGCAGCCAAATTCCACGCCAGCTAGAGACGAGACGTCACGCCGCGGGCTGTGTGACAAGGCGGGATTGGGACCGAACATCGGAGTTGTTAACGCTGTATAGTGACGGCATCTTGGTGACGACTCGAGGATAATACAAATAGTGTAGTTCAACGACAAGCTTGTTAACGTAGCATGAACCGTCTAAAATTCGGAGCTCGCTCTTTGTCTAGCAAAAGTCCGAATGTCACAATTTCCCTCCTTCACGCACGCGACAATCTCTCTCTGTCCTTCTGCTCTGCGTGCGATCGCTCAAGCCGTGCAACACTCCTCCTCATCTCACGACCGCCGGCGACACAGTAACTCAACTCAGACCTCAAGATAAACGATAAATTAGGTTTGGACGTCAAATGGCACTGAGTTACACTCGATGTGACAAAAGGCCCTACTCATCTCAGAAACCCACTAGCCCCTCTCCTAAGAAGTGGAATTGTGGAAGTTACGGAGGAACCAGGAAATGCCAGGCCGTGAATTAGGTGCCGTATCCAAATGACCATGCCAAATGTGTGGCGAATGGCATGGAACAGGACCCCGTCAAGATCTAATGAGATGTTTTGTGTGCGACCAACAGGGCCACATTGGGAGGAAGTGTTCACAGGAAAGGTCCTTGGTGGATGCTAGCCCTACACGATCAGCACAACAACGTTCGGGGAGCACCTCGGCAAGGAAAACCACAACGGCCACCAGCTCAAGAACGAGTGTACACAATTACTCAGGAGGAAGTGGAGGCTTCCAAAGCCATTATCTCAGGTATGATTTCCTTAAATGATAGGAAGGCCTCTACATTGTTTGACACAAGTGCAACACATTCTTTTGTGTCTGAAAGATATAGGCTACTAGATAAAATAAAAACTAAACCCCTCACTATGCCTTTTAGTATTTCTACACCGCTTAAGGATGCTGTGTTATCCACACTAGCACGGGAGAGTTGTAAGATCTCTATAGGTGGACGAGATTAGAAATACACCAAGTAGTGATGGCCATACATGACTTTAACACCATTGTAGGAATGGATTGGCTTCGTAAACAACAGCCCAAGGTGGACTATTACAAGAAAATGATTCAATTCAACTCACCAGATGAGCCTAATTTTGAGTTCTATGGAGATGAGACGAACCCCTCAGTGACCCTTATTTTGGCAGTAGAAGTGCATGTACTTCTTAACGAAGGATGTCAAGGGTATCTAGCAATAGTAAAGGACCAAACTAAGGAAAAAACCAAACTCGAAGAGATCCGTGTGGTCCAAGAATTACCTGACGTGTTTCCCAAGCAATTACTAAGATTGCCACCAGAATAGGAATTTAAGTTTGTAATTGAATTGGTTCTAGAAACCGAACTTATATCAAAAGCCTCATATAGGATGACCTTAGTGGAATTAAAGGAGTTGAAAGTATAATTACAAGAATTACTCAATAAGGGGTTCATTAGGCCAAGTGTGTCCCCGTGTCTATCCTATTTATAAAGAAGAAGGATGGATCAATAAGTCTTTGCCTTGACTATAAACAACTGAATTAGGTCACAATTAAGAACAAGTACCCGTTGCCTAAAATGGACGATCTATTTGACCAGTTGTAGGGGAGTTCAATCTTTTATAAGATAGACTAAAGATCAAGGTATCATCCGTTAAGGATTAAGAAGGAAGACATTCCTAAGACCGTTTTAGGACTTGTTATGGACACTACAAGTTCTTAATCATGCCATTTGGCTTGATGAATGCACCGGCTGCATTTATAGACCTAATGAATAGGGTGTTCAAACCATACTTAGATCAATTTGTAATCGTCTTCATTGATGATATCCTGATATATTCAAAAGGACTAGAGGAACACAATCAGCACCTAAAAATAGTACTACAGACTCTTAGAGACCATAAATTGTACACAAAATTTAGCAAGTAAGAATTCTAGTTGGACCAAGTAGTATTTCTAGGTAATAGTATCCATAGATGGAATCTTGGTGGACTCAACAAAGGTCGAGATAATAGAAAATTGGCCAAAACCAACCACGCTGATGGAAATACGAAATTTCTTAGGACTTACAGGATATTACAGGAGATTTATAGAAGGACTCTCGTGACTCGTAGGCCCACTAACCTAATTGACTAAGAAGAATGTGAAATTTGAATGGAACGATGAGCGCAAGTGGAGCTTCCAAGATTGACCAAATCTTCGATACTAATTATTCCTTCTAGGTCTGGTGGATTCACGATGCATAGTGATGCTTCCCACAAGGGTTTTGGGATGTGTCTTGATGCAACATGGGAATGTTATAGCCTATGTGTCAAGACAATTGAAGTCTTATGAGTTAAATTACCCAACTCACGACTTAGAATTAGTTGCAATTGATTTTGCATTAAAAATATGAAGACAATATTTGTATGAAGAGAAATTTGAAATCTATATATATCATAAAAGTTTGAAATATCTATTCTCCCATAAGGAATTAAACATGCGACAAAAGAGGTGGATGGAATTGTTGAAAAATTACTACTATGAGATATTGTATCATCTAGGGAAGATGAACAAGGTAACGGATGCTCTTAGTCGTAAGTCGGCAATCGGTATGGCAAGTATAAGGAGAAGAGAATGGAACTTATTAGCAGCGATCGCCAATTCAGAGTTTAAGTTAGAAGTAGACCATCTTACTAGTGTACTAGTTACACTAAGAACTAAGAAATCTGTAGAAAATG
The DNA here is from genome assembly GCA_014182585.1 of Eucalyptus coolabah. NCBI lineage: Eukaryota > Viridiplantae > Streptophyta > Magnoliopsida > Myrtales > Myrtaceae > Eucalyptus > Eucalyptus coolabah. The sequence continues at coordinate 54,933,442 of CM024621.1, forward strand.
AAAAGGCATAAAGAGGTCAGTCATGTGACCCAAAAACAGATTTTGAATCCTGAAGTTTTTCAAATATATTTTTGTCATATGAACCCAAAAATTCTGAAATTAAAGTATGTTGTAGAATAGTCAATCATGAAGAACGCCCAATGAAATTAGCACCACATAAGTCGGTACAAAATTAGCAAACTTCTAAATCAGGCTAGATCCGAACCTGCCCTCATCTCAGTCACGAATTTCTTTCAAAGTGTCTGCCGTTCCGGCCTTCGCATGTGCCAAATATCAACTACCCATGCCTCTACGACCTAAATACAAGTTTGACTATTTCGAACTCAACAGCATAGCTAAGTAACGTAGTCGGAACTTTTGACTAAATGAACAGCGTAGTCGAAACTTCGATTAGATGAAAATCTCAATAACGTTCTTGGATTTCTATGAAACTATTCTCATCACATGACAAACCATCAATATAGGATAGAAGGGATGATATCCATTTGCCTCAGGTCCTAGTGCGTTACGGAAACGGTCTGGCGGAACGGAGACAAGCTGGCGATGACGACGCAAGGGCCGCGAATTGCTAGCTTCTCTGGTTCACAGCTGCCACCGAAATGGGGGGAAGAAACTGAAGGACCTGAAGAGAACGCGAGGGCAGGGGACTAATCGTTTCCCCCCCCTCTCTCTTTTTCTTTAGCCAACTCTGCCCACCTTGGGTAGCTTTTGTTGACTCAATTACCTTATCCTATGCCAGCTAGAAATGTGGTCTTGTTCGTGGCAATTGAGGAGTGGGGGGAAAGGTTTAAAAATCTTCAAATGATGGAGAGAGTTCAAGAGTTTTCGGAGGGGCTGGACAGCTGGTCAAGCTCTTGATTTTTTTGTGGGATGAACGTGATAATGGGCTGGGGGAAACGAGCGGATGGTGCGGTGTTCAGCAGGGAAAGGAAACATGAACGTGCGGCCTTCGTACCGCGAAATGACGAGCTGCTTGATGCTAGCGATAGGTGAAACGGCCAGCTGGACAGATGTGTCCTGCAGGGGTGGAGGTCGTGAAAATGGGGAGGAAGAGGAGCGACTGCCCGCTCCATACATCGGGGCCTTCTTCTTCCGATGCTGGAGCTGTCATCCCCTTGTAATTGCGGTTGACTCATTGATTTTGGCAGCCAAATTCCACGCCAGCTAGAGACGAGACGTCGCGCCACGGGCTGTGTGACAAGGCGGGATTGGGACCGAACATCAGAGTTGTTAACGATGTATAGTGACGGCATCTTGGTGACGACGCGAGGATAATACAAATAGTGTAGTTCAACGACAAGCTTGTTAATGTAGCATGAACCGTCAAAAATTCGGAGCTCACTCTTTGTCGAGCAAAAGTCTGAATGTCACAATTTCACTCCTTCATGCACGCGACAATCTCTCTTTGTCCTTCTACTTTGCACACAATAGCTCAAGCCGTGCAACACTCCTCCTCATCTCATGACTGCCGACGACACAATGACTCAACTTAGTCCTCGCTATCTCACCTTAGTCGAACTTTGAATTACAGAAGGTAGCTAGGACCACAGGACCTCCGAGACTCCATCAAACCGTGGAAACCACTTGCTTTGGACTTGAGGCAAGTGAATTACTTCCCATTTATGTTACGTAGGTCCATTTCTGTACGTCGAGGTTGATTTCCTCGAATTGTAGTTGCCTCGGTTGTTTTCATGCTTAATTGTGTTCATCGATGATTTCAGAATATATGTGTTGCAAGTAGTATTAAGATTTTAGTACATTGAGTATATTAATATGTTGTTGGAATACTAATTATTGAAGTGTGCATTGGTTTGAACTTAACCGACACAAGCCATGGATGAATCCAAGGTTACGACTATTTGTAATTAGAGAATGAGTGCCTAGAGGCTACGAGATCCTCTACCCATGCTTATGCTGCTGAATTGAGTTCGCACAAAGCTTTGGGTTTCAAGCACAAAAGGAATCATCAATTCAACAACAAAGGAAAAAAGACTGATCAGGCATCTAAAAAGGGTTAAGACATTCCGACGCAAGAGGCGTGGTGAGAAGAATGACAAAGCAAAAATGAAGTACTACAATTATGGCAAAATGAGTCACTTTGATCATGAATACACTGAGCTAAAAGATGTACCATATTACTCTATTACTTTATGTAATACTTTTGTTTTAGCACTATGATGCTTGCTGAATCTCATCCAACGTGGACTGTAGACTCTGGAGCAACATATCATGTAGCTAGAGACTGAGAAGCATTGAAGTGAAGGTATCAGCACATGTAAATTAATTTTATGTGGTGGTCAAAGCCTACTCATACATGATGTCCTCTATACTCCATATATTCGACAAAACTTGGTCTCTGTAGTTGTTCTTATTAGCTTAGGTTATGTATTGAATTTCCATGGTAATTGTGTTGACATTTTGTTTGGAACAGTTTATTATGATTCAGGTCATGTATCAAATGGTTTTATGGTGTTAAACATTGACTATGATCAGTACAATATTAATGTCAATGGTTATTTTTCTTTAATTGCATCTTCCAGTAATGTTGAGATTGATACAAGTACTTGACACGCTAGATTATGTTATATTGGGTTGCAAATAATGCAAAGATTAGCTAGAGAAGGCCTTTTAAGGTCACTCACTAATGTTAATCTACCTGTATGTGAACATTGTCTAACATGAAAAGCAACTAGAAAATCATTTGGTAAAGGGACTAAAGCCGAATTTCCATTGCAACTCATACATTTTGACATTTATGGTCCTTTGAATGTGAAGGCGATGCATGGAGCCTCATATTTTATCACTTTTATAAATGACTATATGCATTTCGGTTATTTTTTTTTATCTCCCATAAGTTAGAAGCATTAGACTGCTTTAGATGATATATAGTGATGATAGAAAATCAGTTGAACAAAACAATAAAGGCATTGAGAACCGATCGCGGACATGAGTGTCTATCCGAGCAATTCAAGGCTCTTTGTGATGAAATTGGAATTGTACGACAATTGACTATTCCTGGTACTCCACAACAAAATGGGGTAGCTGAGAGAAGTAATAAAACCATATTGGAAATAGTTAGATCTATGATAGCGCAAGCAAATTTACCTATCTCTTATTGGAGAGATGAGTTATTGATTGGTGCGTATGTACTTAATCGAGTATCCTCAAAATCGGTCACTTCCACCTCATATGAAATATGGACTGGTAGGAAACCAGACTTAAGTAATCTACGTCCATAGGGAGGTGCAACTTATGTTCATGATTCTTTCCATAAATATCGCAAATTAGGTTCTAGAGGGAAGAAAAGTATCTTTATAAGATATTCTAAACACTTCAAAGTGTACGTATTCATAGGTGAACAAGTTGATGAAAGTATGATCGAAATGGAGTCATGAGATGTCATGTTCTTGGAAAACGATTTTCCTAGTAGATGTGAGATTGATAAGGACTTCCAGTTATATGAGATGGAAGATCCTAATAACACATAGGGAAATGAAGATTTACCTCAACATGCAAGACTTAATAGAAGTGTTGCATCGTTTGGTGAACTGAATTCAAGAGAAATTCAGTTGCGTAAAAGTAATCGTAAAAGTATTCATTGTCATCATTTTGAGATTAAAAGGAAAGCATTTATGATCGCTCAGAAAGATGATGCCAAGCCAAAAACTGTTCAAGAGGCTCTCTCATCCTCTCGATAAAGAAGAATGGAGAAAAGTTTTGGAAGATGAGATGGAGTCTATGAAGACAAATCACATCTAAGACTTAGTTGATCCACCACCCCATCGCAAGGCCATTGGAAACAAATAGGTTTTCAAAATTAAGCGAAGGGCAAATGGATCCTTTGAAAAATATAAGACTCGCCTTATGGTGAAATGTTATACTCAACAAGAGGGTATAGACTATGAGGAAACATTTTCACTGGTTGTAAGGTTTGCCTCAATACGTCTTATTCTAGCCATCGTTACACATTTGGACCTTGAATTACATCAAACGAATGTAAATACGGCATTTCTTAATTGAGAACTAGATAGGGAAATCTATATGAAGTAACTAATAGGTTTCATAACTAAATGTCAAGAAGATAAAGTATGCAAGCTTCATCGCTCAATATATGGCCTTAAGCAATCATCTAGATAGTGGTATCTTCGTTTTTATCGAGTCATAACGACTTTTGGTTTCACAATTATTGAAGAAGATTACTGTGTATATGTCAAACGGTCCAAAAATAAATTTTTGATTTTATCATTTTATATGGACAATATTCTATTGACTGGAAATGACAAGATTTTGGTTATCACTATAAAGAACGATTGTCCTCCAATTTTGAAATTAAGGACATGGGAGAAGCTGCTTATATATTAGGAGTTAAGATCGAAAGAAATCGATCAAGAAAACTCCTTACTTTATCACATGAGTTTTATATAATAAAAATTCTTAAGTGTTTCAATATGCAGTATTGTAATCACATTAATACCCCTATTATGCAAGGTGAAGGCCTAAGTACCTGAGATGTGTCATAAGACTCCAGAAGAAATTAAAGTGAAGGAAACTATTCCTTACGCTAGTGCGGTTTAAAGTTTGATGTATACTATAATGTGTACTCAACCCGACATATGTTATGCCATGGGATTCGTGAGCCAATATCAATCAAATCCTAGTCAAGCACACTGGAAAGTAATGAAGAGAATCCCGAGATACTTGAAAGGTATCATGGACTATCAACTTTATTACCAAGGGAATGATTTACGCCTATTAGAATATTTAGATGCTGATTGGGGTGAAGACTTCGATGAACGCAAATCAACTTCTAGATATGCATTATTGCTCAATGGAGGTGCGATTTCTTGGAATAGCAAGAAACAAATATGCACGGCATTGTCTATGATTGAGGCAAAATTTATTGCATGTTCTGCCGTAGTGCAAAAAACAATATGGCTAAAACGTTTCTTGGAAAATTTAGCCACTATCACTAAGGTTCCAAAATCGGTGATAGTTTATTGCGATAGTCAAGCAGCTATTGCTAATGTGAAGGATCCCAAGTATCATGGAAGGACGAAGCACATTGACATAAAGAACAATTTCATAAGAGATATGATAGTGCAGAAAGAAGTTATCCGACAATACATTCTTACCAATAGAATGGTTGCTGATCCATTTATGAAGGTTTGTTCCTAGAGACATATGCTTAACCCACAAGATGTCACTAGGATTGCGTAGGATGTGATATGTGTTATTATAGAGGATCATTGGTTTATGTATATGTTGACATATGTACTATACTTATTTGTTTATTAGTAACTTGATGTTTTATCACACACATATATTATTAAAAAGTACGTCAGCAGGCAATGATTGGCTCACTCACATGAGCAATCGCCTCAAGTGCTACAGGTAGCATGTTGAGATGAGACGTTATGTATAAATGAATGCTGAAGAGCAAGTTTAGTACATAAAAATAAGATGTCACCTTGATTGGAGTTAAGATGAGGTCTGTGATTTGTTTATAATAAGACCGAACATGATAGTCCCACAATCATGTATGCCTAAAAGATGCCGGATGCAAGTACTTAATTAGGCGCTATAGAAAGCAAACTGATGTAACACTCAAGCTAAACATGAGTACGTGAAAAACACGTAACTATGTTTAAGCTAAAATTCTTATAGTGGATATATTTAATAAATGACATACACTCTTATAAAAAGAGATATCCACTATAACATGTAATTCATACTACATGTACATTGTATGACCGACAAGGGAATGTGGGTAAAATTATCCCTATTTACTCATCGTAAGAGCCCTTGAGATAATTTATAATTTACCTCATTTTGTGCTCCATGTTAATTCTAATTATGCTCTTGAAGTAAAAGATCAAGTATTGCTACTTTAGCATGTTACCGGTGGTCATGAATAGATATGACATTATAAGACGTGTCTAGAAAAGTAGTTATTCTGAAATGGAGAGAAACATGAGTGCGAAGGAAGACTATTGTTGTTTTACATCTATCACATGTATTTACTGGTTGGCCAATTATATCGCCTTATGTGATTGCAAATATAATTGTAAATACATTGTGTTTTTTAGAATAGTCAAGTATAGCCTTTAAGAGATAGGTATACTTGAATTGATGGTACAAAATATGTCTGGGGTATTGTGAGACATCAATTGTTTATTTCTTTTTAAGGTTGTAGCCATTATATCATCCATAATAGGTGTATAATTTGAACTCCCAAGTGCAGGTGTACTCACTGGTCGCACGACTTACTTGCCAATATGAATTGTTTTGTAAAGTTGATGAATGTTGAAGGCCTTATATTCTTGATAGAGCACTATCAAGCCTATCATGTCCGAGTGAGAGATGTTGTACTTAATTAGTACGTCTATGATGGGGTGCGATTGGAACACACCGTTTCATTTTGATATGTTACGATGAAAAGACACCCTTTGAAAGGGTATGAGGGAGTCATATAAAAGACTCCTGAAAACAACCGTTGAGAAGGTTGGCAGAATATACGCTCAGAAATTCTCTCATTTTCTTGTCCCGTTTCCATAAATAAATAAATAAAAGGCGTTCCATTTCTCCTTTACAAGAACGATTAGGCTATAGAAATCGAGTGTTTTTCTCATGATTACATTCAAACCAACGTGAGGTAATATTGCTCGTGATTCATCCTCAATTCAACGATCGTTCCGGGGTAAATTGTTGTTTGCGCATCGGAAAAAGGTAAGTCGTCTTCCACCAACTTCTTTCCAACACACACTTCATGTGGACTTATAGTAAGTTCATACGAGAAGCGTGTATGCACCTACTTTGCGAATTTTCCCTGCTTTAGGGATGGAAATAGTTGGTTAAGCTATTTCTTCCTACTATTCAGTTGAGATATTCTGATTTTTATGCCAAAGATAGCCTAGTCGTAGTTAACTGCTCTTTTCGTAGAGTGCCACATTCTTTGTTAGCTGGCTTAATGTGGATTGGTGTAACCTATCTGCCAAGATAATGATGGACTGAACTCTTATGGATGGACCAGCCATAATGGCCATGATTTTGGGCATCGGGTGTTGGTCAATCATGGTATGGTATTGGCAACAAGTTTCTTGAAATCCAAGAAAGTTGGAAGTGGTTATGGGGGAGACCGGGCAGTGCAAATTGAGGTGCAAAGCCCAAAGTAACTATCTCAACATTCGCCTGAGATTTACATGCAATTCTATCATTCTATGCTTATTTTATTAAATGCACATAATTACTGCATATATTTTTGTTGATATGATTACCATGAAATTTTATCTTGTGATGCCTACTTATAGTTCATATATGGAACTTGTGAATCTGATACCCAATTGTACTATGCTGATGATTGTGAATGTATCAATATAATGCTCAATTCTAGATGGATCACTATAATGCCTCTGGTGATTATATTCCCTTGTCTAATCAAGCCATTATTGCCATGATTTTTCATGTTACCTTATCATTCGCATGCCTTTGTAACAGCATATGAAACATAATGCATGTGCATACTATTTTGTAATCCGTTGATTTGAATGAAGGAGAAGGTTTGAGAGGAGTGATTGAAAAGGCCTTAAGTTTCTCAGTGGAAATAGTTGTTAGGTGATTTGCAGATCCTATCCTAGTTGTCTAAAGTTTTTGTTTGTTAAGTTTGTTGCTTTAAATTTTCCTAATACGTTGATTACTTTAGTGGAGCATATGATTTAGCTATTTCTTAGAAGCCTGCATTTTTGTGTGACTCCTGAATCTTGGAGAAAATTAGTCTAAGTCAATTGCGTTGATCAGTTTTTCAATAGCAGCGTGTTGGCTTGTCATGGATAAACAGTCTGGTTGGCCCAACAGAGAGAATCCTTCTTTGCTCTTCCATCTAATCTTTGTTGTTGACATTTTGTCTATTCACAGATCTACTCCGGATAAAGAAATTTGGAAAATTCGGATCTCTTTTTCTATTTGGCAGATGAAGAAGGAAATACTCTAGATATGAGCACAGATGCCTTGAAAAATCATGATCACACTTTCCTGGCATCAGGTACAAGGTCGGACATTGAAGATTGGCAGTTGCATTTGAAATCAACGATAATGTCCGAATTCGGTTCAGATGCTAACATCTTTGCTACTCTTACTCTTTATGGGAGGCTCTTTTTGTTGACAAAAATAATAAATGGTAAGTTTCTGAACAAAAATACGAATTTGACAAACTTATAAAATTTATATTCCTGAAGTAGAAATTCGCTTGATAACAATATAAAATTTCTTCCTCTCGAGTGATGGTGGGAGGCATCCAGCGTTCGGCGGGCGGTGGGCAATTGGCAGCGGCGGCCGGCAATGGGGACCAGCAGCGGGCAGCCAATGTCCAACGATTGACAGCGGGCATTCGTTGTTCCACGGGCAACGAGTAGGTGGCTGACAGTGACGAGAGTGAACAATGAGAAGAGTTTTTATTTTTCATTTTTATTCCAAAAATAGAAAAGTTAAAAATTTTAACTTATGATTCTAGTCCAAATCTATTTCTGGCGTAGAAATATGTTTCAGAAATAGAAAAATGAAATTACGTTGCCAAATAGATTTCTATTCCAAACCTATTATGGGGAACAAAAAAAAACAAAGAAATGAAAAAATAGAATGGTTATCATTCACGCCTTAAATGTCTCATGCCAACACATAATTCTCTTTCTTCACACGCTACAAGAGATCGTTAGTAAATGACATCCACTAAATAATCTTCTCTAAGAACTTCCAGGACCTTTCCCAGGTTTAGTTTTATGGTACTCACTGGCATCAAATCGACTACTTACTCATTTTTAATTGGCAGCTTCATCTGTATGCTTGCGAGTGCCCACAATTGCCCTCTCCTTTTGATATTTGCTCGTGCATCCATGTTAAAATGATGTACATGGTGCAGTTCACTTGATGCCTTGATTGCTGTTATGGTGGGACGCAGTAAATTCAGTAGGCTGTTATCTGCAAGTTCCATAGAGAAATATTATGTCTCATTACCATTTACTCTAAAAGGGTTTTGCATGCCTTTGCCAAGTAGTCGCTAGGCTCTTTTCCTGACAAAAAACATCATATCCCTTTGAAGCCAAAGACGAACTGTTTTGGCTGCATGTAGGTTGCTAGAATGTTTCCTTCTTGTAGTTTCTACCTGTAGGTCACCACATGAGGTTGAAAATCTGGTGGAGGAAATGCCAGATTCGGTCGCAGTAGGAGTTTGGGTGCGAATGTTTAAAATCTATAACCGTAGACCTTAGACCTTAGACCATCCAGTACATGAAAGAGAAAGATTCACTCTATGTTGTGTGTTGAAAGATGGGACAAAGGGCATGGGTTTCACAGAAGCTAGTAGTATTTTAGCCGAAACTTAAAATGACCATATCCATAAATATAAGCAGAACTTGACTCAAAAGCCTTCTTTTACCTAGTGAAGCATCTTGCTTGTCTCTTCTCAGTAGAACATCAGGTTATGTTCTCGCAATTCCTCCGCAAACGAGCTGTTTTCAGTTGGACGGCCAAATAAATCTTGTCCATCATCTTATCAGCCAATCTAAAATAAGCTTGTCTCCAGGAACTTTTTATCACTAGTGTGCCGCAAACGGACCAGAATCCCACCAGAAATCCCAGTACGATGCTTGCGTAAAACCATAATTCTCCATGATGATCTTCCTCATTTCCTTTATCTTTGCTGTCATGATCTGGTGCCTCTGGCCCCGTTGGAGTTGAGCAATTCCGCAACAACGGAAGCCCGCAGAGGCCCAAATTTCCCTCAAAGCTGGATGGATTGAACGTTGTCGCGACCAATTTTCGGGGGGTGAACCTCCTAGGGTTTGGTTAATGGATTGTTAAGCCTAAACTTAACTCGGGCTCTCCCAAGCCCATACCAATTTGCAACTTTTAGTTCAAGTTCCTAACATGCAAATTTTTTAATTGGGAGTCGCCACTAATCTATTTTTTGTGGGTCGATTAGAAACCCAAGTAAAATAACGGGAGAATTATTTTACTCCTACGAACCAGAGACTATGGGTACGGGACTTGGTTACGCTAGAACTCTCTAACGCCCTTTCGGTACCTTTCTTTTTATTTTGAAAAATGTTTGGCAAGCAGTTTGGATTGATTTTAAATCTATTTCCTAACATGTGAGGTGACCATGCAAGTGCGCAAACCACCAATTTAACACTCAAGAAGGCAAATGAATAAATTGCAGGACTTACCTCATAGCAACGAAAGCATCTGCGTTGTTAGATCAGAATTCACATCAACAATCCTAGATATGATTTCTAATTAACACGCAATTTTTTTTTTTTCTTTTTTTGTTTTCACTTAATTAATGAGAATCATGCTTTATGCAATGCATGTCACTAATTTAACATGAAATGATATGACATGGCAACATGACTTAGCTATATGACCTAAGCAATATGACATAAATAAGCATGTAGTCTACCCCGAAGCATGAGATGGATTTATTCTAAAAAATAATTTTTTTGTATTTTCCATAAAATTCGAAATTAAAGAAATGCAACACTTAAATATGCAATCTAAATTAATCTAATGACCTAATTCTAATGACGTGCAATTTCTAATTAAATGCATCTAACAAAAATCACTAAATGACGTGCATTGTATGAAACTAATTCTATATGACGTGCACATGATTTTTATTTTCCTAATAAGCATGCAATTTGTTTAGGAGAAATTATCTAAATCTATAATATGCAATCTTAACATGCAATGACGTGCAAAGAATGCCCTAATTCTACATGACATATGCATAATGACTCTTTTTTTTTTTTTTTTGTGCTTTTCCTTTTTTTCCCTTTTTTTTAAATTTCGAAATTAATAATTGCCAAATAATTAAACATGCAATCCAAGTTTTAAAGAAAACTAGCAACCTAAATTAATTGATTTGATTTTTTTATTTTTGAAAATTCGAAATAAAATACCTATTATGAGCATGCAAACCCTAAAACTACATTTTTTGATTTTTTTAAAGAAAACTAATTTAAGTAACACCACAGCAAATCAAGCCATATTGGTTCCCAAATCGACGAACCATATCTCGCACATGAGATCGAGTTGGCCAATTTCACGTAAATCACGAATCGGATCTCGAGCGGGAGATCGATTGGCAATTTTAAGTAATTGCGAGTCGGATTTCGAGTTCGAAAATCGGACTCGATAATCACTAGTTCCCAAGCAATTTCATAACATGCACCTTCAATTTTGCATTAGAAGGATAATTACACTAAAAAAAAAAACTATATAAGAAAAAAAAAAAAACTATATAAGAAAAAGGCTATATAAAAATAATAAAGATAAAATAAAAGGAAAACTACCTAATTTTCCTCTTTTTTTTTTTTTTTTTTTTCCTTCCAAGCAAAGGAGCAATGTGATGATCGCTCCGATGAGGGGAGTCGCCGGTGAAGCGGGACGGGCGCACGGCGAGGAGCTCCGGTGAGGGCACAAGCAGGCGCGGGGTCTGCGGGGCAGCGGACCGGTGGTGTGGGCTTTCGGTGGCATCGGGCAGCCCCGGGGCGGGGGGCTTGGCGGTTGTGGCGCGTCGATTCGCGGCGAGGAGCGGCGTTAGGCGCGGAGGGGTGACACGGGTACTGAAAGCAGAGGACCGACCGCAGCAAAGCAAAGCGGGCGTCGGGGCTCGGTGGCTGATTTGAGCACGGTGTTCTTGCTGCTAGACGCGAGCGAAGGTGGGCGGAGCGAAACAGGGCGATCGGTGCGAGGATGGCCCGAGATCTGCTGCGAGGCGGGTGTCATAGGGCGGAAAGAAGGGGAAACTTGGGTTACCGGGGTCTTAGTGGTGCGGCGAGACTTTGAGTGCGGGCGTCGATCAAAGGCGGAGTCAGCGAATGGGGGCTTCCGGATCGGCGTGACAGAACGCTGGTGTGGCGGCGACGCGGGGCTCTGCGCAGCGGCGGTAGGCACAACGGTGGTTGGCGGCTGGTGTCACGTTGGCACGACGATGGGCTGCAGGCGGAGCGGTGGTGGCCGGCCAGGGGCGCGGCTGCGCTATGCAGGGGCAACGTCGACACTCGGGCGGATGGAGTCCGCGAAGAAGAGGAAAGGCTTTGCTCGTTTTCTTCTTTTTCTTCCCTTCGTCTATCCCCTTCGTCTCTTCTCTTTTCTGCTCTCTGCTACTTCCTTTTTGCTTCTAACTTTTGTTTTTTCTTTCTCTCTTTTTTACTTCATTCTCCAAAGGAACGAAGGAAACTTCCCCAAAGAAAAACTCTCTTTTGTGCGGCCGTGTGTTCAATTGTGTGGCCTCCTTAAACCCTACGTATGTTTACTTATTTATAGGGCACGGATTAGGGTTTCTTAAATTTTCCAAATCCATATCCATGAAGATTTTTTTCCAAACGTAATATTTGCTTTTGAATTGAAATCTCACAAAGATAAATCCGTAAAATATTTCCGAGGATACGGGCTTGGACCGATTTGCTTTCTTTGTGGGCTTAGTCTAGCCTGTCAATTTAAAGCTCAGAACCATTAATTCAAACTCATCCGCCACCGGTCCAATAAACAAATGCAAAAAATGCAAATGCACTTAAATCTATATGCTATGCAATTAATTATTTTTCAGGGATAAAATTGACCTCTAATTTTTAATGCAATAAATGACTAATTAGGTCACCAAAATTTAGGTGTCAACAAACGTTGTGAACTGGTTGCCTATGGGAATTTCTCCGTCCAAGTTGTTGTGTGACAAGTTCAAACTGTTCAAGAATGTCATGGAAGACAAGTTCAAACTGTTCAAGAATGTCATGGAAGACATGCCGGGAGGAATTTGGCCGGACAGGCGGTTGGATGAGAGGTCGAGAGTTTCCAACTGTTTCAACCCTGATATGTTGCCCGGTATGGTTCCCATCAGTTGGTTGTTCGACAAATTCAGTGCCCTCAATGTGGAGAGATTTGATATGTCTGGAGGAATTTCCCCTGAGAGGTTATTTCTTGAAAGGTCTATCATGTTCACCAGCGGAATCAAATCGTTATACACCATCACCATTCCCTTCATGTTTAACTCGATGCTTTCAGAGAAGAAACTACGGTAACCCACGGGGAACTGTAAGTAAAGCTGTAAAGATTTCATCCCTGACATATTGCCGAAACATATGGGAATTGATCCGAACAAGTCGTTATTGGCGAGGATCAAGACATGCAGTTTCAGAGAGTTGCACAGTTGTTCAGGAATTCTTCCACTGAAACTATTGGACTCGAGGATCAATACGGATAACGTATTGAGGCTTTCTTCAGACCACTGCGGTATTCTCCCGTGAAGTCTGTTTTTCCCTAGATCGAGTGTGTGCAGGCAAGTGCAATTTAACGGGCAAGAGGGTAACTCTCCAGAAATATTGTTGGTTCTCAGCTTTAGCCATATAAGGAGAGGTAGTAACGAGCACATTTGGCAGGGAATGTGACCGGAGAAATTGTTCTTGGAAAGATCCAAGAGCTTCAGTTTCGGCATAACGATCCACCCGGCATAAATATCTCCAGTGAGAGCATCGTTCGATAAATCGAGATAAACCAGATTCTTCAGCCTGCTCACTGAAGAAGGTAGGTCTCCAGTGAGTGAGTTGTTCGACACATCCAGGTACATTAAGGCCGACATGTGGCGGTCGACATTTGCTGGGATAGGTCCTGAAACGAAGTTGTTCTTCAAAGAGAGTTGATTCACATTCGACCAGAGTGGAAATGAACCTTCCAATCGGTTGGAAGCTAAGTTAACTAAAGGTTCAAAACCAAAATCTAAGAATCTGGGAAGTTTCTTGACTAATCGATTGTGGGAAAGATCTAATTCCCAAAGTTGTTGAGACAGTTCCCACAGCCAATCAGGCACTGTGCCCGTAATTGCAGCTCCTGAAAGGGTCATTCTTGACAGTTTCTTCTGATTCTTCAGCCATTTGGGAACTTAAATTGAACTCAGGCACCCAGCCACGGGTGGATCTGAACTTCAGTGAATTAGCCCAATAAGATGATATTTTGAGAATTTCCAGCTCTTTTAGATTCTGGAGATGATTTTCCGTGACAAGACCTTCCCAGGAATTCGAATATAGGCCCAAAGTGGTCAGATTAGACAGTTGTCCTATGCTTTCTGGTATGGTATGAGAAAGATGAAGAACTCAAACAAGATCAAGCGATTGACTCTGAAGATCATTTGTATTACAGTATGACAATTGTATTATTGTAACTCAGTACATTTGAGGTAGTAAAGAATACAATTCCTTTGTTCTATCTCCTATGATCAATCTTACTTGATTTACTTCAGCATTTCGATTCTCTGCTGTCAACCATTCTTCGAATCTTCCCCTTCAATACAGAGACTGCTAAGCATTTGTCGATGATGCTGGTTTTCCTTTTTCTACACTCTTCTTTTCTCTAACTCTCAATCTGTTTTCTTATCTTTCTTATGTAAAGAGAGAAAAGTATTTATATCTAAGAGCTTAACAGAACTTGGTTACAAGGGGAAAACAGAATGCGGCAACTTCTTAACAAAAAACCTAATTGACTACATCTTATGACTTAGCGATCCAAGTCATTTACTAGTTGAGCATCTCCTTCATTGATGTCGATCCAGGCTGGTCTTCCTTATAAGATCTTTACCGTTGATTACATCTTATGACTTGGCGATCCAAGTCATTTGCTGTATCGCCAAGTCCTCTGCTTTTGCTGTATTGCCAAGTCCTCTCGTTTCCTTTTTTCCAACACGTGTTGTTTCCGTTCTTCTTCATCAGCTTTTGTTCCTTTATACTTAACATCCCCCCGCAAATTAGGAAGGGGGATGAATCCCATTCCCAATTTGGTGCGAAAAGACATATGAGCTGATTGTGAGAGGGACTTAGTGAAAATGTCAGCTAATTGAAGATGGCTTGGAATATGTTGGATAAAAATGGAACCAGAAGACACCTTTTCACGAACAAAATAAAAGTCAACTTCTATGTGCTTTGTTCGTGCATGCAAGACAGGATTGGCTGTGAGGGAAATAGCTGATTTATTGTCACAAAACAATGATGTAGCTGTTGCAAGAGGAATACCAATATCACGTAGAACAAAGCCGATGCAGGTTAATTCAGCCGTTGTAGAAGCTAGGGCCCGATACTCGCTTTCGTGGAAGACCTTGAAATAGTAGATTGTTTCTTGGCTGACTAGGAAATCAAATTAGAACCTAAGAAAGTGCAGAATCCTGTAGTAGATTGTCGAGTAATAGGACAACCTGCCCAATCAGCATCTGAAAAACCATAGAGATTTGTCAAACTATTGGAATGAAGATAATATCCAAGATGAACAGTTCCTTTGACATATCGAAAAACTCTTTTAATTTATGAAAATCTGCCACCATGGGATGTTGCATCTTTTGACAGAGGAGATTTGTTGCAAAGGCTAGATCTGGTCGAGTTATAGTCAAGTATTGAAGACCACCTACCAAGCTTCGTATTCAATAGGATCCGCAGAGGAGCTTCAAAGATTGGCCATAGCAATTGACCGTAGTGGCAAAAGTGTGGAGATTGGTTTGCAATCTGTCATATGAGCCCGTTTGAGTAGGTCGACGCATATTGTGTTTGACATAAGAACAAAGTCTGTAAAGTGCGTTTGACTTCAATGCCTAAGAAGTAGTGAAGATATCCAAGGTCTTTCATATGAAACGAAGACTAAGATTATGAATCAATGTAGTTAAGAGCGAGGAGAGCTTACGTCGAATGATATCATCAACATAAAGAAGTAATAACACTGTATGCGACTCAGTATGAAGAACAAATAAAGAGGGATTAGCTGTACTGCAGAAAAAACCAATTTCAAGGAGAAAGTTGCTGAATTTATCAAACCAGGCTCTTGGTGCTTATCGAAGTCCATATAAGGACTTGTGAAGAAGGCAGACATGGCTTGATTTTTGAGGATGAATGAAGCCAGGGGGCTGTTCCATATAGACAGTTTCATTTAAGTCTCCATGAAGATATGCATTTTTCACATCAAATTGGTGTATTGTCCACCGTTTTGTTAGAGCTACAGAGAGTACTATGCGAACTGTAGCACGTTTCACAACAGGACTGAATGTCTCAGTAAAGTCAAGTCCTGCTTCCTGATGGAATCCTTTGGCTACCAGACAAGCCTTGAGCCTGTCTAGACTACCATCTGGTGCGAGTTTGGTCTTAAAGACCCACTTACAACCTACAACATTCATTTGGTCTGTTCTTGGAACCAATGTCCAGGTATGATTGGCATACAGAGCATTCATCTCTTCTTGCATTGCACTATGCCAACCCTTATCAGCCAATGCTGACTTGATGGATCTTGGTTCCATAGGAACTCAATACTCAGCCAAGCAAGCATATTTTGGATTTGGCTTAATAGTACCTGATTTGAGTCGGGTCTGCATATGATGAACAATAGGATTTCTCTGAGAAGAAGATAGATCAAGAGTATGTTGTTCTATTTCAGGACTGCTATTGATAGGTAGAGTATTTGAAGTAGATGAAGAATCATGAACTGATTGAGTTTCTGTGATAGCATCATTTTGCCTTAGTGTTGATGTAGTATCTTGATGCTGCATTGATGCTAATGAAGTATGTTGTTGCATCTGTTCATTGTCATAACTATCCATATCAGGATGATATTGACTTCTTCTTACTGACTGATGAGAAAACTCTTGTTTGTTGTGTCGCACTTGAAGATTCGAGCAATTTTACTTCTTCAATCCACTGTCTATATAAAGGAGTATATTGTCCATACTCATTAATCACCCTTTTTGTGAAGGGAAAAGATGTTTCATCAAAGATCACATGTCTACTGATATATATATATACGATTATCAGTAGGCACAAGACATCTATATCCTTTATGCAAATCACTATATCCCAGAAATACACAAGTAAGAGATTTAGGATCGAACTTATGTTTTGAATATGATCTTAAACATGGATAACAGGCATAGCCAAACACCCTCAAATGATCATATTGTGGCTGAGTGTTATGAATCTTACTATAGGGTGTATCCATTTTTAGTTTTGGTGTTGGAAGTCTATTTACAATGTAATTTGCTGTAACAAAGGCATCCACCCAAAACTTTAGTGGAACCTTGGAGTGATATAACATTGCTAATCCCAATTCGACAATGTGTCTATGTTTCCTTTCTGAAACTCCATTCTATTCGGGAGTGTGAGGACAGGATAGGTGTTGTTTTATGCCACAGCTTTGCAAATGTTTTTGAAATCTCCCACTTACAAACTCTCCTCCTCCATCACTTTGGAAAATTTTGATTTTGTGACTGTATTGTCTCTCAACTAATGTCCGGAATCGAACAAAGATATCAAAGAACTCAGATTTCAATTTCATTGGATATAACCAACTATATCGTGAGAAACTATCAACAAAAATCACATAGTATCTAAACTTTTGAAATGAATCAACTAGTGAAGGCCCCCAAATATCACAGTGGATCTTTTCTAATGACAAATTTGATATAGAATCTGACAAAGGAAATGATAGAGCTGTACTTTTTGCTATTTGACAGCTGCTGCAAATTTTCGAAGAAGCTGAATTAACATGAATCAATTTCTGATGATGCAAATGATCCACTATTTGAGTATTTGCATGAGCCGGTCTTTTGGTGCCATATTTCTGCATTTACTGTTCTCTGTCTTTGAGGAAAGAAGGCTACCGCAACTCGTGTATCGACTTGATAAAGGCCCCTATTCTTCCTTCCGAGTTGCCTGTCACCCCGGTATTGTTGTCCTTTACATAAACACCAAGTTTATCAAAGATAAATGTGCAAGGATAGTCATCGGTGAGTTTAGACACGTAAAGAAGATTCTTCTTTATTTTCGGTACTATGAGAACATCATTAAGAGGTAATGTATTTCCTTCTGTATTTAGGTAAGTGTTACCAATATGTGTAACAGGTAAACAAGATCCATTACCAATCATCACTGTATCGAGACCTTGGTATTTAGAAAGAGTATGAAGAATACCAGGATTCGCACTGATGTGAGATGTGGCTCCAATATCAGGGTACCATTCACTTCCTTTTGGATCTTCGATATGCATTCTTCGTCGAGCTGCTGGAATATCTTCTAGTTGATAAGAGTTGTCAAAGCGGTACCAACAACGGAGAGCATCATGACCAGGTCGTTTACATATTTGGCATTCCAATCTAGCAGCACCTGTGTCTTTCTCATCCTGCAGACTTTTTCTTGAGTTTAATAGAAAGGGAGGATAAGATTTGTTATTCTGATACCTTTGAGAGTATGTAGCATAAGGTCGAAATCCCTGAGTAGTGTAGAGAAGGCATTTCTTTGTCTAAGATATTGATCTCCTTGCCCTTGAATAGCTGCATCTTCTCTGTAATTTTGATTTCTTTCAACATAACCAAAACCTCGACCTCTATTACTAATAGCTCGCCTCGACCATAGCTATGGCCACCCCTATAACTTCCTCTCCGGGCTAGAAAACCAGAGTTTTGTGAAAGATATTCTCCATCAGCATTCTCTTTAGGGTGCATTTGAGACTTTCTTTGCCCGAAATAGGCCAAATTGGGATTGAACCGACTCTTGGAATAAGTCTTCATCCTTGATTCAAATCTTTCTAGTTGAGCTATAACCTCATCATAATCGGGTTGAGGCTTCAAACAATATATGGTGGTTCGAAGATTCTCATATTTCGGACCCAATCCTTCCAAGATACCAAAGATTTTGGTTATTTCATCCATTGGTTTACCAATAGCATTCAACTCGATCACATATAGATTTGTATTCTCTCGAGATAGGTAGAGAGGGTTTGATCAAGTTTACGCGGCAGACTGTAATTTCCCTCTAAGTTCGAACTCCTTCGCTATTGATTTTTGTGTAAATCGCTTTAGAAGAGTCTCGCCATACCTCAAAAGATGTCTCTAAACCAATGATTAGACTCAAAATATTATCAATGACAGCCCCACTAATCCAAGATGATATCAACTGATCTATTCTTGTCCAATCAGTATAATCAGGATTAACAAGTTCAGAATCACATCCTTCATCATTTTGCAACATTCGTGGAGGAGAAGTAACATCACCATTAACAAAACCAAAGAGGTCTTGACTTTTCAGAAACCTTTGGATTTGAGCTTGCCATAACAGAAAATTATCTTCGGCGAGCTTGATTGTGACAAAATTCGAGATGTTTACATGGATTGGAAAAGGATATTTTGGTGTTTTTATTGCCATTACTGCAAACTTCCAGCTCAAGACAAGCTATCAGTCAATCAACCTATAGCTCGATACCATGAGAAAGATGAAGAACTCAAACAAGATCAAGCGATTGACTCTGAAGATCATTTGTATTACAGTATGACAATTGTATTATTGTAACTCAGTACATTTGAGATAGTAAAGAATACAATTCCTCTGTTCTATCTCCTATGATCAATCTTACTTGATTTACTTCAGCATTTCGATTCTCTCAGCTGTCAACCATTCTTCGAATCTTCCCTTCAATACGAGACTGCTAAGCATTTGTCGATGATGCTGGTTTTCCTTTTTCTACACTCTTCTTTTCTCTAACTCTCAATCTGTTTTCTTATTTTTCTTATGTAAAGAGAGAAGAGTATTTATATCTAAGAGCTTAAGTAACTTGGTTACAAGGGGAAAACAGAATGCGGCAACTTCTTAACAAAAAAACCTAATTGACTACATCTTATGACTTAGCGATCCAAGTCATTTACTATTTGAGCATCTCCTTCATTGATGTCGATCCAGGCTGGTCTTCCTTATAAGATCTTTACCGTTGATTACATCTTATGACTTGGCGATCCAAGTCATTTGCTGTATCGCCAAGTCCTCTCGCTTTTCTTTGTATTGCCAAGTCCTCTCGTTTCCTTTTTCCAACACGTGCTGTTTCCGTTCTTCTTCATCAGCTTTTGTTCCTTTATACTTAACATGGTACCACTCATCTTATTGAAGGACAATTCCAGCTCGACCAAACGTGACAGATTTCCTAGAGAACTCGGGATCAGTCCCCAGAAGGAATTTTGGGAGAGTCGAAGAACTCTTAAAGATCTGTGCAATCCCAGAGAGTCGGGCAATGGACCGTTGAACTTGTTGTACCACAAATCTAGCTCCTCTAAGTTGCTATTATTGCACCCAGAGAAGCCCACTGCAAGCTCGCTTATGTTTCCTGTCAAGCGATTAAAGGAAAAAATTAACTTTCGCAGTTTGCAAAACGCACCCTCCACAACAGCGGGAATAGAGCCCTTGAGTTCAAAACCTTCGAGCATAAGCTCGAGAATAGTTGTGATGTTGGAAACCCACCGAGGGATTGTGGAGTTGAAGTTGTTTAAAGAGAGATCAAGAACCGAAAGCGACGTGAAGTTCACAAACGATAGAGATTCAGGGAACTCAGAGAGCTGACAGTCCTTTAAGTGCAACTCCATTAGAGAAGGAAGCATGTTAACGTTCTCCAGCCAACGAGCAGATCCCTTCCGGAGATCGACGCCTTCCAAGTTAAGGTAGTTCAAAGAAGACAGACCAGAAAGCCAATTTAAATCCGACACTCGGAGCTCATGACGGGAAGAAAAGTTGAAAGTGAGGTCAAGGTAGCGCGAGTTCGAGAGATTCCCTAATTGGGGAGGGACTAATCCACCAAATGATGCTTGGGAGAGATTAAGATAGGTCAGCGTCTTGAGAGAGCCTATGAAACTGGGAATGGGATTGCCTTGGAAATTGTTGTGGCTCAGATCCAAGTAAGTCAAGTACTTCAAAGCAAGCAAGGAAGGACTTACTTGGCCGCTCAGACACATCGACTTGTAATCTTCTAGTGCAGATTCGGGAGGACCGTCGTCATCATCTACAATGTCATCGCATATGTCGGGGCTTCGAGATCCAACTTCACAACACGGCCCGTGTCGTTGTCACGGCTCACGCCAACCCATTCGCAGCAATCACGGCCAGTCCAGAAGAGAGCCGCCCGAAGGGTCTTTGAGACCACTTTGAGTTTCAAGAGGGCTCGTCTTTCCTTTACAGGGCAATTGGTGGTGTTGGAGCTTATTCCATTGGCTTTAAGGGGAAGAAGCTGTGAAAGCAAGGGGATAGAAAGAAATGGAAGAAGTAGAAAGAAAGCTTTCATGGTGACCATCTTCACTCAACAAATTCTAACAACGATAACGCATGTTTGTTGATTCGATTAAAGCAGCAAAGAAGCAGAAAAACCAGAACTATAGATATCGAGGAAGAAAGATGAAAAAAACAGAGGAAACAGAGAAAACGAGCATGGAAACTGTCTTCAGGTTCGATGAAAAAGTCAAGTACGAGAACACGACTTAAACCAAAAAAAAAAAATAACCGCACACACACACACACGTTCAGCTTGTAACCGCACTGAACAAGTACTTAACTTCCTAAATAACACAACAACAACTGCATAACATAATTAACTAAGTAAGAAAATAAACTAAAACAATATAAAACAGAACGAGAGAAGTTTTAGTCTAAAAACAGCAGCACTTAGACATCAAAAGATCCAACAAACTCCTCCTTGGATTAGTAGCTGCCGCATACTCCAATTTTCTTTCTCAATGCTTCAAATCTTCCAGCTTGAAGTGGTTTAGTGAACATATCAGCAAGTTGATCTTCAGATCTGCAATAAACCAGCATGACCTCACCATTTTGTTGCACCTCACGTAGAAAGAAGAACTTGACCTTGAAATGCTTAGTTTTGCCATGAAAAACTGGGTTTTGAGATATTGCAATTGCAGCTTGGTTATCCACATTGATCTTGATACATTCATTGGAGTTCAGCCAAAGATCTTTCATTATCTTCTTCAGCCATAAGGCTTGATTTGCTGCTGCAAAGAGCAGCTATAAACTCGCTTCAGCGGTAGATTGAGCTACAATTTCTTGTTTTTAGAACACCAAGTGAAACAAGCTGATCCTAAATCAAACAGTACCCGGATGTACTCTTCATATCATCCATCGAGCCAGCCCAATCACTATCGAATAACCTTGTAAATTGAATTCTAGACTCCTTTGAAACTTCACTCCAAAAGCATGGTTCCTTTTAAATACCTTAAAATCCTCTTAGCTGCAATCAAATGAAGCCGACTTGGATCACTCATAAATCTGGATAGAACACTTACAGCAAATAAAATGTCCGGGTGCAGTTCTTTGTGAGATACATGAGACAACCTATTAGACTTCGTACATCGAAACATCCACAACCTTCAGTTCCATCATTCTTCGCAATTTCTCTTTTCTTTGCCATAGGTGTCGACACTTCGACATTCTTCCATCTGAAATTTCTTCAAAATTTCCTTTAAGTACTTCCTACGACAAATAAAGATTTCATAAGGACTTTGCTTGATTTCAGACCTAAGAAGTAAGCCATTTTTCCTAAGTCTGTCATCTCAAAACCAGCAAATAGGCCTTGCTTAACATTTTCTATCACCTGAACATCATTTTGTTACCAAAAGATCATCCACATATAGAGATAGAACTACCACACTATGATTCACTTTCTTAATATAAAGAGTGAACTCACTCAAGCTCTTTTAAAACCTAAATCCAAGTAGATATCGATCAATTTTTCCATACCAGGCTCTTGGAGCTTGCTTGATCCATATAAAGCTTTATGCAATTTGTATACACTCTCTTCTTGCCCTTTAACAGAACCCTTCAAGGTTGTTCAACAAAAATTTCCTCTTCAAGCTCACCATTTAAAAATGCAGACTTGACATCAAGCTGAAAAATAGTCCAACCCTTCTCGGCTGCAACGGCTAACAAGAGTCTTCTTTGTGTCCAGCCTTGCAACCGGAGCAAAAGTTTCAGAATAGTCTACTCCCCATACCTGAGCATAGCCTTTAACAACCAGCCTTGCTTTATACTTGTTAACAGAGCCATCGGGATTGAGTTTTCCTAAAGACCCACTTAACTCCAATTACATTCTTATTTAATGGCCTATCTACCAATTCCCAAGTCTGATTTTTTTGAATCATTGTCATCTCCTCTTGCATTGCTGCAAACCACTTATGATCTTCCTTGGCTTCAGCAAAATTTGATGGTTCGAGCACAGCCACATTACTCCTTTCATAGATCTCAGCAAGTGTCCTTGTGCCTCTTACAGGTTCATCATCTATACTTTCTTCCATTTCCCGTAATTTCATTAGTCTCCACATCGTTTCAGGTTGTCTTTCAAAGTGCTTCAATTCAGTGTTCCTTCCATTTAACCAATTCCATTCATCTTCCTCTAAGAACATAACATCTCTGCTCACAGTAATCTTCCTTGTCTTTGGATAGAAAATTCTGTAAGCCTTTGATTGAGCTATATCCAACAAAAATTCCAATCTCAGCCTTTTTATCAAGCTTATCCCTTTTGACATCAGGAATATGAGTATAACACAAACTTCCAAAAACCTTCAAATTTTCACAGAAGGTTTAGTGTCTTCCAGCCCTCGAGAGGTGTTAGTTTCTCTAAAGCTTTTGTAGGTAATCTATTTAAAAGAAATACAGCAGTGTTGGCTGCCTCAGCCCAAAAACTTTTAGGCAAATTCTTTTCTTGCATCAAACATCTGGCCATCTCCATAACGCTTCTATTTTTCCTCTCACTAACCCCATTACGTTGAGGTGAGTAAGGGGCTGTAAATTGTTGTACAATTCCAGCTTGCTCACAAATCGGTTTGAATTTGTTAGCCGTATACTCGAGATCCATTGTCGACCCGAGAGCTTTGATTCTCTTCCCACTTTGATTTTCAACTAATGCTTTAAACTTCATAAATACATCAGCTACTTCAGTCTTAGCTTGCAGAAAATAGATCCAGCTCATTCTAGTCAGATCATCAGTAAAAGTAATAAAATACCTGCTTCCATTTAAAGAAGGTTCGAGACATAGGTCCACACACATCGGTGTGAACTAATTCCAGCTTTTGATATGTCTTCGAGACTCCTCCTTTGAAGGGAAATCTGGCTTGTTTGCCAAGAAGGCGGGTTACGCATTGTGGAAGCTCTTCCTTCAAGCTTGGTAAATCATCTACCAAGCCATTTTTCTGCATAACCAGCATACTCCTCCTATGAACATGCCCCAATCTTTTGTGCCACAGCTCTATATTCTCTTCTGTACATTTCAAAGCCATCTGCTGCATCTCATTTGGCTTGAACACAAAACTTTTATCCCTCATTTGAACTCTCAAGACTTCATTGTTGTCAGTATCTTTAATGAGACATTCCCTTCCTTCGAACTTCACTATATAGCCCTTCTCCACTAACTCGACCAACACTTAACAGTTCCGGTCAATATTTGGCACAAAGAGGACATCCTTGATTAACTTCACCCCCGGTTTCCTTTAACAGCAACTACACCTTTACCCCGAACTTCAATATGCTGTCCATTGCCAATTCGACTTTGGACTTTCTTGTTTTGTTTATGCTCTTGAATAGCTCTAAGTTGCCGAGTCATGTGATTAGTACAACCACTATCTATCAGCCATGTACTATTTTCGACTGAATATTCACCAGCTGAAGCAACAAATAAGTGCTCTTCATCAACTTCACTCACCGCCACTTGTGCTTCTCCCGTTTGTTTTTGATAGGCTTTCCCTTTGCAAATAGCTTCCATATGACCCAACTTGTGGCATCTTCGCACCTCGCATCTGGCCTTTTCCAGCATCTAAAGGACTGATGGTTGGTTCCACCACAATACTTGACATGGCCTTTTATTATTTTTCCATTTGCTAGATCCACCAGCATTTCCTTCTTTTGGTAAAAATTTCGAATCGGCAACATTTCCCTTAAACTGAATCCATTTCTTCCCTTTGCCTCCATCATTTTGCTTTACTTTGGCTTGCAATGCCCCCTCAACATAATCTTCTCTCCTCATTAGTCTTCTATGCTCCTGTGCCGCAAAGCATTTAGCAACTCGCAAGTTTTATATCGCCCAAGTCCCTTGTGTTTTCCGAGAGAAGCTATAGTAGCTTCAAATTTTTCGGAAGAGACACTAGGATCTTCGAACAAGCCTATCATCCCTCAAGTCGGTTCCCAAAACTCGATTTTATCGGCTATTCCCACTAGCCTATCCGAGTATTCCTTCACCGACTCGATTCCTTCATCTGCTGTCTCTCAAATTCTCTCAAGAGATTCAGCACTTTCATACCTCTTATCTTCTCATCTCCTTCATATTCTTCCTTCAGAAATCCCATATGACCTTCGCGAGTCACACTTCATAATTCCGGTGAAGATGGTAGGCGAGACAGCGGCATACGGCAAGATTTTGCCTTGGCTTTCCTTGTGGTTCTCTCTTTATGAAGCTTGATTTGATTCATGGTCGGATTATTTGGAAGTGGAGCAACTTCATAATCATCCTCCATGACTTCCCACAGATCATGACCCTCCGAAATGCTTTCATTTTAACAGCCCATGCTTGATAATTCTCTCCAAGAAATCTTGGAGAAGCCATCAGAAAAACCACTCGAACTTGTCTCCATCACCCCTAACCTCTTTGCAATACAATACTTGCTTCACTTCACGGTCCCTCAAGATCATTCGATGCTCGATACCCTTTGTTGATTCGATTAAAGCAGCAAAGAAGCAGAAAACCAGAACTATAGATATCGAGGAAGAAAGATGAAAAACAGAGGAAACGAGAAAACGAGCATGGAAACGTCTTCTGCAAGTTCGATGAAAAGTCAAGTACGAACACGACTTAAACCAAAAAAAAATAACCGCACACACACACACGTTCAGCTTGTAATCGCACCGAACAAGTACTTAACTTCCTAAATAACACAACAACAACCGCATAACATAATTAACTAAGTAAGAAAATAAACTAAAACAATATAAAACAGAACAGAGAAGTTTTAGTCTAAAAACAGCAGCACTTAGACATCAAAAGATCCAACAATGTTTAGGGACTTTTATGCGCAACCCCGATTGAAATACGGGACGGTTCTCTTGGGTTCCGCCGTTGCCAAAAAGAAGGAAAATATTTTTGAATTTTTCAACGTTCATTTCACAAAAAAATAAACTAGTTAAGAAAACCTGGACGGTTCTCTTGGGTTCCGCCGGTTGCAAAAAAGAAGGAAAATATTTTTGAATTTTTCAATGTTCATTTCAAAAAAAATAAAATAAACTAGTTAAGGGAAACGTTTTTTTGCTATTAGAGAAAAACACTTTTAAAAGTAGAAAAAAAAATTTCACTTTTAGACGGTGGAAAATATTTTTTATAATTTCTTTCACCTCACTTTTTTTACCAAACATTTTTTCATTTTTTATTTTTTTTTTAAATCACGTTTTTAATTTTCTTTCTTTTTTTCGTCTTCTTTCTTGGCCAATCGCTAGCCATGGTGATGGCAGGTGAACGGCCATGAGCGAGGCCGACCTCATCCGATGCCGGTGAGCTCAAGCCCTACCAAATCCGACCCCAACTTGTTAGATTTGGTGAGGCCTTAGCTCGCTTGATCAATCTCAAGCAAACTCAAGCCTAGTCAAATCCGGCCACTTGGCCACCTATTGCAATGAGGCTTTGGTGACTTCAAGCGTGGCTTGAGCCTTGTGTAGGTGGTCAAATTTGGCGAGCTAGAGTTTTGTCGGCCTGTGATGAGACTCTAGCTCAGTTGTGTTTGGTTGTCGACCACCGCTATAGGCGGTGACCGGTCAATAAAAAAGAAAAAGGTAAAAAATAATTAAAAATCCATTTTAATGTATAATAAAGAAATTATTGAAATTCGTACAAGGATTTGACACCATTTTGTACTGCATCGTGTCTTAGACGCCACGTGAACGTGTCAAGGGTGCTGCTTTCGGTAACGCACGAAATAGAATAATCATTGATCGTGGAAATATATTAAAGTTACGATTAGCCATCCACTTCAATTCCATTTTTTTTTTCAGTTCCTTTCTTGTAGGCTTTACTACCGCATGATTTTTGAGGACATATAGAATCATCTTACACCATGAGGTCCAGATGGCTAGGATCAAGACGAGCCATTTTCTTGTGAAAGTGGATTGATGACCTCCGTTGATAGTTGGGTCGACAAAATTAGCTCTTGCAATCATAATTCGCATGCATACTACTTCTTCGCCAGTTTATTTTTTGATACCTATAATTGTAGAGCGAGACAATGTTGATCACTTTGAACTATACTTTATTTATTTTGTGAAAAATAAATGATCTGAAAAATATCTTTATGAAAATAATTACTTGTATCACATAAAATAATTAGTCAATGGAAAAAAATTTCGTCATCGCCAATAATTTATGTCCAAATATTTTCATGGATGATGAACATATTTTTTTCATTTATTCTTTTTTGTAAAAGATATAAGTGATCATTTTTAGGAAAATGTTTTCCAAATTATTCATTTTTAAAGAAAAATGAAGCCTAAAACTGGATTTTTATTCTTTATTCTTGCAGATTATTCTTCTCTGAGGTTTTCCATTATCAATAATATGCACACAAGACTCAATACAACCAAACCAATTCATTTGATCTTTCAAACTAAGCATAATTATGCAAAAGGTCCGAGAACTCTAACCTAATACGTAGTATCATCCTTAAGCTTTTAATTTATTTAATATGATTTTTGAATATTTAGTAACTATTCAACTGAGTCCTCCATTATTTCAAGTTAAGTTGGCTTTTAATTCAGAACATTTTAATGGAGGGACAAAAGAAACATAACATGTGGATTATTCACATAAAATATTCAACTCAAATTAAAATATAATAATCCTTTTAATTTGTTTAATTTGTTCAATTTGAAAAAAATGATTATTCATGCTATTTGATAACATTGATTATTATATTATGATATGTGGATAATCCACATGTAACGTTCTTTTTTTGTTCATCATTCAAATTTACCGTATTGAAAGGCAAATCAACAAATTTAGTTAAATTAATAGAAGGACAATTTGAATATTTTCATATAGTCCAGGGATATTGAATATATACAAAAAGTTCAAGAATTATATTAAACAAATTAAAAGTCCGAGGATAACATTACGTATTAGTTTAAAGTTCAGAAACAACATTACACATTATGACATCCGAGTCACCGCCTCATGGAATCCTAAGCCTCGAATGCTTAATAATCAATGCTGCACCACCAAGTTGGCCATCAGACCACGGCATCCGTGTTGCCGTCGTGTTTTGCATGCCTCGTCGTACTACTGTAAGGACAGCCACTTCAGCTTGTCCCAGTCACCCATCCGAGACCCCTCAGCCTTCATGCGACACACCAGTGCCGCCACCACCTCAACCTCACGGCAACATCAGCTTGCTCCACGTCCATTGTCAATCCCTCGGCTACCTGTCGCACGTTGCAACATGTGGAGTCCACAATAGCATCCCAAGAGCACCAACTGGCATGAGGCCGTGCTAAGGAATCAACTGGTCAGCCACTCACCCTGGGTTCCTCGTCATGGTGCAACGGCAACAAATGGCGAAAGAGAAGGGGACAGGGTCTTCTTCTCCTCATATAGCAGCACATTCATTTCCATTTCCCTCATTCGCATGCGACCATCTCTCTCTATCCTTTTGCTTTGCATACGATCGCTCAAGCCGTGCAACATTCCTTCTCATCTCACGACCACTAGTGACATAGTAACTTAGCTCAGTCCTTGCCATCTCACCTTAGTCGGACTTTAAACTGTGAGAGTTTTCCTAATATGGACTATATTAATTGATATTATAATTTACTATTTTTACAGCTACCATAAAACAGGGCTAGTCTAAGGTGAGATAAAAGGTTTCTTAATTAGTCTAATATAAGGCTGGCTAGTGTGGGCCGAGTTGA
Source organism: Eucalyptus coolabah (assembly GCA_014182585.1). Classification (NCBI taxonomy): domain Eukaryota; kingdom Viridiplantae; phylum Streptophyta; class Magnoliopsida; order Myrtales; family Myrtaceae; genus Eucalyptus; species Eucalyptus coolabah. Next base: position 54,962,211 of record CM024621.1, read on the forward strand.
GCCTAGCCTGTAATGAGGGGGCCTGGCTGGAAACTCTGTAAATAGTGTTCAAGTCTCTCCTCTAACTCTAATTCTCACATATATCCTCACCTAAGGAGCGTTTACCTAACACTAAACGTGAGAGGGCCGCCTCATTGAGCCAGTGATACAGAAGGCAATAGAGGAGAAGGACTTGCGCGTGCAACATTGTGTTTCCGCTTCCACTTCAAGAACAATGAATCCCAAAACAGGTGCGTTAATCTTTCTACTCAATTATGCATATTCTTGTTCTAGTTATGGAAATTTTGGGGTTACACAATTTGCGCCCAACATGTGGTATTAGAGCATCCATAACTCTAGAACTCGAACACATAAGATTTTACCCTAATTTGAGATTTTTGAGATTTTTGGTTCAATAAAAATTAAATTGAATTATATATTCGGGCTGGGCTCAACGAAACGAGAAGAACCGTAGGCGGCGCATCACCAGAGGAGGCCGCACGTGCCCCCACATGCAGCCATGCACCGCCTGGGCGTCAAACACACGTCGCGCACTCAGGCGACGCGTGTGGGCACATGGAGTATCCATTTGGTGCGTGGCCGGTGGTGATGGTCTCGTATGTCCATCCTCTATGTTTTGGTATATTTATTTTATATGTTTGATAATTTTATGGATATGAAAATACATGCAAAGCCTTGAATACGTGTATTTTTAGTGTATTTTGCGTATTTTTCTTGTATTTTCTGTGTTTTTGAATAAGGCAGTGTAATTAGCATGGCATGTGATTTGAGTGATATGATGCCTCTATCACTAAAGTTAAAATCACATGTATATGGTGTATGTGAGATGTAAAGATTATATCCCTAGTATGAGAGAGTTTTAAGGATTCAATTGAGTTGTGACCGCCAAAGTGGCACACTTGATTGGATTTGAGAAATTTCGATCTCGTATATTGATTGAGATGTCTCCTGGTTTAATGCATAGTCATACTCCCAAAGGAGGTGATTGTGTATTAGTTCATGGAGGCATACATGATAGTGTGGTAGAAGAGTGACCGATCCTAATGGTTCATATGCTCAAAAGTAATGAATTCACAAAAATTGGAATATATTCTCATAACCGCTATCATGTGGGAGTGTACAATCGCATGTCATGTATTCTACCCAAAGGTGATTATGTGATTTTACATGTAACTCTCTGGATGTGTACTTGTACGTCAAGTTACACAATGCTTACATGATACTAATTATATACACTGCTTGTTTTTCAGTCACATTTTCTGTAAATGGTAACTCCATCACTATTGAGGTTTTTGTTGGTTCAAACCTTAAGAAATAGAGAGAAGATTTTCTGTTTGCTATGGAGATGGCAAATGTTCATATGGCTCTTACTGTCGATCGGCCGGCAGATCTTACTGCCGAGAGTATAGAAGCTCAGAAAGCTCATTTTACTGTCTAGGAAAAGAGCAATAGAATTTTCTTACTATCAATAAAGCGTTCTATTTAGGAACATTTGAAAAGTGGTTTGCTTGCAGACTACACTGCTAGGCAGATGATGAAAGCCTTGATGGCTAGAAACCGTGCCTCACCTAATGCTGAGATAGGAACACACCTAAAAACATTATTTACTATGAAGTATGATGGTTCTGGTGGAGTTAGAGATTATGTTATAAGGATGATAGATTTCTTGACAAAGCTTGAGACTCTAAATGTTGTTATTCACACTACTTGCATTGTACATCAAGCTCTAAATAATATTCCTCCTAATTTTGGGATTATCAAGAACAATTATAGTTTCCAAGATGAAACCTGGTCAGTTAATGACCTAATTGCAAGGCTTGTGGCAAAGGAAGAAAAATTGAAGAAAGATAAAGGGCACATTGCCCTTTATGCTTCTAATCCTAGCAATGATAAGGGAAATCAGGTGAGAAATTATACTCATAAGGGCAATTCTAAAGTTCTTGGACCTTCCAACAATAAAGGAAATTCTGAAGGTGCTAAACCTTCTAACAATTTGGGTCCCAAGAAAGCATTCACCAAGAAGGATGGTGTTTATTACTACTTTTGCAGAGAGAGAGGACATGTAAAAAAACGCTGCAACAAGTTTAAGGCTTGGTTGTCTAAGAGAACCAAAAGTGAGGCTAAAGGTAATGATTCTTTGACATTTATTTATGAATCCAATCTATCTGGAAGTTCCGACCAATTCTTGGTGACTAGATAGTGGTGCAACTAATCATGTTGCATTTACCATATAGGGGTTCATAAACTGAAGGACGCCAAATCAGGATGAATCAAAGCTCACTGTTGGAAACAGCGTTGGAGTTGACGTCGAGTTTGTGGAAGATGCTATTTTGATTTTAGATTCTGGTTTTCGAATGGTGTTAAGAAACACTTTTTACATACCTTCTTTTAGGCGCAATTTAATTTTTGTCTTGTTTGGACATATGTGGATACTCTTTTGAAATAAAAAGTAGTAGTATTTCCATGTTTTATGATTTAAATAAGATTGGGTGTTGCAATTTATCCGATGGATTATACCGATCGAGTTTATCTCCCAACGACATGTATGTTGCTTATTCAACTAAAAAAGGTGTTTCCAAAAGGCCTTTACCTAAGGAACAGTCTTATGCTTTGTGGCATAAACATCTTGGTCATATCTCTAAAAAAAGAGTAGAAAGGCTTATAAAGGCTGACATCTTGCCTAGTCTTAAAAGTGATCAAGAGACTTGCGTAGATATTCGGAGGTAAGATGACTAAGATAAAGAAGAAATCTGCCATACGAAGTTCAGACTTGTTGAAGGTTATTCACACTGATATTAGTGGACCATACACAACTATTTTGTGCAAAATTTTTTATTTCATCACATTTATTGACGACTATTCCCGATATGGATACTTATACTTGATTAAAAAAAGTCCGAGTCTCTTGACAAATTCAAGATTTTTCGGACTGAAGTCGAAAATAGTTGGGAAAAGTTATAAAGATTATTAGATCTGATCGTGGTGGTGAGTATTTTGATAGGCACGGTGATGCTGGACAACTTAAAGAGCGGTTTGCTAAATACTTAGAGGATTCTAGGATAATAGGTCAGTTTACTATGCTCGGAAGCCCTAAACAAAATGGTATAGCTGAAAGGCGCAATCGTACTCTTATGGACATGATGAGAAGTATAATTAGTAAGACCAATTTATCTAATTTTCTGTGGGGTGAAGCTTTGAAAACAGCTCTTTATATTCTAAATTGTGTTCCTACTAAAGCAGTTCCATTGACCCCTTTTGAGTTATAGACTGAACGTAAACCTAGCTTGAATCATCTTAAAGTTTGGGGATGTCCAGCGAAGTGAAATTATATAATCCAACATTGAGTAAACTTGATTCCAAAACTACTCGGTGTTATTTTGTGTCTTACCCAGATCATTCAAAGGGGTATCAATTTTATAACCCTAATGGAGATACAAGAATTGTGGAATTTCAAACTGCAGAATTTCTGAAATTTGATGTAGCTGAAAAGGATAGTTGCTTACAAGCTATCGAAGATGATAGTATGGTGGGGATTACTGGATCCTTGTCTCAACCTATGCAGACAACTATAGAGCTTCCTGCACCACAAACTGACCCTGTTGTGGCTCAAGATCCTATCATTGAGACAATTCCTAATGAAATTCCTCAAGCCCCTCAAATTCAAAATGAGGATGAAGTAGCTCCACTCGGCGAGATCAACTAGGGAAAGACGTTCAACTATACCACCAAACTATGTTGTCTACCTAGAAGGAATAGATTATGAAGCAACATTTTCTCCAATTTCTTCTAAAGATTCCTTTAGAGTGATCTTGGCATTGGTAGCTTATTTCAATATGGAGTTACAGATTGATGTTAAGACTGCTTTTCTAAATGGAGACCTTAATGAGGAGGTTTATACGGTGCAGCTGAAGGTTTTACAGCAGATGACTAGGTAAGCTTGTTTGTAAATTGAAAAAGTCTATTTATGGCCTTAAGTAAGCTTCTAAATAATAGTATGTCAAGTTTCATAGTGTTGTCACTTCATTCGAATTTATTGAGAACAAAGTAGATCAGTGTATATACACCAAGGTCAGTAGGAGAAAATATATTTTTCTCATACTTTATGAAGATGATATCTTGCTTGCTAGTAGTGACATTGGTTTACTACATGAGACAAAGCGGATGTTATCGAAAAATTGTGATATGAAAGACCTTAGTGAGGCATCTTTTCTTCTTGGCACTGAGATCCATAGGGATCGTTCACGCCGTTCATTGGGTTTGTCTCAGAGGGCATATATTGATCGCATTTTAGAAAGATTCAGTATGCAAGATTGCAAACTAGGTATTGCTCCCGTTGTTAAATGTGATAAATTGAGTCTTTCACAATGTCCCAATTCAGATTTTGAGAAAGCTCAAATGAAGAATGTACCTTATGCTAGTGTGCTTGAAAGTATCATGTATACTCAAGTTTGCACTAGAACAGATATTGTTTTGCAATGGGGCTTCTAGGCGAGATATTAGTCTAATCTAGGACGCGATCACTAGGTTGCTGCCAAGAAAGTTTTAAGGTACTTAAAGAGAACAAAAGATTATATGTTGATTTATAGACATGTTCCAGACTTGCAACTAACAGGGTATTCAAATGCAGACTTTGTTGGTTGTCAAGATGATAAGAAGTCAACAACGAGGATACATATTTATGTTGGCGGGAGGTGCGGTATCATGGAAGAGTGAAAACAGAAATCCATATATTCTTCTACCATGCAAGCGGAGTTTGTAACATGTTTTTCAGCTACTACTCAAGCTATTTGGCTATGGAACCTCATACAGTTATATTGTGACAATAACTCTACAATAATGTTTATTAATAATAACAGAAGTCTCAAGAGGTCTAAACACATGGAGATCAAGTTTTTGACCATAAAGGAATCGGTGCGAGAATAATGACGTTGCAGTAGATTATGTTCCTACATATGATATAGTTGCAAATCCACTAACTAAAGGCCTACGCCCGTGTATTTTTAATTGACATGCTATTAGCATGGGCTAGGAGCATCTTGGGATGCTGTTATTTAGTAGGAGCTGTGTTTTATTTTTCTTTGAATAAAGTTTACATTTATTTTGTTATAATTTAGTAACACTTTGATATATATATATATATATATATATATATATATATATATATTGTTGAAAGTCTCAAGGTATTGGTTAAACCTTGAGTGAAGGCTAGGGACATCCGGGCATCTAATATGTCTTGTGATAAATAAAAAAAGGTTAACCGTAAGGACAAAATATATGTGGGTTCATTGGAATCATAAAGCATTCTCTAGTGGCACAAGTTTTGTTATGTCGCATAAGGTAAGAGAATGGTGACTAATAAATGGGGTCTCTATATAAGAGATGTTATCCATTTGTCACACTATCATATTGAATACATATCAATAAAGTTGAGAGCACTCGTGACCATGGAAGGCTCTGTGTGTATATATGCAGTTACCGCTATGATTCGGTGTTTGAGACTTTATGGGATAGGATTGACTATTAAAAATTATCTCTAAACTAATGTGCGCACATAATGTACGATTTCAATTAATATAGTTCAAGTGGGAGAATGTAAGAGTTTTCCTAATGTGGACTACATTAATTGATATTACAATTTACTGTTTTTACAGTTACCATAAAACATGGCTGGTTTAAGGTGAGATAGAATATTTCTTAATGAGTCTAATATGGGGCTGGCTAGTGTGAGCCGAGTTGAGCTTGACTCGTAATAAGGGGGCCTGGCTGAAAACTCTATAAATAGTGCTCAAGTCTCTCCTCTAACCCTAATTCTCACATATATCCTCACCTAATAAGCATTTACCTAACGCTAAACGTGAATGGGCAGCCTCATTAAGCCAGTGATACGGAGGGTAATAGAGGAGAATGACTTGCACGTGGAATATTGTGTTTCCGCTTCCACTTCAAGAACAATGGATCCCAAAATAGGTGCGTTAATTTTCCTACTCAATTATGTATATTCTTATTCTAGTTATGGAGATCTTGGGGTTGCGCAATTTGTGCCCAACACAAACTACATAAGACAGTTGCGACCTCAGGACCTCGAGACTCCATCAAATCGCAGTAACCACTTGCTTTGGACTCGAGGCAAGTGAATTACTTCCCATTCATCCTATGTAGATTGATTTCCATACATTGAGGTCAATTTCCTCGAATTGTAGTCACCTCGATTATTTTCGTGCTTAATTGTGTTCATCGATGGTTTCGGAATATATGTGCACATTGAGTATATTAATATGTTGTTGGAATATTGGATATTGAAGTGTGCATTGGTTTGACTTTAATTAGCACATTAGCACAAGTTGTGGACGAATCCAATGTTACAATTATTTTTGGGTCAACTTACTATGGGCCAAATTTTGCCAATTTTGTGCAAGTTTTTATGGTACAAATTTGGTGGGACTTTCTTCACAAAAGTGGTGCGTTATACTTTGTGTTACGACATATTTTAATTTCATATTTTTTGGACCTTTTATATGCAAAATATATTTTAAAAACTATGCAGGTCTGAAATTATTTTTATAAGTTATTTCCGAACCTTTGCTCGGTTTCCCTTTTCTATAGATTTTCGATAAACAATTTGGACTAGTGTCCTTCATAAAAACTTTAGACTGCCTCTTAAACTATGATGTGGAATTTTTCCATGATTTTTGGAGCTCAATTAGGCGTCCAAGATGAATTTCCTGAACCTATTGTAACCTGGCTTTGGACCCTGAAAGCTTTATTTAATTAAAGGGCTTAAGGCCCTGTCCGCCCAAGCTGGGCCTAGAAAGCCCGACCCACGGGAATAAGGCCCGTGGAAGGGGAGAGGTATAAAAGGGAGTGAGAGAGAGAGAGAAGATGTCTGTTGGAAAATAACGTACGTATTTTTCTCTCTCAACGCTCTCCCTCCCTTACGTTGTTCCTCAAAGCAAACAAGTGAAGCGCTTGAAGGATTTTTGCCTCCGGATCGAACAGGACCGGATTCTCTCCCTCCATTGGCGTCGGTGTCTAATCGTGGATTAAAGGTACGCTCGACTCGTGGTGTGCTTTAGGATCGGTGATACGTGTCGTTTTTCTTGGGCTTTGTCTTCCGCTTGATTTAGGGGTTCGATTCGGTGTCGAATCCAGTGTTTTGGGGATCCGTTAATCCCAACATTGGTATCAGAGCCCTCTTTCACGCTTTTCCCGATCAATTCGATGTTTTTGATTGATTTTTCGCGAAATCCTTTCGGCCGTACGGAACCGGGCCAAAATCCCGACACCGAGCGCTTTTCGGCCAATTTTCCAAGTTTTCGTAAGTCAAAATAAAATTGTGATTGCATAGGAGGAAGCGCGACGTCGAGATGAGTCCGGCGATGTGTCGACCGCCGTCGGAGGCCGCGCACGCGCCCACACGTGCGGCGGAAGGCTCGCGCGTGGGCTCGACGGGCCCGAAGCGCCGGGCATTGGCCAGCGCGTGCACGCACCGACGGGCGGGCCGGCACGCGCCGGTGCGCGGACCGCGCGTGACGTCGAATGATGACGTCACCACGGCGTCATGTGATGACGTCACCGTGGCGTCATCCAACGGTCGGTAAGCCGTTCGGATGCGTCACCGGCGACGTCATCACCGACGTCATTTGCCAACGGTCACCGGCCGTGAGACCGCCGGAGACCAAGGCACGTGGCGGCACGTGCCGCCGAGCGTCGCGTGACGTCGGCCGCACGCGAGCGGCACGTGCGGCGGTCGCCGGCGGTCCGGCCGTCCGTCCGATCCGTCGGCCCGACCGGTCCGTCCGATCCGACGATCGACGAGCATTGACCAGCGACGACCGTTGACCATTGACTTGACCGTTGACCGACCGTTGACCGTTGACTGACCGTTGACTTGACCGTTGACCATTGACTTTGACCGTTGACCAAAAAAAAAAAAAAAAAGGAAAAGAATGTGTTTCTTTTTCAATTAAGTCTATGTGAATTATATGTAATCTCTTATTTGTTCTGCATTTGTTGCGGGAACAATGCCTCCCTTGAGGTTGCGCACACCTATTCGCGTAGTGACCGATGAACAAAAGAAAAGTTTGTCTAAGTTGATAGGTGGCGGCCCGATCATCGATGGGAGAGAGGTGACTTAATTGATCATGTCCTTGAAGTCAATAGGAAAATTCAACAGGTCATATGGAATGGTCGTCGTATGTCACAGCCAAAGATGGTGCAATTTTTCATAACCACTCTTCCACCTGAATGGCAAGATGTGTTGAATCGCATATGGGATGTCAACGGAGCCGCTTCCTATAAGAAAATTGTGATAGATTTTGTAAACGAATATTCTTGTATTGTTACAAGGGAAAAGATCAAGAAATTGAACAAAAGAGGATCTTTCCCGGTTCGTGTCGACTATGTGTTAGTTGTATTGGTGATGTCGGTTAAGTGTGCTTTGTGGACATATAATGTATTGTTTACTACCCGATTGTTATTGATGTAACAACCGATATGTTAGTTGTATTGATTGAAAGGATTATTGTTTTATTGGAATTCAATTATCTGTTGCTTTCATTATTCTTTGTTCTTTGTGGGTAATTAGCTATGGGTAGTTATAGAAGTTTTTGTAGCTTCATAGAATTGATTTTGCATATGACAATCATATTAATGATAGTTTTAAGTTAGGATTTTGGATGATGATTGGAAACGTAGTGACCTTTTGATTCCCGAAGCCTTACTTGAAATTATTTATTAATATGATGGGTCTATGCAAATAGGGATGCATAAATGATAGGCATTAATAATTCGTGCATATTTTGTCGATTTGTTCGGATCAATGGCTTGACCACAAAGAGCATAGTTCTTTGAGCTGAACAAAGGTGAAAAGCTCAATGGAGACAACTATGAAATTTGGCAAATGAAAATCTAGTATGTCTTTGGAAGAGCAAGAAGCACTTGAGGCTCTTGTCATGACCATGGTTGAACTGAAGATGGAACCCCGAACAAGCACAAAAGGACAAAGAAGCTTTTACGTGTGGAAAGAATGAACTCTCTAGCTCGCATCACGTTGCTGGCGCAGCATGGAAAATGACGTCATGCGAGAGTTTCGGCGTTTTGACAATGCCAAGGAAATGTGGGAGGCATTGGAAGCTAGATTTGGTCACACTTCGGTGACTAGGCGAGGCAGACTCACTATCGGGTTTGACTCCTATAAGAAGCCTCATGGTCGAGACCATGAAGCAACATCTTAGAAAGATGTCAAACATGATAAGCGGGCGAGAGACGCGGCCATGTCCTCACAAATGAGCAGCAAGTGCAAGCGGTGATTCGTTCCTTGCCTCGAGTTGGGAGCATATGAAGGTGCACGACTCATAATGAAAACATCAAAACCTTTGAGGATGCAATGCGTCATCTTGAGCTGGAAGAGGACCGCTGTTGGCGGCTAAGCCGGATGCTGAACTTTATCATGCTAGTTCTAGCTCAAATGGAGCTTCGAGCTCAGCGCAAGCGCCCTAGTTGGTTTGATAAGGGGAAAGGCAAGGAAGAAGCTGGTCCTTCGGGGAAGAAACCCAAGTTTAACCAACATCATAGAGGAAAGCGTCCTCACAAGAAGAAGTTAGCAAGGGTGAAATGCTACAAGCTTGTGACAAGAAGGGTCACTATGCTCGCGACTATCGTGAGCCAAAGAAGGTATGCACCCCTTGTACTTTTCAAAACTTTACTTATGTGTCGAGTTACTGTGTTTTTAAGCGAGTCTAATCCTTTGTGGTGTGGATTCGGGAGCGACGAGACCATGTAGCGAAGGATAGAGGATCCTTCGTAGAATTCCGACAGTACTAACGGAACTAAGTGGATCTATGTGGGAAACAACTCCCGAGCTGAAGTGAAAGGAATTGGCACATGCCAATTGAATATGCGTGGTGGACACAAGTTGTTACTTCATGATGTGTTGTATGCTCGGAAATTCGTCGGAATTTAGTGTGCGTATTAATGTTGGTTAAATTAGGTTTTAATTTGAACTTCTATAGTAGAGGTGTTGATTTGTTTTTAGATACAAATTACTATGGTTGTGGCTATTTTCTGGATGGTTTTATTGTATTGGATATTGAGTATATTAATGCAAATGTTTGTTATTCCCTTATCACATCTTCTAATACCTATGATAATGATGTGAATGTGTGGCATGCTAGGCTTGGTCACATTGGCCAACAACGTATGAATAGACTAGCCAAAGAGGGCTTGTTGGGTAACATTGAAAAGTCGATTTACCCATATGTAAGCATTGCCTAGAAGGAAAAACAACACGGAAACCATTTGGGAAAGGGAAAAGAGCTGAATTTCCTTTGCATTTAATCCATTCGATGTACGTGGTCCAATGAATGTGAGAGGAAGGCATGGGGCTGTTTATTTCATCACCTTCATTGATGATTATACTCGATTCGGATATGTTTATTTAATTTCTCATAAGTCTGAAGCAATAAGTTGTTTCAAAAGGTTTATGAACCTGGTAGAAAATCAATTAGACAATAAAATAAAAACATTGAGATCCGATCGAGTTCGAGAATATTTATCTGATGAGTTCAGAAAATTATGTGATGAAAAATGAATAGAAAGATAGTTGTCTATTCCGTATACTCCTCAACAAAATGGTGTTGCGAGAGAGAAGAAACGAACCCCTCTTTTGGAAATGATTAGGTCTATGATGGCGTATGCTAACTTACCTATCACCTTTTGGAGTGATGCATTGTTTAATTGCTGCCTATATACTTAAAGTGCCTTCCAAATCAGTTACTTCCACTCCATATGAGTTATGGACAGGTAGAAAACCGGACTTAAGTTTTCTTAAGCCATGGGGTTGTCTGCCTACACACATGAGTCCTCTCACAAATTTGGGAAATTAGGTCCCGAGAGGAAAGAAGAGTATTTTCATAAGATACTCGGAACACTCAAAAGGGTATGTGTTCATTGGTGAGCAGGAAAGTGGGAGTGTAACTGAATATGAATCACGAGATGTCACATTCTTAGAGGATGAGTTTCCTAAGAAGGGCGAAATAGGGAAGATCACTCCCTATTTGAGACTTTGGATCAAGATAATGATATTGGTGAAGTTCATCCAAGTGGGAGCGTAATAGGGAATGATGTGCAAAGTGTACAATCTCTGTAAGGCGAACAAGTCGCCAAAGTATTCCCCGTCGACGTTTTGACATTGAAGGGGAAATTTTATGATTGCTCCACAAGATGAGGATGAGCCAAGAAATATCAATGAGGCTCGAAGTGCCCTAGTAAAGAAAAATGGATTCGTGCAATGGAAGAGGAAATGGAGTCAATGGAATCAAATCAAGTCGGGAAGCTGGTTGATCTTCCAAAAGGGCCTTGAGCTATTAGGAACAAATGGGTTCTCAAAATAAAGCGAAAGGCTGATGGCTCGATAGAAAGGCATAAGGCTCGCCTTGTGCGAAAGGGTATAATCAACGGGAAGGAATTGATTATGAAGATACATTTTCTCCTGTAGTAAGGTTTACCTCGATTCGCATTATTCGGCAATAGTGGCTAGTACGGATCTTGAGTTACATCAAATGGATGTAAAGACTGCTTTCCTCAATGGAGAATTAGAGGAAGAGATATATATGGAACAACCTACTGGTTTCATAGTGAAAGGCCAAGAAGAAAAGTATGTCGACTTTTGAGGTCGATATATGGTCTTAAGCGATCATCAAGACAATGGTATATACGTTTTCATAATGCTATAGTGGCATATGATTTTACAATGATTGATGAGGATCATTGTGTATATATCAAAAGATCCAAGGATCAATTTGTGATCATATCATTATATGTTGATGATATGCGATTGCGGAAGCAATATGGAGTTGGTTATCTTGTCAATAGATGGTTGTCTTCTAACTTTGAGATGAAGGATATGGGTGAGGCTGCATACATTCTTGGAGTTAAGATTTCGAGAGATCGTTCGAAGAGATCGTTGTCTCTTTCGCAAGAAACCTATATAAATAAGGTTCTTGAACGATTTCGTATGCAAGGCGTAAACCCATAGACACTCCTATTGCAAAAGGTGAAGGATTGAGCCATAGGCGTGTCCGGGGACTCCACAAGAGAAGGAACAAATGAAACATGTTCCTTATGCTAGTGCTGTTGGAAGCTTGATGTACGCTATGATGTGTACAAGACCCGACATATGTTTTGCGGTTGGAATGGTGAGTAGATACCAATCCAACCCGGGTCCAGACATTGGAAAGCCGTGAAGAGAATGCGAGGTATACGAAGGGAACTGCTGATTTCAAGTTGAATTATCAAGGAAAGGATCTGCGACTTGAAGGCTATTCAGATGCTGATTGGGAGGAGATTTAGATGAAAGAAAATCTACCTCGGGTTTTGCTTTCTTGCGAACAATGGCGCCATATCATGGAGCGGTAAGAAGCAAACGTGCATAGCCTTGTCCACGATGGAAGCTGAGTTCGTGGCGTTATCGCGCGGTACAAGAAGGAGTTTGGCTTAAGAGATTTTTGGATCATTTAGGTGTTATTGAGAAAGCTGCAAATCCATTGTTGGTTAATTGTGATAGCCAAGCAGCTATAGCGTACACCAAAGATCCAAAGTATCATGGCAAGACCAAACATATAGATACCAAGTATAACTTTGTAAAAGATATGGTTGTACGAAAGGATGTGAACTTACAGTACATATCTACGCATAGAATGGTAGCAGATCCTATGACAAAGCCAATACTTAGGGATGTATTTTGTGGTCATGTAAAATCTCTAGGATTGCGTAGAGTCGATGTCTTGAATTGTAATTTCCCGAGTTGTTCACATTTATGAAATTTTGTTTTTCATTGATTAATGCCTATGAATCTTTGTATGATCTTTATGCATCTTAATGCTCAGTGCATTATTTTAAATAGAGAAGTATGTCGGACAGATATAAGATTAGCCCACTCACACAGGTAATCGCCTCGTTTCTTGTGTGATAAATAGAGATAAGACTGTTTTTAAGCTTATTATCTAGGTGATAATCGAGAGCGCAAGCTTAAAATGCGTATGTCACCTTAGCGAGTGTTAAGATGAGGACATAATGTTAAAGATGTCTGAAAGTAAAATAACCCACATATTTTACTTTATCTGTCTATGATGCCGAGATATGAGTTCGATGAATTTTGTAAATGAGTAGATACGTGAACTCGAGTTAGACATTGGGTATGTCGAACTATCATCTGTACGGTATTGAAAGGTGTAGACATACGCTCCATGGGAAAGGAGTTAATACCGTAATACGTATTTCATACTACGTATGCATGAGACGACCAATAAGAGTGGCAAAAAGTTTGATCTCAACTTTTATGACGTGTGAGACTCTTGAGGAAAAGAGTTCCTCAATTTTGAAGTCCCCTCGGGACTCTTACTTATTCTCAAGATTTCTATTTAGTGTTTGCTATCTTAGTGTGTTGCCAATGGTCATGAGATGATTCGATCTAATGGGACATTTCTAGAAAAGCAAGCTGGACTGAAATTGAGAGTTTGAAGGAAAGAGGAAGATCGATTTTGAAGAATCACATTATAGTTTTGTATTCACGAATGTCGACCAATTATAACTGTCTTTGTGATAATTATAATTGTGAATACAAATATATATATATATATATATATATATATATATATATATATATCATGTTTAAAAGAGATCAAGGGAGATATAAATGTGATCGATCGATCTAGGGTACTTTTGCATACTAAATCTACTCGGAGTGTGACGCCCATTATGAGTGTTATATATTCCTAACAGATGTATAGCAACGAGCTCTCAAAGTATGCTGGTCGCACGGATTATTCACCGGTATGAATGTTGAAGAGAGGTAAAGAGAATCATGTTCGGCCCACCTTGTGCGAGTGGGAGATGAAAGCTTTATTTAATTAAAGGGCTTAAGGCCTGTCCGCCCAAGCCTGGGCCTAGAAAGCCCAACCCACGGGAATAAGGCCCGTGGAAGGGGGAGAGGTATAAAAGGGAGTGAGAGAGAGAGAGAGAAGATGTATGTTGGAAAATAACGTACGTATTTTTCTCTCTCAACGCTCTCCCTCCCTTACGTTGTTCCTCAAAGCAAACAGTGAAACGCTTGAAGGATTTTTGCCTCCCCGGATCGAACAGGACCGGATTCTCTCCCTCCATTGGCGTCGGTGTCTAATCTGTGGATTAAAAGGTACGCTCGACTCTGTGGTGTGCTTTAGGATCGGTGATACGTGTCGTTTTTCTTGGGCTTCGTCTTCCGCTTGATTTAGGGGTTCGATTCGGTGTCGAATTCGGTGTTTTGGGGATCCGTTAATCCCAACAGAGACCTGCTTTTGGTCCGAAATACAGAAAATTGTTAGGACTTGTACAAGCTAAACTGGACCTTGAGTTCTTCACAAATAGCATTCCTCAAAGTCTCCTCCACATCATGCTAAATTTTCGTGATTTTAAACTGATTTGCTTGGCAAATGTCCTTGATTTTTGTAGACAGGCAAGCGGTCCCTTTTTTCTATTAGTTCTAGATAAATCCTTATTTTACAATCCGTTTTTTGAAACGAGTAATGTCGACTATATATTTTATATCATCTCTTTGATTTATAAAGGATAGTCAACAAAGGACATTGAACTGCTTTTGTGCATTTTACTCCGTATATAGCCTGTTTAAATTGAATTATTGAATTACTATACCATAAAATGAGTGTGATTTGGAAATGCTGTCGATCCTTAAGACGGTGTTGCCTCGGGTGATAGAATAGATGCTTGGAGGGATAACTGAGTTCTTTCGAATGCACGAGAGGTGTGACACGGTTTCCCTAGATGTCCTCGCAATACAAGATGTGTACAAGATGCCTGGGAAGTGACAAGGTTCCCCGGAAGATAGCAACGGTCAATTCATAGTAATGATGATCAATTGCAATTTCAAATTTTATTCAAGTTTTACCGGTTTATTGGTTTCAGAGGAAACGTTTTGCATCTATTATTCAAATTTTATAAAAGGTTCTCAGGCAAGTTGATTTTATATCTAAACTACCTCGTATTGACATATGTGGTATAGACTGGTTAGTAGTTTTCTTGTTGAGTTTTATGCTCATTTTTGGTGGATTATCATTTTTATATCCCCTGCTACCTATGACTCCCTTTTACGGTGTCCCAATAGATCTCACGTGGAATCAGAGGGAGTTGAATGACCTCCACTTCCCCTAGGTCACCTTCATATGGATCATTATGATACTGACGATAGATGTTAATCTTCCATCGGGCTTGGTGTTGATCGGGTTCATTGCCATCTATGGCCAAATCAGTGGGCGTCTAATGGGATCACTCCCACTTCCAAACGGTGACAATGATGGAGATAGCGAGGTCGAGTAGGATGAGGGCCCAAAGGACGAAGATAGCAATTTTTGGAAAGACCGGGACTTGCTTATGTGGGTGGCCATGTAGATGGATAGTATGGTGGTCGGAGTAGTACAAGGAACATTTTGATCCCAGGTGTACCGATTTAGGTCGTCAACAATATATAAAGAAAAGAAAGGAAAGGGTCTGGTTCTATATTTCTGCATACGTTACTTGAAAGCATTGCGTATTGGGTTGTCTTTATATGTGTTGGGGCACATCATAGCTTTGGTGGTATCACAACATAGGTTTGACTAGAGTGATAAAGTGCTTAGAAGGAGTTAGGATGAACACCTGCAATAAGATACTAAATGCACGTGTGTGATTCATTTTAGACAATGGGTGATAGACTATCACTCATAAGGAACAGGTAACGATTGTAGGCTACGTTTGGTTCAGCATTTGCAACGGGCTTTGAGTCCAATGCGAATGCTGAAAGCCCAAAGCTACTTGGGGAAAATGCAGTTGTGTTTGGTAAAAAAATTTTGCAAATGGACTTTGAGCTAAATGTGCGTTTGGTAAAAAAAAACTTTTGCAATGGGCTTTGATGGGTATTATTTTTCTTTTCCTTTTTTTTTTTGAAAATTCAATTCGACCCGGTGACCGCCGCCCGAGGGCCGCCGACCGCGAGACCCAGGCGGCGATCGCCTAGGTCAAGCGACCCTGGTCGTCCGACCTCAGGCGACCTCAGCCGACGGCCGCCGGTGCTAGATCTGGCTCACCGGCAAAGGGCTACTCCTTTTTCATTTAAAAAATAAATAAATACAGGGGTAACAACGGAAATATGAAAAATTAATGAGGGTAGTTTAAGAAGAAAAAAATGTTTTCAACATTTCCAATGACTGACTTTCATTTGAAAGCTCCTTGAGATTGGTTGCCAAACACCCTTATTTTGGCTGAAGGGGCTTTGGGGGCTGAATGGGCTTTCTAAATGCCCATCCAAACGCACCCGTAAGTTACTTTTGTATTCTAGTAACAAATATATGTTACTGATGCGATTCCAGCAATGTTCATATGATTAGTGACACGAGATCATTGATCGTTTATGTGGGCAATGCTTAGTAATCTGCAGTGAATATAATGAGATCAAGAAGTTATTCTCCATCAAGGACGAAAACCACTGCTTCGAGGGCAGAACCTCAGTGGAGGGCATTTTGCAAGCACTTGCTAATATAGGAACCTTGATGGAGAGACAAGCCCAGCAACAACTTGAAACTGAACGTCATACCTAGGGATTGGTGAAGCAATTCTTGAAGTTGAAGCCACCCACATTTATCAGAATGGGAAGTCCAGAAGAGGCTGAACAATGGATTGATGGGATGGACAAAAGCTTCCGAATTGTAATGACACGGAAAAGTTAACTCTAGCGAAGTGTCAATTGGAAGGGAATGCCAAGTATTGGTGGAGAGCCTCTAGGGACACAATCTTCTTGGCTGATACAATAGTGGTGTGGGATGAGTTTGTTAAGATGGGAAGGTTATAGCTTATGTGTCAAAACGACTAAAGTCTTATGAGTTAAATTACCCAACTCACAACTAAGAATTAGCAGGAATTATTTTTGCATTAAAAATATGGAGACATTTTTTGTATGGAGAGAAGTTTGAAATCTATACAAATCATAAAAGTTTGAAATACCTATTCTCCTAGAAGGAATTAAACATGAGGCAAAGGAGGTGGATGGAACCGGTGAAAGATTACAACTACAAGATACCATATCATCCGGCGAAGGTGAACAAGGTAGCAGATGCTCTCAGTCGTAAGCCGATAATTGGTATGGCGAGTATAAGGACAAGAGAATAGAACTTATTAGAAGAAATCACCAATTCGGAGTTTAAGTCAGAAGTAGACCATCTTACCAATGTACTAGCTACACTAAGAATTGAACCTGAAATTATACAAAAAATTAGAACACCACAACAATCGAACCCTGAAATCATGAAATTTCGAGAAGAGGCGTTGGAATCGTGACATACTTGGGACTACTATGTGTGCCTAATAATGAGGATATAAAAAGGAAATCTTATCGAAGGCACATAGGAGTAATTATAGTATTTATCCTGAAAACACAAAAATGAATCGAAATGCACCAACAATACTAGTGAAATGGAATGAAGGCGAACATCGCTAAACACGTTTCTCAATGCTTGACTTGCCAATAAGTAAAGGCAGAACATCGCAAGCCTACAAGAATGTTTAGAACACTAGATATTCTTGAATGAAAATGGGAACACATAATAATGGATTTTTGCAAGGCTTACCAAGGACATCGATAGTCACGACTCTATATGGGTAAATAGTAAATTGTCTAATCAAATTTGCCAATTTCCTAACCGTACGAATGGATTACTCGATGGAAAAATCCATGGAGATATATGTAAGACAATTAGTACACTTACATGGTGTCCCTATGACCATAACTTTAAATCGAGACTCAAGGTTTACATCAAATATTTGGCGGAGTCTCCAAGTTGCATTAGGGATCAAATTCCAATTTAGCACCACCTTTCATCCAAGACAAACAAACAAATAGAAAGAGTAAATCAAGTACTGGTAGACATGTTAATGGTTTGTGTGATTGATTTTAAAGGTAGTTGGGATGAGAAGTTGCATCTAATAAAATTTACCTATAACAATAGTTTCCAACAGAGCATAGGAATGACCCCATCCAAGGCACCATACAGAAGGACTTGTAGAACTCCTATATGTTGGAATGAGGTGGGCGAACAAAAACTAATAGGGCCAGAATAGGTGCAAGTTACTTCCGATGCTGGAGGGATCACTTGAAGTCAGCTCAAGATGGCCTAAAGTCGACGGAGAAGTTATACATATAAGCATAGGAGGCCATTGAAATTTAACGTGAGAGAACACGTATTCTTAAAAGTATCACCGATGAAGGGCATATCAAGATTTGGAAAAAAGAGCAAGTTGAGCCCGAAATTCATTGGACCCTTCGAAGTCCTTGAAAGGATAGGGGATTCGGCCTATAGATTAGTGTTGCCTCCCAATATCTTGAATATGCATGATGTTTTTCATGTATCGATGTTGAGGAAATATCGGGCCGACCCTACTCATATATTGGACTATGAAACCATCAAAATGGATGAGAACGTGAAATACATAAAAGAGCCAATACAATATTGGATCAGAAAGAACAAGTCCTTTGAACAAAAGTGATTCCACTCATCAAAGTCTTATGGTGACACCATGATGTGGAAGAAGCAATGTGGGAAAGCGAGGAAGAAATGAGGCAAAGATATCACCATTTTTTCAATAGAATGTAGGGAGCGTTCAATTTCGAGGACGAAATTCCTTAGGAAGGGGAGATTTTTGACATCCGAGTCTTCGCTCGATGGAATCATGAGCCTTGAATGCTTAGCCATCAATGCCACACCACCAAGTTGGCCACCGGACCGTGCCTTCCGCGTTGTCACCGTGTTTTGTCGTGCTTCATCGTACTACTGCAAGGACAGCCACTTCAGATTGTCCAAGTCACCTACCCGCAACCCCTCAGCCTTCGTACAACACGCCTTCGTGCTGCGCCACCACTGTACTGCCGCCACAGCAACACAGTACCGCAATTACGCTTCAACCTCACTACAACGGCAGCTTGTTCCACGTCCATTACCAATCTCTCAACTACCTATCGCACATTGCAACATGCGAAGTCCATAGCGACATCCACGAGCACCAGCTGGCATGAGGCCATGCTAAGGAGTCAATTGGTTAGTTGCTCACGTTAGGTTCCTTGTTGCGGCGCAACAACAACAAACAACTAAAAAAAAAGGGGCCGACATCTTCTCCTCATACAGTAGCATGTTCATTTTTGTTTCCTTCCTTCACGCTCACGACCATCTCTCTCTGTCCTTCTACTTTGTGCATGATTGCTCAAGCCGCGCAACGCTCCTCCGCTCACGATTTCCGACGACACAATAACTCAGCTTAGTTCTCGCTATTTTGCCTTTGTCGAACTTAGAACCACAGAAGGCAGCCACAACCTCGGGACCTCCGAGACTCCATCAAACCCGCGGAAACCACTTGCTATGGACTCAAGGCAAGTAAATTACTTCCCATTCATGCTACATAGGTCAATTTCTGTACGTCAAGGTCGATTTCCTCGAATTGTAGTCGCCTCGGTTGTTTTCGGGCTTAATCATGTTTATCAACGATTTCAGAATATATGTATTGCGAGTAATGTTAAGATTTTAGTACATTGAGTATATCAATATGTTGTTGGAATACTGGATATTGAAGTGTGCATTGATTTGAGCTTAAATGACATGAGTCGTGAATGAATCCGAGGTTACAACTATTTTCAAGTCAACTTACTATAGCCCGAATTTTGCCAATTTTGTGCAAGTTTTTGTGGTACAAATTTGATGGGACTCACTCATGAAAGTGGTACATTATGCCTTGTTTTACGACATACTTTAATTTAATATTTTTTATACTTTGTATGTGCAAAGTATATTTCAAAAACTATGCAAGTCCGAAATTGTTTTTTAAAGCCATTTATGAATCTTTGCTCGGTTTCCATTTTCTATAGAATTTTCGATAAACAATTTGGACTAGTGTACTTCATAAATTTTAGACCATATCTTGAACTATAATGTGGAATTTTTCATGATTTTTGGAGTTCAATTAGGTATCCAAAATGCCATTTCCTAAACCTATTGTAACCTGGCTTTGTATCATGTTTTGATCCAAAATACATAAAATTATGGGGACTCATACAAGCTAAACCGAACCGTGAGTTCTTCACCAAAAACATTTCTCAAAGTCTCATCCATATCAGATTAAAGTTTCGAGATTTTTTAAACTGATTTGCTTGGCAAATACCCTTGATTTCTACAGACGGGCGAGTTGCCCCTTATTCTATCCATTCTAGATAAATCCTTGTTTTGCAATTCATCTTTTGAACAAATAGTCTACTAAATATTTCGTATTATGTATTTGATTTACAAATGATAGTCGATGATGGACACTGAACTGCTTTTATGCATTTTACTCAATGAATGGCCAGAGTAAATTGAATTATTGAATTGCTGCACCAGGAAACGGGTGTGCGATTTGGGAATGTCGTCAGCCCTTATAACAACGATGCCCCGGGTGTTAAAAGGGATGCCTAGACGGGTAACTTGGTTCCTTCGAATGCCTAAGCGGTGTAACACAATTCCCCTAGATGTCCCTGCGAAGCCGGATAGGTGCGAGATGCCCTAGGGGTAACGAGGTTCCTTGGAAAATGGTGGCAATCAATTCACAGCAAAGATAAACAATTGCAATTTCAAATTGTATTTAAGTTTTACTGGTTTACTGATTTTAGAGGAAATGTTTTGCATCTGCTATTTAAATTTTATAAAGGTTCTCAAGCAATATTCAAATTTTATAAAATGTTCTCAAGCTAGTCGATTTTAAATAGATTATTATATTTTATATTTAAACTCTTTCGCATATGCTGTTATTGACATATGTGGTAGAGACTGATTAATAGTTTGTTTGCTGAATGTTATGTTTACTTTTTGTGGATTATCACTTTTCAGACCAATGGATATGTCTATGCTACCTATGTCTCCCATGACCCTCTACAGTTTCCCAATAGATCTCACTTGAAACTAGACGGAGCTAAATGACCCCGACTTCCCGGAGATCACCTTCATACGGATCATTGCGATATTGATGATAGAAGCTACTCTCCCATTGGGCCGGTGCCGATCAGGTTCATTGTTGTTTACGCCAGAATTGATGGGCATCTAGTGGGATGTCCATCAATTCTCCTTTGTTTGTTGAGAAAGGATCTCTCAACTTGCTAAGATAACTCTTTGGAGCTGATCCAAACCTAAAACAAGTCTTCCTGACTTCCATCCTTAAAGAGTTATCTCAGCAAGTTGAGAGGTCCTTTCTCAACAGACAAAGGAGAATTGTGGACATCCATTTGGGAGAAATATAACAAGAGATCCATTTTTGCCTAAATGATTTGTGCTTAAAGCGTTAGATGGTGAAAACCTACCTCACGGAGAACAGAAAACTTGATGGAGCCCATTCTTGCTAAAAGCTGAAGATCAAATGCTCCAAAAAAGATTGTGACAATTCTTGCAGAAAGTATTCTACAAAAAAGAAGGACTTTAAGAAATTTTGGATAAGAAAATCCATGTCTTGATCTAAGCACTCTAGGTAAAAAAATGACGATTTCTACACAAGAGAAAAGATTGCTCAAACTGAAAGAAGTCAACTCGATACTTCATTTACAACTAAAAGAGTCATTTTGCCAAAAATTGCCCCCAAGCGAGAAAAGGTTAGAACCATTTGATACATTACACAAAAATTGATACCGGTGTTTCACTCGAAAATGATGATATTGAATCATTGTTTTCTACGGATTAAGAACCATTCGAGCAAACTTTTTGTGTTATTCCTTGTTATCGACTCGAGTGAAATTGATTCGACTCAAATTATGAATATCTTTCCATATATCCATCACTTTCTCAGAACAAGACATGAGAAGTACACTATCAGTGCCATAAGTTGTGTACGGCGCTCACTTTGGTGCCAAAAGTTTCCGTCGGATCACTTAAGTGCCAAATTAGAGGAAAAACGATCATTTTGGTGCCACCAGCAAAAGATTCTGGTCAAAATGATTACGTGGCTTTTAAAAAAAAAATCGACAATGCCTTAAACGACATCGTTTTCGGTCCTCCTTAAAAAACGACGTCATTTTGCCGTCCTACATGGATGGCCTCACAAAAATGACGCCGTTTAACTCATTTTGGGATTTTTTTTTTTATTTGGGGATTGAAATTAAGGTTTCGTCGCTCAGCCTCCGCCATCGCTCGCTCAGCCACCATTGCTCGGCGTTGTTCGGACACCCTCGATGGCACATGAGGGAGCACTAGCCTCGGTCGCCAGAGCTTAGGTACTGTAAGACGCAAGCCAAGCACTCGTCGAGGAGATCGGAGATGGAGAAGGAGACATCAATGGTGGCGCACTCGTCGACGACCTCCCCAAGCACCGGCTAGATCACGGCCTTCAACTTGGTTGCCGAGTGGCCGTCGTCGAGGTTGGGGTTGGGGTCGAGGTCGAGCCGCGGCCGCTAAGTGGCCATCATTGGAGTCGGGGTCGGGGTCGGGGTCGGAGCCGCGGCCGCCAAGCGCGAGGGCCGTCGAGGACGGCGAACGGCATCATTTTGGTGTTAGGATGCTGACTGTACTCTTTGGCGAGCCACATCATCTTCAAAAATTAATAAAAAAAAGTGCCACGTCGGATTTCCAGCCAACCAAATCGGAGTTGGCACCAAAGTGAGCATTTTTCAAACTTTTTGGCACTTAAGTGTGGGGACCGAAACTTTTGGCACCAAAGTGAATGTCGTACACAACTTATGGCACTAATAATGTACTTATCCCAAACAAGACCCCAATATATTTTCAAGCAAGATCCATTGTCCCCACTTTCCTGTAAAAATCTACACCTCGAAGTTTGTCAAACCCATCACAGTCATTGCTCTTATAGATATTTGGTGTGAGTTCTTCAATCATATACATTAAAGTTCTTCTTGAAGAATATTAGACTTCTTGCATTTGATATTTTAATTCGGCCTCAAGGGACACTTTGTTTACGAATGTAAGAACTACCCCAGTAAAACTGTCCAGTTTTTCCCTCAATGTTCCATAATCATTAAAATCTTCGAATCCTGTCTCCCCAGCAAAGATTTAATCATTGGTTAGGACATCATGACTCAAATCCTTCAATTCCATATCATTCTCGGACAAAATCTTAAGTATAAGGACCAATTCTTTGAATTTATCAATATTGAAAGACCTTTTTTTCATTCAAATGAGTTTGTTAGATCCGATCAAAAAAAAAAAAAAAAAACTGTCAGAATCTCGTTCGAATCCCATTTTGAATTTTCTCAAAATATCATCATATTTTATGGAAAAATCCGGAATTCTTTGTTCACCTTCCCTTTAAAAAAAATGAAGACATAAATCCGACTAAGGTGAGTCACATGGGAATGAAGCTAGAACATCGGGTCTTTCAAATTAATAGGATCGGGTTGTTCTTCCGAATTGCCCGGATATCTCAGAATGATTCTAATGGATTGGATAGCATTATTTAATTTGGCTTTTCTCTTATAGAGATCGAAGATTCTTCAAGTATCTGCTCTTTTCCTTTTTCTTTCCTTATTTGATCCCGTTCTTTGAGGCGGCTTCGCATTTCTACCACACCAATCTTGTCCCGTCTGATGGGGGCTTTTGTGAGAGTGGCAAAGATGGATATATTATGAGGTGGTGGTGGAAGCGAATACTCAGTTCGCAAAACAGTTGGAAATGGATCAGCATGCTTAAATTTTCCTTCTTCAAGAAACTGGATTTGCCTCTTGAGCTTCTCTATTTCCGCCTTTAGGTTTTCGAGATGATGATATCCCAAATATTGTCCGGATTCCAAGGCATGAAGCCTTTTTTGGAAGTCCAAAAGTATTTTCATAGTGGTTTCATCATATCTCTTAAGATCTCTTTGCACATCTGCAAGTTTGGAATCAATTGTCTTGAAAGCATTGTTATGTGCTAGGAGAGTCTTTGATTGTCAGTTCAGGATGGCTTCAGCAATAGGAGTTCTTTTTTATCTTCCATGTCCATCCATGTTGGTGGGAGCAAATACCTTTGGAACATGACGGCATCTCGCTTACGAATTGATGAACTCTTCTGGAGTAGGGAATGAAAGTGTTGAACTTTTTCGAGTAAGAAAAGGAAAATTTGTCTCTGGGAACATAGTAATAGAAGAGCTAGAAGTGGGTATGAGTGTTTTTTTGCCCACTTTAGGATTGACTTGTAGAATTGGGAAATGGTTGATTTTTTGTGAAGAGGGGGTAATGTTGGTGGTGAGGCTGGTGATATGAAAGGTGGTATGGTGAACTCTGGTGGTGGAGGTGGAGCAAAAGAAACCATGAATTGGTACTTATCATGCTCACCAAGAGTATCAACGGAGAGTCTCTGTTTAGGTGACTTTGGTACATAGTATCATTTGGCTTCTTGGGTCTTCACCGGGGTCTAGTATTTAAGTCTACTTCGTCGGGAGAATTTGTACGATAAGAACACTAACAAAAAGGGTTCCAAAAACAATGACTATATCAGTCCTTGTAGTAATGGATAGGGTTTCCATTACTCTAAAAGTATTGAACAAGTTTTTTGGGATCTTGTTCGGAGATTGACTTTGGAATACATGGTATAATCATGAACAAGTTTTGGAAGATAGAATGATTCTCTTCCTTTTCCTTGCCAAATTTGATGGCAATAGTGGCATCTTTCTTTCGACAATTCGGAGTCCAAAGGCGAAGAGGTTTGTTGTTTAGATATAACTTCTCATAGTTGATAGTCCAAGTTTCCAAAAGGAGTTTGGTCAATTCTATCGGGAACATGAATACGAGAATGCCCGATCATTACGCATGGAGATGAATAAAGTATCTTTATTTCCATTATGGAAGTTCCAATCAAGAAAATGATTATGCACTCGATAAAACATCGGTAATGTAGTGTTGCTGCAATGGAGTTAACCATCCGAGGCACTCCAGTGAGCTGGATCTAGACTTTTAAAAAGGAGAGTAGCGGGAGGTCTAAAAGAGCAACATTCAAATTTGGATATAAGGTTACAAAGATTGTTCCAACATTCATAGTGGTTTGGACTGTACCAATACAAGTATGTTGGTATTCTAGGAACCGAGCATCTAATAGGGTCATTGTGGCCACAACTAGCAAGCTTTTACAACCATGAAAAGTAAGAGCAAGGCGAATAGCTCCATGATGGACATGGGAGTATCCTTGTTGGGTCCACTGTTTGGAAAATTCTTATGAAATTTAGAGAGTAACAAAATATTCTTTTTTAATGGCCGGAGTGGAATGTTGATCAAACTTGGAGGACTGTACATACTCCTTCACTTCCTTGGGAGTTTGACAAATAAGTTGCCGAATAGAGCGAATGGGAGAAAACAATAAAGCGGGTTTAGCAAAAGCATAATAGGGGTATAGAGAGGAAGCGAGAGTAACCGAGGCTTCTAATATTTCAGGATTAGTCATTGTGTAAAAAGACCTTCTCGGTGTTGGATTCATCTACTAAGCGCATGGAACAAATCATGTTATAAATGAAACCATGGCTCGATACCATTAAATGAGCCTATGCTTAGAACCAGGAATACAAAGTCAGTTTCCAGTAGGTTTGCCTTCTCACAATAGGCAAACTTCTTGTTCAAGCCCTTTAGGGACAGTCTTTTAGCAGTAAACTACTCGGAATTTTAGTTCAAAGTATAAAGACACTCGGGGGTGCTAGGATGATAGCATTTCTAACTATTCAAATTGTATTTCTCAAAGGTTCTTACCAAGCTGGAGAAGAAGAAGAGTTTAGAAAAATATTATGATTTTTCACAAATACTCACTTTACTTCAAGGGACTTTGCCCAACACATTACATCATCCTTGCCTGTTATAGGTATTAAGAGGTCACAAACAAACAAGGACCAAGCTCACGGGTCCTAAAACAAACAAAAACTCCGGAAAATCTGGTCAGGAATTATTCTCGATGATATGAACAGTTAATAATGAACAATGATTTCCCTAACCTATTACTATAGTGACTAGCTACAAACCTATCTCTTGTCACGGGCATTGTCTTCTAACTCATGGGAGTCAATAATCTCTTCCGTTACAAGCATTGTAGTCATAGTTTGAGTCATCAGAACTATGCATCTCTGCAAGAAGATGTTCTTCATATTTATGTTCAAGTTCTATAAGTCGGACTTGAAATGACTCGTGATGTCCGAGTCTTCCACTTGTCTATGTCACTTGATAAAGATGCTTCTTCATGAGTCCTAAAGGATTCTCGGAGTGTCTATAGGTAGGTTTGGCTAAGGCTAATTTGATGGTTGTGCATAGTAAGATGATAAGGACAGAGGTCTTTAATCATAGGGGTCTTGAGAGAGAGGGCCCCCATTAGGCATAGGGTCTTGAGATGATTGTGCAAGATCATTTGTATCTGTCATTTTTACTCATATGATGGAGGTGCCCTTGCTTGCTTGAATTCTTCAAATGCTTCTTTGGCTTATGATGCAAGGTCATAATGATCCCATGCAGTGGGTACAATGTAATTCCATACGTCTTCAGGGATGGTCTTGTTTTCTTGGCATAAGACCCTCTGGAGTTCTCGATATTGATGCTCACAGCAACCAACACAGTTGAGAAAGGACTTGTAAATACAAGCTTCTTTAAGGTGTGGCTGAGTTTTATAGGATGTGGTTCCTATACTACGTGGTGCAAATGGCAATGGTGCCATTATTTCATACAAAAGCCCATGGTCGATAAAGAAACACAATAGTGTGGATTTCTTGGTCTAGTCGGATAGTTCTCAGTTTTTGCTGTAGAAGGTGCTTCCAATAAGTGGGAGGATAGAACCAATTAAGGAAAGCCAAGAGGTTTTTGTCACTTTCTTTTTTAATGTTTTGGTCAAGCCCGAGTATCCCGATTAGGTTGGCAATGAACATTATGGTTGGAATTTCGATAGCTATTAAGTACTTATTAGTTAAGTACCATAACAACCATCGAGCTTATCGGGAAATCATCTTCCTTCCAAATCAAAGGGGTAAAGGATTGAACCTTCATGGAGTCTAAATAGATCGTGTAACATTGCCATGTGAGGTTTTCAGATTTTTAGTAAGACTGTCATTCTGGATTTGTTCAACAATTTCCTCGAGGTATTGCGATCTCATATCATTTCAATCTTATAATTATCGTTGTGGTGAAATGTATGGACAACATGTCTCATGATATACATGTTGATTTCTGCCGGCATCTTTGGTCTAAACAAGAAGTCAGTGAACACATTCTTTTTTCCAGCAATGTATTTGGTTTCAAATGAATATTTTGAAAACCATTCAACCCATTGAAACTTGAGTTGAGAATGCGAAATATGTTTTTGTTTGAACTTAGTCATATGGGGGAAATATGCCATGTCTAGCTCTATAAGTGTCGCTTACCATCAGTTTCTTCGAACAAGATGGCTACTTAATATTCATTACTAGCATAAGTTTGGAAAATTCTTTTCCCCGTCAATGGAATTTGTAGTGGGGGAAGAGTTTGCATGATTTCCTTAAGTTCAGCGACTGCTTTAATCTGAAATTTTCCCCAAGGTGGAGGATTCTTTTTTAGCATTAATGGCAATGGAATTAAGAGTTTTGCAATGTTGGGAACAAAATTTCTAAGGTAATTAATTATCCCAAGAAATTGCTGAACTTGTCTTATCGTGAAATTCTCTTTTGAAAACTTTAACAATTTCTGAACAACATGTAGCCCTGGATAGTATGTACCTTTATTAAGATGCATCTCAGGAAATTCAATATCTGTTTGAGCAATATTCATCTTTCTCTAGGAAAGTATAATCCCATGCTTCTTTACGATGTCTGCAAACTGTCCAAGAAGTTGGCAGTGGGATTCCTCATCAAGGCTGTAGAGTAAGATGTCATCAATGTATACTGTTGCGCTTCACAAAATTGATTGGAAAATTCGACACATGACCTTTTGGAATAAAGATGGAGCCACCTTTAGGCCAAATGAAAAACCTTCCATTGGAAATGCTAGTTCGGAATACAGAACCCTATTTTGGACCTGTCTTCGGGATGAATGCCCAATTGTTAAAATTTGGCTTTAAGATCAAATTTGGAATAAATGCGGGCTTTGGATGATCCAGCAAAAAAAGGAATTTCTTGAAGGAGAAGGGAATTTTCCATCTTGGAGAAAAAGGTTGAGAAGCTGATAGTTTATTACCAACCGCATTTTTCTTCTATTTTGCTCAGCTCCCTTGTTGACATAAAAGGCTTTGCAAGCCATTGAGAATTTGAAATTTCAAGAAGGCCTTATTGTAATAATTCTAAGCATTCCTTTTGAGTAGAAATCAGATATTCTGGCTTGACAATGCAGACATTAGGGTTGAGTAGGATGAGGGCCCAAAGGATGAGGATAGCAATTTTTAGAAAGACCAAGACTTGGTTATATGGGTGGCTGTGTTGATAGACAATACGGTGGTTGAAGTAGTATCGTAGATAGAATTTTGGTATAGCCTGGATAGCCTGGATAGCCTGGCTCCCTAGTGTACCCACCTAGTTCGCGAAGAATATGTAAATAAAAAATAAAAAAAGGAAAGGGACTGGTTTTATATTTTTCGCTTGTGTTGCTTGAAGTATTGCGTACTGGTTTCTCGTTACACATTTCCGCATACTTAAAAAATGAAAAAGAATTGGATAGTCACGTTAGTTGTGCTGGGGACATCACACGTACCGACTAAAGTTAAGAAATTATTTATGTCATTATCCGTTTAAACAAACGTTAATTACAATAAAGCAGATGGATTGGATTCAGGTAACAGGCTGATCTGGACCTTCTTTGAGTCCAGGCCGGGCTATCGATACAACTGTCATACGAGCCGTGTCGAGATTCCGGCCGAGGCCCAATGCCATCCGGAACTCTTTGGGCCTTCTCTTTCGTGAGCATGGCCCATTGGCCCCTTCGCCGGTGCCCCTGCCATAGCTTTGCCGCTCTGCTCCTGTCTCTCTCCCCCTTTCTCTCTCTGTGGAGTTCCAAGTTCTAGTTCCAGTTCCAGATTGATGCTGGCAGCCAGTCTCATTTTGACTTGACCGAGGACGAAGCTCACGAACCAAAGCCTCTTAAATCCATCCATCACCTATCATCTCGTCTCGTCATCTCTCTGTCTCTGCTACAAGTCTCTATCGAGCCTCGAGATCGCTCGATGGCTCGCTCTCATTGATCAATCTTGCAGACAATCCGTGAACCGGCGACTCCCGTCGATTCAATCATGACCGGAGGTGGACGAAGAACTGCCCGGAGCAGGACCAAGTCCGGGCCTGATTCCGGCGACGGCGATCCTTCGCAGACCGCGAGGCCTCCCTTGAGGCGCCACAGAGATAGAAGCAAGAGCGGCGGCGGTTTCCTCAGAATCCTTGACGTTAACCTCAAATGCGTGCTCGGCGCCGGCGCCGTCGCGTTTCTGGTCATATTTTTCATGGTCAATCACCTGGTTAAGCCGGCGGAGGAAGCGAAGCGGCCGAGGGTCGTGACGCCGTTCCCTGCTCCGAAGATCATGGACCTTCCTCAGGTTACTTCGATTTTCATCGATATGCTTTTGTATGTATTGTAGCTGGGCCTGCCGAGCGAACGTGTTGTGGATGTGCGCTTATGATTTCTAGTTTTTGAGATTCCGATGGTTTTGGTTTTGGCAGTTTCAAGGGGAGCACAGAGAGAGCTTGTACTGGGGAACATACAGGCCTCATATTTATCTAGGAATTCGAGCGAGGTGATCCTTTTACTGTCTTAGCTATTGTTTTCGAAGGAAAGAGGATTGGGTGAAAGCTGTAGCCATGAATGAATGCACTGTTCCGGCATTTTCTTTTTGCATAAGGTGGTAAAAAACTGGAAATGCATTTTTATAATTTTTTTGAAGCATCATGTGCTATCTTTCATATTTCATCTGGAAATTTCACGATGCCACTGGGTTCAGCGGTTCATCATGTTTTTTCTGAGTTGTTGTATACCTCGCATCTCTTTTAATTTCAATAATGAAAATTTCATCAATAAATTTGTTTGGCTCTTCACCATCATTTTTGAAGGATCTTGATTTGGATTATCACACTTCATGTGGACTTATAGTAAGTTCATACGAGAAGCATGTATGCACCTACTTTGCGAATTTTCCCTGCTTTGGGGATGGAAATTGTTGGTTAAGCTATTTCTTCCAACTATTCAGTTGAGATATTCCTGATTTTTATGCCAAAGATAGCCTGGTCGTAATTAACTGCTCTTTTTGCAGAGTGCCACGCTCTCTGCTAGCTGGCTTAATGTGGATTGGTGTAACTGATGGAAGGTACTCCCTACGCCATGTCTGCCAAGATAGTGATGGACTAAGCTCTTATGGATGGACCAGCCATAATGGCCGTGATTATGGGCATCAGGTGTTGGTCGATCATGGTATGGTATTGGCAACAAGTTTCTTGAAATCCAAGGAAGTTGGAAGTGGTTATGGGGAGACTGGGCAGTGCGAATGGAGGTGCAAAGCCCAAAGTAACTATCTCAACATCCGCCTGAGATTTACATGCAATTTTTATCATTCTATGCTTACTTTATTAAATGCACATAATTACTACATATATTTTTGTTGATATGATTGCCATGAAATTTTATCTCGTGATACCTACTTATAGTTCATAATGGAACTGTGAATCTGGTACCCAACTGTACCATGCTGATGATTATGAATGTATCAGTATAGTGCCCAATTCTAGATGGATCAGAATAATACCTCTGGTGATTATATTCCCTTGTCTTATCAAGCCATTCTTTTCATGATTTTCCATGTTACCTTACCGTTCACATACCTCTGTAACAGCATATGAAACATAATGCATGGGTATACTATTTTGTAATCCGTTGATCTGAATGAAGGAGAATGTTTGAGAGGAGTGATTGAAAAGGCCTTAAGTTACTCAGTGGAAATAGTTGTCACGGTGATTTGCAGATCCTATCCTAGTTGTCTAAAGCTTCTGTTTGTTAATTTTGTTTCTTTAAATTTTCCCAACACGTTCATTACTTTAGTGGAGCATATGATTTAGCTATTTCTTAGAAGGCTGCATTTTTGTGTGACTCCTGAATCTTGGAGAAAATTAGTCTAGGTCAATTGTGTTGATCTTTAGTTTCTCAGTGGCAGCATGTTGGCTTCTCATAAATAAACACTCTGGTTGGCCCAAACAGAGAGAAACCTTCTCTGCTCTTCCAACTAATCTTTGTCGTTGACATGGATTTGTAAATTTTGTCTATTCACAGATCTACTCCAGATAAAGAAATTTGGAAAAATTCGCATCTCTTTTTCTATTTGGCAGATGAAGATGGAAATGCTCTAGATATGAGCACAGATGCCTTGAAAAATCACGATCGCACTCTCTTGGCATCAGGTACAAAGTCGGACATTGGAGATTGGCAGTTGCATTTGAAATCAACGGTAATGTCTGAATTCAGTTCAGATGCTAACATCTTTGCTGCTTTTACTCTCTATGGGAGGCTCTTTTTGTTGACAAAAATAATGAATGATTTGCGCCAGTAATAAATGTCCCATGCCGATACATATTCTTCTTTCTTCATGCGCTACAAGAGATCGTTAGTAAATGACATCCGCTCGATAATCTTCTCTAAGAACTTCCATGACCTTTCCCAGGTTCAGTTTTATGGTACTGACTTGCATCAAATTGACTACCTAGTCATTTTAATTGGCAGCTTCATCTGTTTGCTTGCTTGTGAGTGCCCACAATTGCCCTCTCTGATATTTGCGTGTACAACCATGTTAAAATGATGTACATGGTGCAGTTCACTTGATGCCTTGATTGCAGTAGTGGTGGGATGCAGCAAATTCAGTAGACTGTTATCTGCAAGTTCCTTAGAGAAATATTATGTCCATTACCATTTACTCTAAAAGGGTTTTGCATGCCTTTGCTAAGTAGTCACTAGGCTTTTTCCTGACAAAAAACATCACTTCCCATGCTTTTGCTCTAGTAAGTAGTGCCTTCTTTCTGGATCATTTTTGTACTTTCTGCATTTAATATATTTATCATTGATGTAAGTTGGTCGTGCTTCCTATCTCACTGACATATTAATTTATAGCCAATTGTCCCTTTTGCAGGATGATATTGAAATGCATTATTTGGGTGTTAGGACACCTCATATGCATAATTTATCTGATCTGGTCCAAGAAAATCTTGGGGCACAAGTAGGTCGTTGATTTCTTATTTGAATACTTTTGGTAGAGTTTTTTATCAGAAGAAAAATGTATGTTCTGCTTTATTAAGGTTTTTGTAACTTATATGGTTATATTCTATGGTTTTGTTGCATATGTGATTATGTTCTATTAGGCAAGAAAATATGGAGGGCTGCAATTGTCTGACTCAACCCATCATTCTTCAAATGTCTTAGTTTTCCAGGTATGTGATCATGATAATAGCAAACATGATCTTGCTGAGTAATTACATTTTTTTACTAATGCAGGAGGATGCTTCTTCTGTACTTATATTTTGATCTGGCTTCTCATGGTGTATGTCCTTTTTTACGAAGATTTCTGCCAGGATTCCTGTTAAAATGGATATTGCTTTTGTATCTGGAGTTGGTTCTGAAAGGTCAAGGGTTAAAGAACGTATCAGCAGTCTTACAGGTATATCCTATTGAGGCTGATCTGGTCACTAGTTTTCATTGTTGGTTTTATGTTATTAAAATGCTTTAATCTCAGTTTGTTTTGTATATAAGTAAAATCTGTTATTGCAGTCCTATAACAAATCATTCTGGCAACTTGGCATTTCTATCACAAATGAGTGTTCTCCGTATTTAATTTAAGGGCAGAAGTAATTTCTCCAAGTTAGGTAGCTAATATGCATTGGTTGATACTGAGGGAAAATGGCCTTTTGTGGGTAGCGTTTTCTCAAACGTACAGATTATCAGATTTTTAAGTTTATGGATTTTGCTGTTCTCTAAAAAGCAACCCCCATTTCCTCCTGGTACAAGGTTAGGTCGTCGTTGGTCAACGCAAGCCGATAAAAAATTGTTACTTCAATAAAGTAGGAGAAATTGGCATGACTTGCAACTAAACATTTTGGATTGTCTTACTTGAGTGAAACACTTTTGGTGTGAAGGATTTCTGTTCAAAATTTGTTACCCTTTCAATTTTGACTACTTGATATTTAGGTGAATCATTGACAAGCCGCTTGGAGGAAAAGCAAAGAGAATTCAACAACAAATTTGAAAAGACCTTTAACCTGGCCGACAAGGTACCAAATTTAAGATGTCATTTGTAATCGTAGCCACTTCACCATCCAATTCATTACACTGCATTGGAAAGGACCCACTGCTGTTTATCCAATAAGATGTGGGAAATGTATCAGAATGAATGTTTAGACACTTATAGTTTAATCTGTGGCTGTCTCACAAAGGTCAAGCTCTAATTTTCTTTGTGGCTCCTTGAAATGATAATGAAAGTCTGCCTTTCCTAGTTGTCAAGGCAGATCTTTGTTTTCAGCTTTAAAAGAATATATAAGTTGGCATGCACTACAAGTTGGTCTGCATTTTGGAGAAGAGCCGTTTGATTGTTTAAGTTCCGCTAAAGTTTCATTTGATATGCCAGTTGATTGTCTTAAAATTGAATGGCATTTCCTTTCAGCTTGATAAGGAATCCATAGTAGTTGGAAAGGCTGCTATTGGCAACATGTTGGGAGGCATTGGCTACTTCTATGGCCAGTCCAAAATATCTGTCCCTGCAGCTGCTAATGTAAGTTAGATTGAGCTCTTCTAGTGGGATTGTGGTGTAATTATGTTGATGTAAGTCTATTCATGTCTTGATCCATTCATTAGCACTATGTGAATTTATAGCTCTTTATTCATTCTTCACATTGTAATAGTCCAAGGCTGCACAGTTAAAAGCAAACCGTCTCCACATAGACACTGTCCATGGGATAGTCCGTAAACCCTAAAAAATGGCAGGAACTGAATCTTGTGTCAAAGGAGCCAGCGTTGAATTGGTGATTGATGATGGACCTGTCCTCTGATGCGAGTTCTTAAATTTGAACATGAAAACACGTGCAAACTGTTGCTGCGCTTTCAACTAGGGACTGGTGGGAAATAAATGCTCCTTGATAATGTCATTGTCTATGTTTGTGGTAGATTTTTCATCTTAACTAATGCGTATGTACATCTTTTGTCCATAAGTAGATATTGAGTTGTGTTCTTTCTAATAACTAATTCAAAAGCTCTCCTATTCTGTTGATGTCAACTCCAAGTTTGACCATGGTTGAACTTGAAGCTTTGATGGCTGAACATCAAACCTCTGTGCAATGCGATATTAGGGATGACATTGTAGATTTTGCATAGTTGTCCGCATGATCATTTCATGATAACTGAGGAGTTCTGGTACCTCAATTTATGGAGAAAGCTTTTGATAACATGCTATCTTGCTTTATCTGTTAAACTAATCAGCCATAGAATGGGATGTTCTGATGTTGATTACATGTAGATTAACTTATTGAAATGCACAGGAGTCTTCTCTATCAGCCCTAGCTTTTCCATTGTGTAAATATCCTGTATATTCTCTGCTTCTTGTGAGGATGTTTATGTGTGTTGATTACCTTGAGGATATTCTGCAGAGTCATATATTAATTATTTTGTTCTTGCAGCTTCAAAGGCATAATGATTATCTCTCCTATTGGCCAGCTGAGCTATACTCTGCTGTCCCAAGCCGTCCATTCTTTCCTAGGGGCTTTTTGTGGGATGAAGGTTTCCATCAGCTGCTGATCTGGTCAGTTGCATTCATCCATATAATTGAAAATCTGCCCACTAGAATTGAAGTAGTAATCTGCCTGATTAGCGGATTGCCTACACTTTCTGCATGCAGGCGTTGGGATATTCGGATTTGTTTGGATATTCTTGGCCACTGGTTGGACTTAATGAACATTGATGGCTGGATTCCCCGTGAACAGATATTGGGGGCTGAAGCTCTTAGGTGGGAACTTAATCAAAGTCGTGTGCTCTGTGGAGGGCTTTAGTGTTGTTTGTGTTGAAATAATTTAATGCATATTGCTATATATCACAGTAAAGTCCCTGAGGAATTTGTTCCACAGCATCCAAGTAATGGGAATCCACCAACATTGTTTCTGGTTTTACGCGGTAAGTATTTTGCCAGATGCTTTTGCGTTCTAGATAGATGTCTATGGACAGATTGAATCAAATTAGAGATCACCAATGCTCCTTCATTCTAGAAAAGCTTATGAAAGAAGTATCCATCATTTTGTCAGCAGAGTCAGTATTTTTCCTTATGATATTTGGCTATCCAGGCTCATGCAAATATGTGGAAGTCATTTTGTTGTGATAAAATCATATCCGGTCACTGGCTCCTGTTAATTTAGTGCCACTCAGTCCGAATACTTTAAAATGCAAACATGATGCGTGGTTCGGTAGGTTAGGTGCACCTCTTGCCCTGTGGGAAGTAATGAGGCAAGTCTCCTCACCCCAAAATGAAGAAGTCGTTAGTGTAAAACGGGCACGTCTGTGTGTGCATGTTTTGTGCCTGTGCCTGTGCCTGTGTGTTTTTGTGTTCTCTGTGCACTCCTTTTGAAAATACTTCTTTGGTACATAGATTTTTAACTTGCTGATATGAGTTCTGTCTGTTTCAGATTTAATTGATGGCATGAAAGCGAAAAAGTTCAATGCTGCTGAAAGCGATGAGATCTCGTCCTTCCTAGAATCTGCATCTGGTCGTCTTGATGCCTGGTTTCAATGGTTCAATACGACTCAGTCAGGTATTATGGATATCCACTTGTGATCAAGATACAAAAAAAAAAAAAAAAAAGTGATATCTATTATGCTGGTCAGGATGCAAGAGACTTCTTGCATTTCCAGGCATATGTAGCAGAAACTCTTTTCGCAAGCTTTTCCTGCTTAGAGTATTCTTTTTCCTTCAAATTTTGTCATCTTCTATCCAGAAAGAAATTGATGGGATGCTCTTTTTCTAAATGTTGGATTCTCATCTTGGGTGATTCTGAGAGTAAAAAAGGATAAACTGTAGACTTCTGCTTTAATTAACACTTGAATGTGCTGGTACCTAGTGCAATTTATTTAATGTTGACTTGGATTCCACGTATGTAGGGAAGGAGAAGCGAAGCTATTATTGGCATGGGCGGGATAGCATGACCCTCCGTGAGCTCAATCCAAAGGTCCTCCCCTTCTATTTTGTATTTGAAGGCCTTAGAAAGTGGTTAGAGTCCACTGTTATATTTTAATGTATAGCTGCCGGAGTTATAATTGACATGTGGACTAGAATTTGTCTTCAGGATTATTCAAATAAATACGCGCACCATGGTCATGAATGCCCTGCCACTTGTATTTTACCTTGCTTCTGCCTTTAAGAGAAACTTTTCACTGTCATGTAGGACTGTTGAGTAGTTTCTTGAGATAAAATAGCATTGTAATTTCACAATGCTTTTGCATCTGCAGACACTTTCCTCAGGATTTGATGACTATCCACGAGCCTCACATCCTAGTGTAGATGAACGCCACTTAGATCTTAGGTGCTGGATACTTCTTGCTGCTGATTGCATGCATTCAATTGGAACTCTTTTGGGAAAGGAAGACAAAACTATAAAGGTGAAGATCATACATTTATTAGGAAATTCAAATGTTCATGTACCTTTTTCTGATCATCTAAGTCAAACAATGCAGGATTACAGTGCAACAGCTAAGCTACTTGCAGATTTTGACTATCTTAATCAGGTCAGACATCATTACGGTGGAATCCATAGTTATTTTAACCATTTAGTAATTTTTTGGATGTACATGTCCTTTTCAACTGGTGTTGCGCAGTTAGCCAATGGTAGTATTATGAAAAATTACGTGGATTTCTTTTGAACTGGTGTGTGTGATTTTTTGGGGGCAGCATTTTCATTCTTTTTTCTCTGGTCCAAGGCCATCTTTTCCATTCAATCTTGGTACAGATCTATAAGTCGAGATGTGTCTTTCTTGTATTCAAAGCTGCAATGCATTCAAACTGCTTCCTGCTAATGATGTTTATTACCACATTCTATCTTTGCCACCTTAACGCGATGACCTTATTTTTCCAGTCCTCGACATAAGAGCAACAATAAGATGAATTTGATTTGTGGTCCAAGTGATGGTAGTAAGATAGACCTGCCAACCCAAGCAGAGTGTCCGTTGTTACAACAGTACTGTTTGTTTAGAGATCATGGCTTTTTAGATGAAAAATCTTTGGTGCCATCATCTAAGATGTATCTACAGTGGTGCAAAAGGCATTGCCAGGTTGTCGATAGAGATTGTGGGCATGGGCCTGGCAATGTGGCTTTTGTGGTGGTTATGGTTTTTATGTTAATAACGGGATGTTTATGATGATTGGTTAAACTGAAGTAAATTGCAATTGTTTTTCTTCTGGAATGTTTCCTCATGTGGTAATATGTGGGGATGTATTGTTAGTTACGGCTTATAAAGCTCTGCCTATAGATCAATAGCACTACAAAAATAAATAGGGGCTTGCCGAATGGAGCTAAGCAATCAAAGCCTTATTGCTATATCCTCATTAATTCATTACCTGGATTAGATTATAAAGATCAGCAGTGCTGATTCCAACAATGGGGAATGCAACTTGGTTTAGGTATGCTCCCTGGAATGTCAAAGCAAACTCATCTGATACATGACAAACATTGAGGAGGTGCAATCTGTAGGCTGTGAGTAGAAAGGGTAACCGGAGAGCAGTGATTGACTGCACTGGAAGGAGTGGGAGGAATATAGATATAAGAATTAATCACAAAGGTTGAAGGATATGCCATTTGTAATGCAAGGCAGTTGAATAGATGAGGCAAAGTGACTTGAGCATTGATATGAAGAAAATATTGAACATAATGTGCCAAACTAACAGTTTGGCCACTGCTATCCCATGGATAGAACCTTCTTATAGAGGTAGTTTTGTCCTTAGCTTGTTTTTTGGCCAATTTGTCATTGTGCATGTGTGTTTGCACCTCTGTGTTTTCAAGCCACTTTTGTGCCACCTCTTCATATGCTGTTAAATTTTCCCAGATGCACTTTGATGCTGCAGATGGAGCTTACTATGACTTTGGGAATCATACAGAAAAGGTACGTTGTTAGTATGTCTCAATTTCATTCTGACCCTGGCAATTAACAAGCACGATTTATTCAATCTGGATAGTTGATTGGGACAAGCTGCTTGAAAGAATTGGTACTCGATAGTGATGTTGCAGAGAAATCTGTGGTAACATAATACGGCAGAACATTCACATTAATTTCATGCCTTTTTGAGTGTACTCACTCCATCAATGGTGATTGTTCCCACCATATCACCTTTACCATTTCCATGTCTAGGTTGGAAGATATTTCGGTACTCATGTACAAATTGATGGGCTGCATGGTGCTTGATGTCGCAAGAGATGTTTTACCATTAATTAAATAACTGGCTATAAGTATAGAGACATCATCATCCTTACAAAAACAGTTGGTAGCTAATAAAATCTACAATATTTTGCTAGTCCGAGAATCAACGTGCCATGGTTCCATTAGCTGATAATGAAAAATGAACTTACTTTTACTGGATAGAATATATTGGGATTTGCAGATGATATGTAGACAATTGCCCATTATCATTCGACAAATCTAGATCCCAGGTTCTTCTTATGACATTTCATGGGAGAATTAGCTTACCTTATGCCTCTCAAACAAATTTAGGGCAAAGGAATTGGCTACTTACTAGTCGGTATTCACATTAAAAAGGAAGTAGAATGATGTGGAGGAAACTGGACGACATATTGTATGGTCATGTGAAAACAGCATGTTGAGACAGCTGTGGTCATGAACAGCAGAAAATTGGGTGCTTTTCTCATTATAATCCTCAGTAAGCCCTTCGCGCATGCCAGTCCTCTCTCCATTTTTGTGATATGCGTTAAAACATCTAGACTTCACTGAAAAATGTAAGTGCCTTCATTGAAATTTACTCTCTGATATTGAATATGATAATCATCATTCCAGGTACGTTTGAGGTGGAAAGAAGTCGTGGTTGGAAGCAATCATGCAACTCGAGAGCTTGTCCGAGATGTATTGGAAAGACCAACATTGAGACTGGTTCCTCATGTTGGTTATGTCAGCCTTTTCCCATTCATGAGGAGGATAATTCCAACTGTAAGTTCCTTTGCAGTATCCAGTTCGTCAGTTATATTTTCCTTTCCCCAAATTTCTCCCTTTTACAGTTCCAAATTAGTGAACGTGTCTTTAGTGTGTTGGCTTATGGTACCTTCCGAAATTTTGGTGGTGATGCATTTCTCATGCCTGCTAGTTACTGTAGGACTCATGGATTTTGGAAAAGCAGCTTGACCTTATCTCAAACAAGAGTGTTTTATGGACAGACTATGGACTTCGGTCCCTCGCCAGAACGAGGTTAGATTGTGCCCTTTCTGTGACTCTAAAGTTTCTTGATCCATTCACAGCTACTATTAGTTCTCTTTAAGGGTATGCAGCTGCCAATATCGCTAATGAGTGGCTATCTCCGTTGTATGCAATAGTACCTTATACATGAAGCGCAATACAGAGCATGACCCTCCATATTGGAGGGGTCCAATATGGATGAACATGAATTACTTGATTCTTTCTGCACTTCACCACTACTCGACTGGTACAGCCCTCTCCCCTTCGAACATTCTCAAATGTCTTTAACTGAGAATAGTTGCCCTAATCTTTCCTTGAGTTTTGCAGAGGATGGGCCATACAGAGACAGAGCTAAAGTCATTTACGATGAATTGAGGGGCAACTTGATTAGGTGCATATTTTCACTTTATTCTTTTTCTCGACTTTTTTTATCATCGACATCCCTTAGGACTTGTGGATTGAAATTGTTGTCGGTTGCTGCAGAAACATAGTCCGCAACTACCACCAGACTGGGTTTCTATGGGAACAGTATGATCAATCGAAGGGTAATGGAAAAGGTGCTCGCGTCTTTACTGGTTGGACAGCGCTCATACTGCTGATCATGTCGGAAAATTACCCCCAAAGTTAAAGATAGCTCCCCGAACGCCAATGGGCTTCCCATTCTTTGTTTCTGAGGTTAGAGGAAATTTACTGATGTGATCATACGCTGTTGCACGGCCAAGGAAGATTTATGGGAATGAGAGAGGAAACGCAGAGCTTGTGTCAGATACCCCTACTAAGGATACATTATACGTAAAGTTTATTACATGTGGTCTCATTGGGAAGATCATCCTGCAAATGGTCGTAGACGCTGCTTAAGCAGCAGGGAACTTAGGTTAACGTTTTTGTAGGCTGGATGCTTATTCTGGTGATTTCTTACAAGAAATCCAAAGCTCATTGCAGTTGATTTAGCTATATGGCAAGGATGAGTGATGGGCATTATAAACCCTTGCTAGTCCAGAGCTGCTGCCGGGGAACAAGAAAAACTGAAAAGGCCTGTTAATTCAGTGATTATACAAATATATGGGAAGACACAAAAAAGATGCCGCAAAATCCTCTCAGATAAACTGAGAAAACTGCATACTATGGCTGGCTCAATCCTGCGATTACTGGAACGTTTGGGTTCCAGAGTTTTAAAACCACCTAACCCGAACAACTCGAGACTTCCATGTCAATTCGTTAGGAAAAGAAAAAAGTAGAACAATCTCAGCCATTTCAGCTTTTCAGCTCGTGTCTTCTGCCATCTCCACGTCCTCAACCATTATGATATCCATGTCCCTGATATCTCTCTTCAATACGTTCCCAAGCCTCGCGATTGCCTCAGTCTGTTGTTGTAAGACCTGTCTCAAGGAGTACTAATGTTAATCATGTGCTTAAATTTGATAATGCAGGAGATAAAGTGGACAAACTCGAGGTTCCTCTGTAGTATATACCTTGGATTCTATATTCCTGTTGTGATACGCTTTAGCTCTACAAGAATCATAAAGGTACATAATGACAAACTTAATTGACTCGACAACAAAGGCTTACCTCCTGCAAGTCAGCAAGGCTCTGGTCATGTATTTTGGTTGATCCTGGGAGATATATAGAACCAGTTGCCCCTATGCCATTTGCTTGAACTCGAGATATAGTCAGCAAGTTCTGAACCCTCCTCGAAAGTTCTGCTCCGGATCCTTTCAGCTGCATTTGGTATCATACAAACATAAGTAACATCACCCAATTAAAGTCCCAAAAGAGAAAAAGGTATAATCCCGGGGGTTGAGGGCACAAAATATTTCGGCCAAAAGAAAAAGGGCACAAAACATGAACCTGTCTAGTGATTGCAGCCAGCTTATCTGCCAACTCAGCTTCCCCTTTTACTAAAGGCAATCGACATCCTTTACTCTCCATAGCTTCCACTATTCTCATTACCTTAGGCACACGGAGACACAAAGGAGTAACCACACAAAGTCAGAAGCGACCAAAGGAAGCAAAAGTTAACAAGACCGATCCATGCTCCAACGTCTAAATAAGACCACAAAATTGAATGAAGACCAACTAAGAAAACCATAGATGTCTGTCTTCAACAATGCTCAGCAGAAAAATATCTTCTGTCGGACTTAGAGTCGAGTAGTTTGAATTTGCAATGGAACATCTAAAATCATGTAATCATTTTCTGGATTATTCCTGCTAGACACTATGACAATTTGGTTAATCAGACAATATACCCTCAAGAGGCGCCTTTGAAGGCCTTGCTCTTTCTGTCTCATTCTCTGGATCCAGGGAAGCGTGTCAGCTTGAAAATGTCTCTGAAGCTGCAAATGAAATGCATGTGAGAGCAGATTTCAAAATATATGTTGCACAAAATGATATATAGTAATACTATACCATCTTCACATTAGTCTGTGTAATTTTTAGTCTCTCTGCATCTGAATGAATGACTTCATCTTGGAGCTGCATCACCAATATACCAGGCATTGTCACATCTCACTTACAACATCAGTTGCAATAAGAATATGCATTACTGGAAAAGTAAAGCTCCTGTATATCTGCCTAAATTGCTAAAATAGGCAAACCAGTCAGAAAATCGACACCAAAGCAACCACACAATAGCCCAAAATTTCATGCCCCAAGTCCAATAAATCCTAAGAAACCTTCGTTGACGCATTCACTTTCACTAAAAAGTTCCTTTTCACAATGAAACGCAAGTTTAACTTCCACATGAGAACTAATATATTACCCAACTCAGTCATCTGACGTTCAGACACTCTGGTTGGTTGAATAAAATATATGAGAATCCCGAAGAAGCGATGCACAAACATAAAATTCGTATGACCGTAAGGTTTAGGTCAAACAATGCTTTGAACAAACTGCTTATGATCTTCTGAATCAGATCCAATATTTTGATCGATTGAACAAATTGATCTATGCCATGCCACTCATTGGAGGACCAATCTACATTTCTACACCACGCTATAATGTGGAAACACTGTGGCATCATCCCAATCATCAATGATGATGATCCAGCTCATTCATTATTAATCTAAATGGCAGTACCTAGAGTACAGCTCCTCTTAGTTATCCTCTAACATTCAAACAATCTCTTCCTGAATAAGTACAAGACTCAAGCCTCCAACAGTGCATTTTCATTGGCAACTACCTTGTCCACAGAAGATCATGCAGCCAAGGTGCATCTCTCCTTGTGAGCAGATAAATCTCAATACTGAAATGCATTATAGTGTTAACCGAGTCAAGTACCTTGAGGCGATTTGAAAGATCCTTGAAGCCCTGGACAAGCTGAGGCCACAGCCGCTCCCGGTCAGCACTCTCCATACCCTCCAACTTCCCCATAGCCTCTGCCCACATGATCTGGCATCGCAAACTATACTTCTGGCTTAGCAATTAAGGTGCTAGGTGGTTTCATTTCACACGCTTCTCAACAATTTAAAGAGGAAAAAAGAAGAAGCTCACATCCGATACACCGGCAGGCTTCACCCTATATTGCGGATCGGTGACGCTGAACAACAAATGCTGCAAAGTTCAGAGGATCCTTAGTTTACAACCTTAGTTTACAAATGCACAATCTCCACAGGATTAGACGACTCCTCTATCCAACTGCTAAGTACTCAGGCTCAAATGACTTGATGAAAATGCCGTGCGCAAACTTCAACAATTTAAACTGCAAACGTCACTTCGACCACCTCCGAAACCTAGCTCAGACGAATTACTAGCTCCAAATTAAAGACGGCAGATTCACACAGTTCGAAAGAATTTGAAACAACTGGAAACTAACCTTGAAGGCGTACTTGGGGTTCCCAGGCTCTTCCTTGTACGCATCAACGATAGCCTAACATCCACCGAGCATATCGAGAACAATCAACAAAAAAAAAATCCAGCGCGAAAGCGCGAAAATAGAGCTGAAAATAAATGTGAATTCGTTTCAAGCCGGGGAAGAACAAGAGATCACCTGAATGTCCCGATCGGCGAGCGAGAAAGGAAGAGGAGCCACGGGAGCCATCTGAGTCGTCAGCTGGCCACCGCCGAAAGGAGCCGCGGCCGGCTGCGGCGTCGCGAACGGAGACTGGAAGCCGAAGCCGCCGCCGGACGCCGGCTGCTGGAACGACGGCGTCTGCTGCTGCTGCTGCTGAGGAGTTTGGGAGGAGAACGGGCTCGAGAAAATAGAGGTCCCGAAACCGGACCCGAACGCCGGCGTGGAGGACGGGGTGGCGAAGGCCGGCGTGGAGGACGGCGTGGCGAACGACGGCGTGGAGGACGGCGTGGCGAACGACGGCGTCGAGGATCCGAACATGGTGACGAGCCGAGAATGATGAAGAATGCGAGGGGGTCCTTCGTGGGGTTTTGGGGAGGCTTTTGTTTTAGGTCAAGAGCGCCATCGCTGATGGTGGAGCTTTTACTCTTTTCGCAGCTCAAATCAAAATGCTCGGTGCCCTTCCTTTCTCTCGTGTTCCATCCTTTTCGAGGGTCCAAAATACCGCTCCTCGCCCCCTTTTTTTTTAAATATATATATATATATATATATATATATATATATATATATATTATCTTCAAATATTTTGTTATTCCAGTACTTT
This sequence comes from Eucalyptus coolabah, assembly GCA_014182585.1. Taxonomy (NCBI): domain Eukaryota; kingdom Viridiplantae; phylum Streptophyta; class Magnoliopsida; order Myrtales; family Myrtaceae; genus Eucalyptus; species Eucalyptus coolabah. The sequence continues at coordinate 55,006,221 of CM024621.1, forward strand.
TCTTCATTTTTTTAATTATTCCAATTAGTTGTGACGTCAGCATTTCACTAGAGATTAAAGCCTGTCCTAGCCATCGAAATTCCAGATCCAACGATCGGTAGAACGAAACTTACCTTAATGCTATGCCCGGTCCGAATACGCTAGTGATTTCTCTTTTTTTTTTTTTTTTGATCAGCACGCTAGTGATTACTCAAGCAAGAGAAGAATTTACTTGAAATGTTTTGTGGTACTTAGCTTGAGAATGACCAGCTTATCCGAACTTCAAAGTCTGATCTGATCTAATTCGGATTGAATATGAGCCTTGAATTTCTTTAGTAGGGAGAGAGTTAAAATGATTAACCACATCAACTTGACTCGTTATTCACTTGATATCGAATTCTAGACTAGTTTTAAAGACTAATGGTCGCGGATCAGCAATTAGGGTGTATTTATCACTTCAAAAAACATTGTTCTCAGTTGATCTAATCAACTAGACGTAGGAAATCGAACCGTATGAGGTGTAATATCGATGTGTTGGTCGAGCATGTATCCAGAGAGCATCGTAGACAACAGCTGTATACCAGAAGGAGTGCAGCAACTGAGTACCCCGGTACGTTGCAATGCCACATGCATGTTGCTGTTGCCTGGTCTAGCCGAAACAACCAAAACGTACTCACTTGCATTGTCAAAACTCCCTCACGTTAGGCCTAGTTGCATTGTTATCTGTCATGTGTTATAAGTCGCATGTAGGCGACTGAAATCAAACGATAAAGGAGCTACATCAAGCTCGAACCACACCCAATTTACTGCAGCACGATGCAGATCGAAAAGGCCCTGTCTTGGTAATAAAGAAATCCGGCGACAATAGTTGTAAGTTCCATTTTTGCATCAGCTGAACAGAACGGTGGGTCCAGGAGTATGCATGCGAAGCTGCCAAAACTGGGCACGGGGAGTTGCTGGAATTACCACCCGATGAGCTCCTCCATTTCCTGGAGCGAGTCTCGCGATAGCGACAGGGCCTGCACAAGGGTTTCTGCAGAAGTTAGTAACTCGAAAGGGAATAATCTCGAAAAAGAACAACGAAAGAACTGATGGAACCATGATCGATAGAACTGATCGCACCATAAAAAAGGCGACCAAGTGAGTAGATAGCCAGAGAGGCCTGAGAAGAAATTGAAATGTCCTCCGAACTTCAGCATGTTGAAGGCATAATCAATGGAGCTCATGGGAGGAGGCCTCTGACCTGCCTGGAATTTGATGAATTGCATCAAGACAGCAAAATTTCTGCATGTATTACTGCAGATCGGCGTAGCGAGCCCCGAAACCACAGTCGCCCCTAAGAGTCATGCGGGTTGAAAAGCAAGATTCATAAATCAAACATATCCTGAACTTATATGAAAGCAAAAGCACACGCAAAGCCAGAAAATTCGACTTGGAAATAAGTGTGATGGATCAACTCGAAAAATTCGACTGGGGCCAACGCTGTCATCCAGCAGAAATCTGAGGAGACTCAGAAAATAAAATGTCTAAACAAGAGATCCGAAGTAGACTTACCTAAGCGTGCACGTGATTCGTTAAGGTGAACAGAATCCTTAAGATAACAGAACGATTGATTATATGACAGGAGGAAGGTCGTGAAATTTAATGTAGCCATCGTCACTCTGTATCGACTCTTCCACAGCGCTGAGATTCCCTTCTTTTTAACAATGCAAGAGATCGCGTGACCAGCGCTTCTATAATTCACGCGTTGTGCAGCCGGTAAAGCAGCATCATCCACAATAAGCTTTTCTATTTCTATTCTCGGAACAAAGATGAAAGATGCTGATGCTGCCGCAAGAATCCCACACGCTACTTCTTGATAGAAAGGTAAAGGCATGCCTCCATTGGCGGATATGGCTTTTCTTCTGAGAGTCCTGTTTAAACAATACGGGAAAATGCGAGCTGAGATCGGCGGTGGTAAGATTATAAACAAGTCAGTAGAAGATCCACTTGCTTTTGATAGTTAAATGAGCGAGTATTCCACGAGAGTAAAGCTTTATCTCAATGCAGCATGTGGGGTTCATTTGGGAAGACTTTGGGAAAAGTCCTTAAGAAAATGTAAAGGTCCTTGAGTTGAAGGGAGTTTTGAAAATGCAAGTGTGTTTAGTAAATCGTATTTGTGAAAGTCTATTATGAAATATCTTTGAGCAAAATAGTGTTTGGATAAATTAAATTTGTAAAAGACTTTTATTATTAAAAAAAAAAGAAAAAGAGAGTTGGCCAACCAAGGGCTTTGCCAACTATCGCCGGCGAAGAGTTAACAGTTGTCGGCGAAAGGTAGGCGGTCCAGCGAGGGGTAGGCAGCACGGCGAAGGGCAGCGTCCGGCTACGGTCACTGTGCGGAGGACACAACATGACAAGGGTTGTGGCGACTCAGATCTTGCAATCTGGTCATGATCTGGGTCACCGCGACCAACTGCAACCAAATCAAGTAGCACCGATGACGTGACCCTCACTGTAAGGTCGCGCGACCCACCGCACCGTCACATGACCCACCACGCCGTGGAGGTTGCCGGTGCCCATGATCTGGTCACAATCTGGGTCATCGTGCAGAGCACGTCAACAACCCAGATCGTGCGTAGATCTAGGTCCTGGTGACCAAATCGTGGGCGCCGGTGACCTCCGCGGCGCGGCAGGTCACACGACCTTCCAGCAAGGGTCACCGCGAACCTCGCCGTGCCATTGCACGACCCGCCGCGGAGGTCGCCAACGCTCGTGATCTGGTCACCGCGACCCAGATCTACACATGATCTAGGTTGTCGACGACCTCCACACAACGACCATCATTGGAGGGTTGTGGGACCCTAGTTGGACCACCTATCCTTCGCCACACCGCCTGCCCTTTGTCGCACCACCTACACTTCGCCGGCAACCGCACGTAGATGCTGGTCGTGTTCAGTAGAGAGAAGGGAAGAATATGAAGATGATGAACAATCGTCGGGGTAAAGCTGAAAAACGAAAAATTAACGAGGACAATTTCAGAAGAAAAGTTTTATTAACCTCAAAGCTAGCATGCCTAAAAGCCCAAGGCAGCCCCCAACCTGCCTTGGGCTTTCAGCCTGAGAAGGCTTGCCTTTGGCAAAGGCAAGTGAAAAAAAAAACTTTGCCAAACACTAAAATATTTGGCCCAAAGGCCTTCAGCCTCCCAAAGATCCTTGGAAAGCAGTTCCAAACCCAAATACGAAACATCATTAGTACTCAGTAAACCAATCTCCTAGTCAGCAACATATGGAATGTCTAAATTATTTTTCCAGCAATCTCGTCTCTTTCTCATTCTCCTGGTGGTTTAATGCAAGCAGTACACAACTAACTGCCAAAGACGATCAATCTCACTTCAGAAACCGACAGACACCATACATTTGTGAACCGAGACTCCAGCTACAGAAGGCAGAAAAAACATGACGAGCAGTGCACATGAGAGTCAAGACTATCTTTCTCCGAGTTATTGTGTTTCAAGCATTATCGACAGCAAATGACAATCAGCACTCAGCAGTACTAAGCAATTCATCTCTTAATTCATGACGTAGCTATTTGAAAGTTAGTTTTTGCCCCATTGTTTAAATCAATCAATCAGTCGAATAATTCTGTTTTCGCCATTTGAATTTCACTTCAGCAACAGGGAGACGGTTCATTCACTGCGAGGGATAATACTCAACTTTCTTTTTACAATAACAAGCAATGTTTTCTTTGTTTTTAGAGAGGAAAACGTAAAGAGAAAAATATGCTTCCTGAAGTAACTCAATAGTATTCAAAGGGACAATCTTCCCACGCTTGTCTTCCCAAAATTAGGTATTATAGCACTTACTCATATGAACCAAACATCACAGCATAAGGTAGAGAAGCCAGGACCATCCCACCAGGTACCTGCACCAATGAAATTCAAAATTTGGGCAGAGGATGGTGTAAAAAATAAGCAGATTTCGTGTATATTATAAACTTCCTCACACAAACAAATGTTTTTAATGGGCATCATAACCTAAAAAACAGATGAGGATAATCAATCAGTATCAGGCGGTAGCCGAGCAAGCGCTTATCACCAGTTTTATGTTTAACTGCTTCAGGCATTATGATGTTCGTGCGGTATAAGTTAGAAAGACTAAGAGGAGGGTGTGGATGGCAAACAAGATAACGGACAAAGAATATATGCATTTCAATGGGAAAGGAAAGCACATAGACCCAACATCTTCAAATTATGTAGATTCACTCCTCTCTTTTAAAAGGAAAAGACACCAAATTTGATTAAAACATGACAGATCAAACTGTGATATCAGTACCTCCTAAACATCGTGAATGCAGACATGAGCACCTAGTCCCTCACCAATACACTCTCATCAGCTTGTTGGAAATGATTGAACCAAAAGCTAAGTTAAGAGTCATTCGAGAGAGTACCGTGTACAAGACAACATTCTTTCCAGAAGCTCGAATTTATGCTACATTCTGTAAAATGGTGGATGACTATAGTTCTGTTCATTTCTCTTTGCCCCAGTCATGAAGTCCCGGCAAGCAAACACGACCATCAGACTTCCCCTTACTTTCTCACCTCTCATGTTCTCAAAAGAATCCATCTTTTATCCAATTTCTATATCAATAAAAGATTCCTTACCAAGTGGAGTCAACGACACCAGTGTCCATATGTGTTCCAAAATCTGTGCTTTTCGCTATCAAAGCTGCCTTTTATCTTCAACTTAACCAGGCCTTGCCCTCTTTTCCACCGAGCGAAGTAATTTACCACACGATTTCCTTTGAGATCTTAGTATCTAGACTCGACACTATGGAAGGCTGCTTAGGATGACTTGTGCCCC